>VXBP01001109.1:260750-608649 GCA_013400115.1 Rhinopomastus cyanomelas | reverse complement strand
CTTGGTTTAGGTGATCCTGCTGTTGCAGGCAGATGGGACTAGATGATCTTTCGAGGTCCCTTCCAATCCGTAATGATTCTATGATTCTATAACTTTTATAATTTAATTAATTTTGTAACCTTTTAAGACACAAAAAAATATTCCTAATTCCTGTGTAAAGGCACCAGTTTTTTTCCTGGAAGGTCTCCAGAAGTTCACCCCTCACCCAGCAGCACAAGGGAGTGTGGCAGGCTCTCCCACATCCTATGAGCTGATTTCAGTCGCCTGCACAGGTCTTTTTTTCTCAGTGAGAAATCTGCTCCAGAGTATGAGCCAACCATCATGTAGCAGCAGCTACATCTGACACCCATTGCCGTAGTTCTGTAGCCGAGATCTGTGGTGCTTCTGACAAATGTTCCCCTCCAGATTGTCTTTAGCAGCTCTGTTCAGTGTGCTGGCAGACTCCTTTCGGCGTGAACAGTACGGCTGTGAGGAGGACGGCAATAGAGAAAAAACAAGTCGATTGATACGAGTGATTCAAGGAAGGAGCAAAGATCTGCACAGCAGAACGTTTGTAAGCTTATGTTATCGCAAGTTTGTGTTCCCTCTTTGTCAAGAGGGAAGCATCAAGATTTAATAACACATGACAAGCTCAAGGAAAGGGAAGATGGGATTTTCTTGCTTTTTCCTCAGCAGCTCTAAGCATTTATTGCCCATGTTGTGGTCAGCCAGTACCTGAGCACAGATTGGGCTGGAAGTGGAAAAACATACATGTGGCAGACGATAAATGAAGCAGACCAGGGAATTAACTGAAGATTTGAAAGCAACTCAGCCCTGTCAAGACATCATCAAAATGTCCTAATGACAAGAAAAAGTTTCATAAAGTGATGTCTTAGGAAAAAAAAATCAACAAGCACTGATTATGTTCTTTCTGGACAAAGACCTGGAGAAAGCAATTGTAAATTAAATCCAGTTGCACAGAAAAGGTAAATGAGAATCAGCTCCAGCTGTGCCTGATTTCCATAAGTATCTGGGATTACAGTTTAGGCTACAGGCCCAGATATAGCACAATTTACTGGATGCTTCTTATTGCCCTTGACAATAAAACAAGGGAAAATAGAGCTTCATTTATGCTGATATCACTTCAACAATATGTTATTGGCTTGCTTACACAGTGTGACAGAGCTAAGCTAATCGCATGCAAATACTAAGCTCGATGCTGAACAAATACATTTGCCTCCCAAAATGTAATGACTTTGTGACACTTTACGTGGGTCTGATTGTGTCACTACCAAGGCTGCTTTATATTTTCCACTGTAGTGCTCTGTTGTCATGCTAAACTCTTATTTATTAAGACTAACAGTTGCAGGATATGTTGTCCAACCAGCTAATACAATTTCTGTCTTAAAGATATCTATATGTACACAGCTCAGCATCGTCATAATCACAGAACAGCAGGGACTGGAAGGGACCTCAAAAGATCATCACCCCAGAAGTGTCTTCGTGTGTTTGCAGATGGAACTGATACAATCTTCTTATTGTCATTTACCTCTCCCCTCCAAATCATTAATGCTATTCACGTAATCAATTAATGCATTTGTTCTAGGTGAAAGGCTGTTTAATGATAAAGCTGTGAGGAGAAAAAGAACCAACAACAACAAATCAACCTATGAGTGGAAGAAAATGAGACCTTTTGTGAGTAAAGTGCCTCGGAATGCCAGAGGATCCCAAATGCCTGTTGTCTGGGGAAGTGATTTATAATGTATGCTGAGTGAATTCAGGGTTTAAAAATGAGCAAGGAATGAAGCTGATTGTTCCAGCACTGCTTTTACTAAGAAATCTGGCATTGTGCTGTACATAAGGTCCACATTTAAATGATCCCTCTTTGTCACATAACTGGCATAGTCCCACAGTCCCAGAGTGTTTAGATGAAGTAGTGGCAGCTGAGGAGTAACCAACAGATCGTTGTCATCCAGCTCAACTGTTCCACCACAGAGTTTTATCTATGCTTAACCAGACACGAAAAATACTTCATTGCTAGTAAAAATGTAATTAATAAACTAGTATAATGTAACCTTAAAACTTTAACCCTGAGAAGCTGCTCTTCTAATTTCTATCTAATTAAAAAAGACAATAAAATTATTGCTGTCACACCAGCCTTAGCTGAAACCATTTATTACATCATGAGGAGGGCTAAATCTAGGTTCTAATGGGCAAGTGAAATACAAGCCATAGTAATCCAAAAGTGAGTTTGCTCTGGAGGTGTTTAAAACCCGCCTGAACATGTTCCTGTGTGACTTGGTCTAGGTGGTCCTGCTGTGGCAGGGGGATTGGACTGGATGACCTGTCGAGGTCCCTTCTAATCCCAAATGTTCTGTGACTCTGTAATTAGGTTTTACAGGCGCTTGATCTCTGGATATCTAATCTCTTCTACATTCTCTGACCAAAGCATGGTGGAATTATAATCTAAGAGAAGTTATCTAAACACCTGAGTGGACTTTGAAGATCAGAGCAATGTCAGTAGTTTTCTAATGCACCTGCAGAAATGAAACCTCATGGTTAAGCATTGGAGGAGGTTGGCTGTGTGTGTACTTGTAAACCCTCTCAGAGTGAGGAAGGAGTTTAACACCGTTCCTATCTGTAGTGAGTGCTCTCCTTCACAGGTTGTTACACCCTCCCTTTCCTTCATTCATTGTGAAACAGTATCTCTCTGTATTTTCACTGAGCACAAATTCTGTTTGTACATCATGTGTCTTTTCCACAAATCACACAAACACACACACACACCCTGAAATGTGTCCTTCAGGATTTAAGAAATCCTCTGCATAATCTTTGGACACCTATCAAGCCTAATACGAGCTAAATGACCTGTTAAAATTGGAATAGTTTAGAACATGCTCTGAAACAGACTCCTAGATCCTCCTAGAGGAATTAAGACTAAGTCAAACAAAGAAATACCTCTGTGCTTAGGTAGTATTGAAGCTGGAGCTTTTTCAGTCGCAGCTTTAGACTTTTCCTCAACCGCAGGTGAATTCAGGGGTGAAAAGGTGGGGGCTATTGTGTGGGTTTTCTTCAAATTCTGTTCCTGCGAGTGTTTTTCAGAGCAATGCCCAAGCTTCAACAAGGTAGGTTTAGATTAGACATCAGGAAAAAATTCTTCATGGTGAGAGTGGTCAGGCACTGGAGTGGGCTGCCCAGGGTGGTGGTCGAGTCCCCATCCCTAGATGAGTTTAAAAGATGCTTAGATGTGGAGTTGGGGGATCTGGTTTAGGGGTGAACTTTTAGAGTAGGGTTGATGGTTGGACTCAATGATCCCAAGAGTCTTTTCCAACCTGAATGATTCTGTGATTTAAGAGACATAATGTACAACGTGGTGGAGAGATACAAGTCTTGACTGTGGTATTAGACATTGGTATTAGAAAAGATGGATCTTGACATCGGTATCTTGACATTGGTATTTGAAAAGATGGATCAAGAACTTGAGGAACTTGGCAAGTATCATCTTTATACAGGAAGGAAATAAAAGGAACAGCTTGCTTTATTTTTTTCCCTTGGAGACTAGCTCCCCCTCCCTTCAAATAACCAATTTTAGCTTTTTCTGATCTCCTTTTTATCCCAAATGTGTTAGAGAGAGAAAAAGGCAAAATACATCTTCTTTTGTCAAGGAAATTACAGATAACGGTTCCAGTCCTGGAGTAATCTTTTAAAATTGGCCAAATTCAACAATGCAACCCGGCCCAGCCAAGTGCATCAGTATGCACATAATTTTATTCACTTACTTAAATCCCTCTGACTTCAAGAGGATTTAAGCGGCGCTTAAGTGCTTTGCTGCGACTGCGCCTTAAATTGGTAGATGGCAAACTTCAGGCAGAGAATGGAAGGCCACAGTGTCTACAGTCTCTGCTGGGAGGTACCTTTAAAAATTGGTTTGATTTTTCTTCAGACTATTCTGTAATTCCTACTGCCTCCAATTTTCTGTTATTCTTTTGGTGCTTTATTTTAGAACTGTTTTGTTCTTTTTTTTTATAGGAATCCTCAGTTATGCACTCCCATCCCAATTCCAAACTGAGAGGATGTCCTGGTCTGGTCTGGGCAAGCAGCGTTTGAGCAATTGCACGTGACAGAGACCATTTCAAGGCATGTCAGGCACATCCTGAACCAAAACGGGGAAGAATCTCGCAAGAGCACACTTCAAACACATAACCAGCTAAATAGGGACTATTTCAAGTAGGTTATTTTCAAAAGCAGTTGGGCGCTAGCCCCACTGAAAGTGCGACATGACTCTGAAAATGTCACCCTTAACGTTTTCGTTTGGTCTGGCTTAGTTTACACAGACAGTACCTTTTCTAATGTGATGACTAGTCTTTAATATGATCAATTGCAGTTCTACTTCAGCGGCAAGAAGATTGCAAAATGTTAAGATGATTAATGGAACTGTCAGGTGAAATAGTCATAAATTTAGCTGACCTACCTAGTGATACTATGCATCAGGTTTTACGAGCTTCACTCACTTTGCAAAACACAGCTCCTCACTTGAGTAAATGCACGATAAATTATAAATATGAAGAGAAAGAAGAAAAAAAGAATGCTACGTGGCTTTTTCTGTTTCTTTTTGTCTCAAATCAATCATTCGAAGCAGGTAATTTTTGCCATGTCTTCATGCAAAACACAGTCCTCACCCAGATTTGAAACTTTGGACTGTGCAGATGTTATTAATTAAAAGTTAACAGTTCAACACGGTTTCTGTGAAAAGAAAACCCGTGGGTCAAAAAAGTGGGGGAGCTGGTATTGCAGTGTCCTGTGAGCGAACCTAAGCTTTGTGCTGTTGCTCTTTTTCCCACTGAACAGAGCAAACTTTCAGCGCACGTCCTGCCTTCCTCCCAGTGTCTTTGGGAGAAGAGCGTAGCTCTTCAAAAGAAGCGCTTCCACGTGCATTAGACAAGTGGAGGTTTCTCTAGCTGTGTTGACAGAACAAATAGAGTGTTTATTTCCCAAGTATTTTTTCTTGTTAGTTAGGACAACAGACAGAAGAAAAACCTCTTTAGGGTACAGTGTCACGTGGCTTTCCTGCACTTGAACATGGTCTGGTGCTGCATACCAGTCTGCATATTCTCAGTCCTCTTTCGCTAGATCTAACTTAAACGTAGGATATATAAGGTAATAATCGTTATTATGAATGGCCTCGGATTTGTTCCTCCTCTTTTCCTCCAGGTACTGCTGACTGACTGACTTCATCATTGCAGCTAGCTGGTGAACAACAGAAGTGAGTAACTCTGAGTTGTTTTGGGCACCGTGGTACAAGGGAGACATCAAAGTGCGGAGGAGGGCAATGAAGCTGGTGAAGGGCCTGGAGAATCAATATGATGATGAGAGATTGAGAGAGTTGGGGCTCTTTAGTTTGAGGAAGAGGAGGCTTAAAGGAGACCTCATCACTCTCTACAACTGTCTGAAAGAACATTGTAGAGATGTTGGGGCTGGTCTCTTCTCGCAGGTAGTTAGTGACAGAACCAGAGGGAAGGGCTTCAAGCTCCAACAGGGTAGGTTTAGATTGGACATCAGGAGAAGATTCTTCATGGAGAGAGTGGTCAGGCCCTGGACTGGGCTGCCCAGGGTGGTGGTAGAGTCCCCATCCCTGGATGAGTTTAAAAGAAGCTTAGATGTAGTGTTGGGGGAATCTGGTTTAGGGGCGACCTTGTAGAGTAGCTTTGATGGTTGGACTTGATGATCCCAAGAGTCTTTTCCAACCTGAATGATTCTGTGATTCATTCTATGCATGTTTCATACAATTGTAATTGCTTTAGATAGCCCGTATGTGTAAAATCTTTAGAGACTTTATCTGCTTAATACATTGAACCCCTCTTTTTATCTTTTTGGTACTTCTTTGAACATGACTTATCACATGGAACAGCTCAAAGTACTTACGTGAATCCTGCACTACACCTTTTTGTTTCCAGTATACACTGATGGAGATCAACACTTTTTTAACACTCCTAGTACCAAGTGCTTATAAAGTGTTTATATCTATAATTGAGTCTAATTATGTTAATTAAGCACTGAAAGACACTAGCAAGGAGAAGTACTCAAAAAGTGCATTACTCTGAGTGTTACCCAGGGGCTCTTCACATTAGACGCTTGGGGGACCATTTTTTCCCTTCCAAGCACCTTTAGAGCGCCGTGTCTTAAAGTGTCTTCCTAGCATTAATTTAATTTAAAAAGCAAGTGCCAGTTAAGTGCACACGATTTACTCCAATCTTTTGAAATGCAAATGTATTTTAGACTAAAATGCCCTTCCCTTTTTACAATTCACCACTTTTCTCCTCAATTTTGCTCCACACCTTTCCTTATTGAGTATTCGGCTGCTAACAACAACTGC
Source organism: Rhinopomastus cyanomelas (assembly GCA_013400115.1). Lineage (NCBI taxonomy): Eukaryota > Metazoa > Chordata > Aves > Bucerotiformes > Rhinopomastidae > Rhinopomastus > Rhinopomastus cyanomelas. The sequence continues at coordinate 602,297 of VXBP01001109.1, read as the reverse complement.
GGGAAAGGCTGGGAATTAGCTCCGTTATGAATGGTTAGGCAGAAAATAGAACCAGTCAAAGGATCAAATACCCATATTAGCCTTAAAAAGGAAAATCAGATTAAAGAGAAATGCTGTGTGGACATGGGCCACTCTCGTTTTGTTCTTCCTGTATGTGCCTCTGTGCTGCTGGGTTACTCATGACATTTGTGCTTTAGAATTCTAGAGCAGCAGCAGCAGGACACAAGCCAACCCGATGGGGTTCAACCAGACCAAGTGTAAGGTCCTACATGTGGGTCGAGGCAGTTNTGACAGGACTAGGGGAATGGAGCAAAGCTGGAGATGGGTAGGTTTGGAGTGGATGTGAGGAGGAAGTTCTTCACCATGAGAGTGATGAGAGCCTGAAATGGGTTGCCCAGGGAGGGGGTTGAGGCCCCATCCCTGGAGGTGTTTAAGGCTGGGCTGGATGAGGCTCTGGGCAGCCTGATCTAGGGTGGGGTGTCCCTGCCCATGGCAGAGGAGTTGAAACTGGATGATCCTGTGGTCCTTTTCTAACCCTGACTGATTCTATGACTTGGTCTGGGTGGTCCTGCTGTGTCAGGGGGATTGAAATGGATGATCTTTCAGGTCCCTTCCAATCCCTAATGATTCTATGATTCTAAACAAGAATGAAGGTTGTATTCCAGCAAACTTAAGTCATGTGTTGGTCGTTAGCCATCTGTTAGAGTTGTCTACCTGACCTCATAAAGAATGAGTGGCTCAGCCAATGTAATCTAGTAAAACAAAAGCCTGAGCCTCACAATTAAATGTCAATCTCCAGTGCTATGGTAAGATGGAAGGGCTTATATGTCCCTATAGATATTTAGCAGGAGGACGAAAACCATCCGGTTTCTGAAGGAGCAGATTTTGAAGATGGGGACACCAGCACAAGAGCTCCAACATCTAACACATTTCCCTGAAGAGATGGAAACCCAGCTTTCTGAAGTCTGATGCAAAGTAAGCATGTCAACATGTTATTGTTGAATTACCTGCTTTAAGGGCTATTCTGTTTCGTGATAGAATATCTGTCTTTTAGGTGTGAGGATACCGATGGGTGCATTACCTAATTCTGACAAGACTCTATTAAAATATTTTTTTACCTTTTTCTGAGAAACTGTAGTTAATCCCTGTGTCAACGTGCTGAGAATGATAGTAAAGATACCGCTCATATCATTCCTCAGAAGAATGTGCAGATTTAGAAACCACAGCGAGATAAGATCTTCCTTTGACCCAAAGACACGTTCTAATCTGCCACTGGAAGACCTTTTAAATAAAAATGTCTACTGAAATTTTCTAAATGATTCTAAGTAATTACCAGAATGTATCAGACAAGTAGCAGGAGTCCACAGGAGTGTACAGGTGAGTTGTGTACTCCAGGTAAAGAAGAATCTGAGTCGTTCCTCACTGGAAGCCTTATCTGAAAGGTCCTTTTTAGCCCGGAGTTTGTAAACACAATTGTTCTTAACATCATTCTCTGGGGACAGATACCCGTTTCACAAATGTCACTCTCAATGTAGCAGAAGTGAAGAAACCAAGAACTGAGTAAACAGTGAGCTTGTTTCAGCAGTTCAAGGTAAAATGTATTGTTGGGGTGTCTGAGGGCCATCTCAACAATTGTCTACTCTGGGTAGGTACTGCAGGAAATTTCACTGCTGTGTAAAGCAGAGGGCTTTCTGCTCTACGGATCCGAATCCAGCTCTTACCTGTAGCTTGATCCAGTTATCAGTAAAGTCAATTACCAAGAGACTGGTTTAAAGTGAGCTGAATAACCCTCCAGAGTATCAAGTAAATGTGGCAAAGCAAATTTGAATCGTGATTAGTTTGAACTGTTATTGTCTGCTGTTTGGAAGGAAAGGAATCAGTGCTCCAGTTGTCTTCCGTGAGGTTACCTATTACACTCTGTTCTGTCCTTCTAGCTACATGATTGCCTATTTATTTGCAATAGTCTTTGGAGGTAATTAACAGATTAAATGTAGATAGAGGGCTCGGATTCACTGTTGGCCAGCTCTGCTGAAATAAGTGTAATTAGCCAGGAGAGCAAAAATACCTCGTGTTCAGCAACCATAAGCTCTCAGGCCTGTTGATGACTACTAAAATCCCTCCAGTGGATGCTGGCGTGTGGTTGTGCAGTGCAGTTTTAAAGGGCAATACATACAGGTCTGAAAACCAGAAGACCTTGAAGTGCAGAGCGCACTATGTTATCTGGCTGTCCAAATGAGTAAAACTAAGCATTTGGGGGAGGAACCAGTGGGATAATTATTGTTGCTTTTGGGCAATGTCCCATTTGGTTAGGTGGTCCTTTTTTTGTTTGTTTGTCTGTCTCAGGCAAAAGACAGCTGGGCTGGTTCTGATCTATGTATTTGTAGTATGAGGTAGGTACCACCCACTGAATGTTGTGAGGAGCGAGACAAGTGGTATTAGTTACTGTTGTACAAATGGCTTTGTGATCAAAGCATCAGCCAACAGACAGCTTCCAGCATTGCTATTGTGCATGCTGCCAGCGCTCGCTACTTCCAGAGCACCCCAGGTCTTGAAAAATCTCCACTCATCTGGCAGATCTTAGGACATCTGCTGCTTGTCTGTCTAGGAAAAAAAAGACTGATGAGCACACCAAATCAGAAGACCGTTAAAGTCCAGATTTAAAGCCACAGGCTTGCAAAGGGCAGGACAGGAAGGGGCACTAAGACAGTGAAGTTAGCAAGAAAAGTTTGTAGGACACAAGAAAAAGAAAATCCTTGGAGCCAAAAGAATAATTGATTAACTGAAAATACATTGCATGTTACCCTGGCTGGCCATGCGGCCTTTTACTGCTGGGATGAAGGTATCTGGGGTAGGTGTAGCTGTGGTGTAGCAGAAGGACCTTCAACCCATGAAATGGCGAGTTGCTACTCTTTACTCTCCAATGTCCCATTTGCATGGGGGAATGAAAATGTAGCCTTCAATAAAAATGTCTCATTTGACAAATAGCTTATGCTGCAGAGATTTTTGAATTAAGTGTTCATACATCACATACTTGGCAATTATTTCCCATTGCTCTGAACTTGCATATATCTTCCTCATGCAGTCTCTCCAATGGTGTGCTTTTCCCTCTGCACCTACATTAAGTTAGTTTTTGTAAGTGTGGGAAAGTACCCCCTGGGACAGCACATTGCTGAGAAGAATTAAAAGACCAAAGGTAATAGATCTTTTCATTTCAGATACAGCCACTTGCCATTTCTATGGCTTTAAAAAGCAGTTAGTTCTAATTATAGAGATTTCTCTTGGACTAAGGAAGAAAAATACTAGCGTAAGGGCTGTTTCTTCTGCTCTAACTCTAGGGTTAAGTCTTTCCCGAATGGGAATTATGTATAGTGAGGACAGTGAAGTGCCATCAAATTCTGCATTAACTGCCCATACAATGAATATCTTGTTGTTCTGAAAATATTTTAGTTTAAAGTTTACAATGGCTCAGCTGGTGGAGCATGGGACTCAGAATTCCTGGGGTCATGGGTCTGAGCCCCGTGTAGATCATCCTGAGACAGTACTGTAGGCTTGTCCTGCTCCAGAAGGGGTGTTGGACTTAGATGATCTTTCAAGGTTCCTTCCAACCTGTAATATTCTGTGAGTCTGTGAAATCACTGGCAATGACCAGTGTTGGGGAAGAAATAAAAAAGAAAAGCAGTGAGGGGAAGGCTTTTTGAAAGCAGGAAAGAATTTATAGTAGCTCATGTAAAGTAATGTCCAATGCCACACACGTTGAGGAAAACACTCGTGTTCCAGCTTAGCTCAAATATTTTTGCTCTAATGCAAGTGATAAAGGTTTCAGTAAAAGCTACAGACATCCTGGTTGAAGAAGGTTAACAAGGAAAAATCACTCTCAGTGCAGTTGCAAAAACAACATGTTGCATTTCCTCATCTTCCCCTTTTGCCTCAAGTCCTTGAAATGCTTTTCATTTTATCACATCTTCCCTTTTTTCTGATAGTGTTCATTCTCCACATTGAAATTCTTTAATACTCATCCAGAATTCTGGTATCCTTCCCTTGAAATATCATTTATCATGGGACTGTTTATCACTCTCCTTATCTGAGCCACAGCTGTGCTGGCCTGTATTTGGAGAGTTCATTCATTTCTGTGCTATCAAAAATCTATGCAAAGGGAAAGGGCAGCAAAAATCAACCCATCTTCAACAAACAAGGCTTCAAAGTCTTTGGAACTTAAAAAATATTCAGCTTTCCTTTCATCCTTTGTCACCCTCTAGTAGGAAATGTGATTCCCCCGAAATCTTGGTGTTGATAGAGCACAGACTGCAGTATGTAGCTCTCAGCCTGTTTCTGAGGCAGGACTAAGGTGTCCAAGTGTATTTTATTGTGGTTATCTGTGGTCTTACCCTGAAAATACAGGCCCCTCTTAAAGCATATATTCACAAAATATAAAGCCAGGGAAGACTTTTAACATCCTTTGTCATGTATACAAAACCTCATCTATACTCCTAACACGAGTATTTTCTGTAAGGAATTTTGGCAGAGGATGGACACGTGGCCAATACCATTTGGAATTAAAATAAATGCCTAGAGCTGAACGATATATTTGTTGGCTTTTCATGGTTTATAAACTCAGTGTTCTGAAACTAATGAATCATAGAATCATTAGGGATTGGAAGGGACCTCAAAAGATCATCTAGTCCAGTCCCCCTGCCACAGCAGGACCACCTAGACCAAGTCACACAGGAACACGCCCAGGTGGGTGGTAAACGTCTCCAGTGAAGGAGAAGTAGTGGTTGATTAGAAGTTGTGTTCATCCAAATGTGTCGCGCTTTTTCACTCATGACCCTCTTCTTCAGTTTCATTACACAAATAATCCTGACACTATATATTTTTGTATAAGATACTTGCAAATGAGAAGTCATTAAGGAAGGAGGGAAGTCACTGTTGGAGGGTATCAACAGGCACAAAAGGAAGTGGCAAATCCGTGTGAAATATCAGTTTAAGATCAAAATAAGTATATTCAGAATTATTACAATGCAATCTAAATCAAGTTCAAAGGAAAACATGTCTAAGTTTAATTGCAGTTCTTATTCAATGCAGTTTGTTCAGTACAGATGGCAGCTGAAAATCTGTTCATACACTGGTGAACTGCATGAGACAGAACAAACAAAACAAATTGGACTAGATGATCCTTCGAGGTCCCTTCCAGCCCCTAATGTTCTGTGATTCTGCGAAATAACAAAAAAACCACAGTGACAGTGTGAACACCCATTTGAATTTTGACTCTTGGGCTCTTGGTAGGTTATTTTTATGTGATTAAGTAATTACCCCAATGTGGCTATGCACGGCCCAGAGGGCATACTAAGGATGTAAACAAGAGTTCAGAGCCTTTTTGGAAGTTTGTAGAAGTTTGAGATCTAAACNTCCTGTGTGACTTGGTCTAGGTGGTCCTGCTCTGGCAGGGGGACTGGACTAGATGGTCTTTTGAGGTCCCTTCCAATCCCTAATGATTCTATGATGGTATGTCTCACTTTCTCCAGCACCAACAGAATGAATGACCACCTAGACTTATTTTGCAGCTGCAGGAGGGACTGTGTATCTGTGGGTGTCTGAGACATCTATACAGCGTCAAAAAAATCCCTCACAATACCAACACAAGTGTTGAGGCCAGACTGGCATCGTGCAGAGATGACACACTGTGGCTAGAAGGATCCCCCAGGAGGAGAGGTCTGAGCAGGCAGTGTGAGTGACAAGTGCAGTAGTGTTTTCTCCTGCAGCCCAAATCCATTTGATGCCCTACCAACATTGAATTGTTCTAGACCCTGTCTGAGCGTTTATTTTACCTAATTTTTAAGGACTCGTAGTTCTGAACTTGTCATTTGCTGCCTTTGAAAACTCCTGACAGAGCTCTCAAGTATCTCCAGTAAATAACGTGGCAATAGCTCAATATTTTAACCATTAGTAATCTAATTAGAAATCTAAAAACTTGCATTTTACAGCAAACCTGAAGAATCCTTCCAGAGTCCATGAACGATTTGGTCCATAAGTTGTCTGAAAGAAGGGTATTGGTTACACTTGGTTAAGACACGAACACCAGGCTTTGCTCAGGAAGCAAATTTAATACAGTTGTGCATTTAGCTTCTGCCACTGAATGAAGTCTGCATGGGACACGAAGATTCTGGCAGCACTTGTGTGACCCCCTTATCGTTCAGAGGTGAGTGCTGCTTCTGAACATTTCTGAACATTGGTGGGGGTTTTGCTCGGGATGCTTCTCTCACAGCACAACTAATTTCTCTGAGCTTCAGAATTGAAATTCATACGCTTGATCAGAGACCAGATTATTAGTTGCTTCTTGCAGAGTGTAAATGAGAAGCTTTCACAGCTCCAGTGTAAAAATGAAAAAACCTGGCCAGATCTACGGGTTTATCTGGCTATGAAAATGATGCTTCAGCAGTGATGTATTTTCTGCTGAAGTTATGTTGTGCTTCTTTAGAAGAGCTCGAATTCTCTTTGCAAACCGAACAGCCCAGGGATCCGTAGCAAGCATCCCATGTCATTCATCTGCAGCAATGCCAAGAGTAAAAGGGGAGAAACTGTTATTTAAAAGTCTGTGGAGACAGGATATTTCTTTAACTCAGTGATGAATCTGCTTATAATATGTGTGGAGAACAAAGCAGTTCAGACCATTCAAATGAAGAGAGTGGGACATCTCCTTGATGAGGAAAGGCTGAGGGAGCTGGATCTCTTCAGCTTGGAGAAGAGGAGACTGAGGGGTGACCTCATTCATGTTTATAAATATGTGAAGGGCGGGTGTCAGGAGGATGGAGCCAGGCTCTGCTCAGTGACATCTAGTGATAGGACAAGGAGCAATGGATGTGAGCTGGAACATAGGAGGTTCCACATCAATATGAGAAGGAACTTCGTCCCAGTGAGGGTGACGGAGCACTGAAACGGGCTGCCCATGGGGGTCATGGAGTCTCCTTCTCTGGAGACGTTTACAATCCCCCTGGGTATGTTCCTGGGTAACTGGTTCTAAGGGATTCTGGTGTGGTGGGGGTAATGGACTAGCTGATCATTCAAGGTCCTTTCCAATCCCTAATGTTCTGTTACTTTATAAATAAATTCTATGAAGAGGGGCAACCCCTCATACACTTGAATGAGGTGGTTGTAGGCAATACTAGCCACTGGCTCTTCAGCTCACAATGCCTACTTTGTAAAAGGCTTAAAATATCTACAACACTGAAGAACTTTCTCATTAGTGAAGAGACAAGTTATTAATTTATTTGCTTATTTAATAAAATCTTTCAGGGATTAAGCAAGTAGCAAGTTAATCACAGTAGAAAATAAATGAGGTTAAAGAAGAGACACAAAGGCTTTTTGGGTTGCATTGTTGTCCCTTTAGCCCATTTAATACCCTCATTCAGCTCTGCTTGAGTGGTGTGATGTGACAGGCTGAGCACGGATGGTATATGATTCCTACTGCTCCTGCCACCACTCTCCTGTTTGGGACAGCTGCATTTTGAAAAATACTGGGAAATAGTCCCCCTACAGAAAATTCTGCTTCAGTCTTAGATATTTTCGTCTTCAGCTCCCACATGTTGTGGAGCGAGTCTGCTGGACACACAGGTAAGAGATGCCTGTGCTCTGCGGCTGGATTTGGTAGTTCATAGAATCAGATATTCATTAGGGATTGGAAGTGACCTTGAAAGATCATCCACTCCAATCCCCCTGCCAGAGCAGGATCATCTAGACTAAGTCACACAGGAACATGTCCAAGCGCATTTTAAACGTCTCCAGAGAAGGAGACTCCACAACCCAGATGGGCAACCTGCTCCAGGGCTCTGTCACTCTCACTGTGAAGAAGATCCTTCTCATATTTATATGGAACCTCCTATGTGGTTTTAAGAGATGTTTAATTTATGTGTTTGCCTGTGATGCTGGGCATTTTTTCCTCGTTTTCCCAAAGGGGCCAAAAGCTCGAGGCAATCCCCGGCTGTCCTTCAGGCTGGGCTGCACCCATCAGCAAGTGCTCGATTTTATCCCATTGCTGAGAGCGCGCTGCAAATCTGGGAGCCATGGTTTCAATTTCTGTGTTTGACAATTAAATCCACCTCCTTTGTTGGCCAGGTTGGAGATATTCCAAATTCCCTTTCCCAGGCAAATGCTGAATTAAGTTTGATTCTGAAGTGGTTGGTGCTTTCTGCCTTTTGCCTTCAGAATTAGGATGTGAGAGAAAACACGTGTGTGAATTGTACATTTATTTAAGAAACAAATTATTTTCACTGGAATGGAAATGTTTTGTGCTGGTTTTCAGTGAATTGTCTAGCGTTGGAGATTTCACTGGTATTTTCACTGTCTGGAATCACGTTGCCAGCTACCATTACAAGCCAGGAGCACTGCAGGGTTTCTCATCCTTATCATTTGACAGTGTCTGTAAGAGAGAAGGGTTCTACCTTGACTTCGTGATTTTGTTTTTAACTCTTCCACAAAATTCAATTTGCCAAGTACATTGAAAGACATTTTTGGTGCTGGAGTGGGTCCAGAGAAGGGCACCAAGGTTGGTGAAGCCTCTGGAGAACAAGGCTTATGAGGAGGCATCTGAGGGAGCTGGGGCTCTGAGGAGGATGAGGCTACGAGGAGACCTTATTGCTGTCTATATCTACCTGAAAGGAGGTTATAGAGAGGTGGCTGTTGGTTTGTTCTTGCAACTGAGAAGAGGAAATGGCATCAAGTTATGCCAGGGCAAGTTTAGGTTGGCCATTAAGAGAAAAACTTCTTTATTGAAAGGCATATCAGGCGTTGGAACTGTGTGGCCAGGGATGTGTTCAAAAGTCGTGTAGATAGAATGCTTAGGGACATGGTGACGTGATCATTGGTGGGCTTGGTGCAGTTTGATCTGGATGCGTTCCTCTGTGATCTGTGTTAGGTAGTTTTGTCCTGCTCCGGCAGGGGGGTTGGACTCGATGATCTCTTGGGTCCCTTCCAACCCCTAACATCCTATGATTCTATGATCTCTAAGGTCTTTTCCAGTGTGGACGATTCCATGACTCTATACAAATGTCTTATTTTAGGAGTGTATTCTGATGAAACTGCATCCACAGCTAAAATGTCAAGTTTTAAAATTCAAGAAAAACCCATGCAAGCAGAATATTTAATTCCTACCCTTGGTCACTGTTTCATAAATAATGAGTAAACTAACTGAGCAGGTCTCTATCTTTTTGGAATGCTCTAGCATTGCTCTTTTCTCTGAATTTTTTTACCAGTTAACTGTTCAGTATTAAAGAAGTATTATTGATAATTATACATCTACAGCAAAGAGACATAGGATGAATAAATTCTTTCACAAATGTAATGATGTTTACATTTGTGGTAGTAAGGAACACAAGCGCAAAAAGAAGGGGTACATTATGGAATTGAAATTACATGACATTTTTAGGCAGGTGTACTGCAATTATTCGGGTTGTAATTTGATGTTAATGTTTATGCAGTATCTTATTTTCAACCTCCTAACATTAATTTTGCCTTGGCTGAATGCAGCACATGGTGCAAATAAACTCTGTACTACAAGTATTGAAGTAAATAGGCATAATCCACAGGCTCAGAATCTCGGGAATATTAGATCATCTTCGTTAAACAAAGTGACTGCTCACCCTGTGTGTGTTGCTTCATATAAAATGGTCCATGGTCAGCACTTACATGGCTTTACTGGTAGCATTTGAACGCCAGAATCCTGTACAATTACTTCTGATGTTAGAATAAAATTTATATGCTTCCTATTGTGAATCAGAACAGTAGTTTCCATCATCCTGACTTTATCAGTGTGTCACTCTGTTCCACTGTAGGAAAACTCCATTCGGTGCGTGATCAATAGTGAAATCACAGCAACCTGCAGACAGGTTTGAATACACCCATTTTTATGAAGACCTAAGGAAGACATGGTGGTTCAAAGGTCAGAGCTCTCTGTTTAATCTTTTAATTGCTTCCAACTCTTTCCATGGTTCCCAGCATCAGCATCCTTCTCAGTTATTTGCCCAGCACTCATCCAACCTGTATTTGATATGGGATAATTAGGAACTGGCTTTGAGATGTACAGACTTCCTACCATTTGCATAATCAACGCTAGCAAGTGTTCTCCTTCCTAGGGATAGCCATGTGTTTTCTGAACATCTCTTGATATATTTAAAAAGGACTGCAATGATAATGGAAAGTGTTGAACTTACAGCCTTCTGTTGACAGTGGTTCTGTTTAACCTCATTAGATGTGATGCAAACATCTGTCTGCTGAGATAGAGGCCACCTGCTCTTCTTATGTAAGTTCTAATAATCATCAGATGCTAAAGATCCATGCAATCAGCACAGTAAGCAATGCCTGTGATAAAAATGAAAGTCTTTTAGTTCCTTATCAGCCTTCCAGTTTCATCTTCTGTCTCAATTATTGCATTAAAACTTTCTACAATGCTTCTCAAGCAGGCAAGAGTAACAGGTCTTTGTCCTTTCAAGATAGCAGCTTACGTCTAAGACACCAGCCTGAGATGGCAATGCTTGTGTCACTGATCACAGAATCATTAGGGATTGGAAGGGACCTCAGAAGACCATCTAGTCCAACCCCCCTGCCACAGCAGGATCACCTAGACCAAGTCACACAGAAACACATCTAGGTGGGTCTTAAACATCTGCAGTGATGACTAGAACATGCACAAGCTGTGGCTGATCAGACCTGGAAATGGTTTGTAAACACTGGAGGAATAAGGACATTCGCTAGCACAGCTTGCCAGCATTAACAGGTGATGGTAACATGAATTTACAATAAATACAAAAATAAACCCATCTTTTGCTGATCAGTGCAACAGAAAAGAGCGCCTCATTCCTTCTTTCCCTAAGAATAGCCAATAGAGCCTAAACTTGCCCTAGGTGATCCTGCTGTGGCAGGGGGATTGGACTAGATGATCTTTCGAGGTCCCTTCCAAGCCCTAATGATTCTGTGATACACAGCAGCTTGCATCATGTTAGCTAGTAGAATCGTATTTTTGAAAACAAGACAAGTTTCTTTCTTTTGTATCTGCTAAGGCCCTTGTCTGTTCCTCGCAGGGAGCTTATACTAATGATGAGTAAAAGGAGATAAATGGTACCAAAGCTATGCCAAACACAACTAAACTACAGCCTTTATCAAAAAGAGAGACCATTCCCAAAATCTTGAGGGGTTGCTCTTTTCTGCAAGACGACTTCAGTGAAGTCCTAGAACGCTGTCAAATCATTCTGTCTGTTCAGTGTGCATGCTCCCCAAGTGGGAACCTATGCTGTGCTAGACAACAATGCACTTACGCAACCTTTAGCTTAACAGAAACGATGCTCTTAATAGAATTATGAAGTTGGAAGGCTCTATCTGCTGTTGCACATCTTATTTCACTGCTTGCAAACTGAATTACGTGCTAAAGGTTTGCTGCCGAACTGCAGCCTAGTCAGTCCATAAGAATGATTTAATAACAGGCTCCTGCAGCGCAGCGTTCGTTCGGCTCCCTTTAAATACTGCACTTTTGAAATCCATTTTTCTCATATCATTTATGAAGATGTTTCTCTCTCTTTTGAGCATTGTGCAAAGCAAAAGGCTCACGGGCGCATAGGAGACACGGTGGAACCTGCCACCAATGGTGGCGTGCAAACTGTCCATGTTAAAGTCAGTAGGAGGACTCTAGCCAGCAGGGGATCTCACAAAAAATGCAGCCACACACGCAATCAGGACATTGCAAATAGTTGATAATGTTAACCATGGGTACTATCTATCATCTCCCAAACGCAGTAATTTAAGCATTTTCAGAGGGAAGCAAAAAGCAAATTTTTTTTAAATAGATCATGAATCCTTGATCATTTTTTGTTCAAGTACTTTATTATCAGTTAGAATTTGTTGAAGAACGTGGGATCATTTATTACAGAGAAAAAAGTTGCTTTTTGAATTTTTTCCATAGAAGGATTTTCTAGGTTGTGTGATTTTATTTATTTTTTTCCTTCTTTCACAGAATCACAGAACATTAGGGATTGGAAGGGACCTTGAAAGATCAGCCAGTCCGATCCCCCTGCCACAGCAGGATCACCTAGATCAAGTCACACAGGAACATGTCCAGGTGGGTTTTAAACATCTCCAAAGAAGGAGACTCCACAACCCCCCAGGACAGCCAGTTTCAGCCACTGTGTTATGTAATTCCTGCTCTACCTTTCCCACTCTAGGCAAAACACAATATTTGCCCCCAGCTCCATAATTTCAATATGCATATAATTTTACATAGTTGATGAATCCAGCCTGCAATGGTAAACAGCAGGGAGGGGCTGAATGGAAACTCATTTGCTAGTTTTCCCACTTGGAGGCTGTTATTTTTATAAATTACTGATATTGGACACTGTAGGAGTGCCTTCTTTCATATACACTGAACTGCTTCACTGGCCCCAGGAGTCACTAGGACTGGTGGATTTTAATAGTTATAGATCTTAAATGGAAGGTTAGAAATTGTTTCTTTTCATTACAATTACAACAAGGAATTAACCCCAAGGGTATCCACTTAATTTCATAATATATAGACTGGAACGCTAATAATGTGTCTCTTCTAAAGTGTAATAAAGAAGCAACTGCCCCTTGGCTCCCTGGGGTAGGTTTTCGTAAAATGTATTGCAAAAAATGGAGCACAAAGAAGATTTTACATTAACAAGCTCTGTAATGTCACTAGCTCCAGTGCTCAAAGTGCTCTGAAGCTCACAGACCCAAGTACTGGCGCTGGTTTTACAGCGGGAATGTAGAACCAGCACTTTTGTGTTGCTCCAGTGGCATAAGAAGAAACTAAAACAGCTATAGGACTAGAGGGTGATTTACAATTAAGCACATAAAGAAGTGAAAGAGCAGAGGGAGAAGGAGGGAGTACAGTAGTGCAAAGTAATTGCTTCCTTCAAGGTCCACTTGCACCTATCCTCTAGCCAAGTTTCCCATGTTATTTTTAATCTTCCACGTCCTATGGCAAAAGAAGCCTTAGCCCTACAATTGGCAGCAAGCGAGCTCCAGCACGCTCGCAGTTCCATTTGCACTTGTGCGTAGTAAAGTAGCCTCTGACCTCTTGGTCGTTATGGATGTGACTGTGGAACAAACTCCTGGCCAAGGTCTCAAATGCTGGAGCAGGCTGTGGTTTTAAATCTAGGTTAAAGACATTTCTATTTGCTGATCATTTTAATTTATCTGAGTGGATACAGCATCCTGGGAAAGTCTGCAGTAAGGACAGCCAGAAGCACACGAGCTACACCTACTCCATACTGAGAGCAGAGAAACAAAAGCAGTTAGGAAGAACTACATCTTGCCTTGCTTTCATTTTTAACGATATTCCACACATTCCTAACAGCAATTCTAAGATTACTGCCTCTTGGGGAAAAAGTTCATTAGGGAGTAAACCTTTGGATGACTTCTTTAATGGTGCATGATATGCCCAGAGTTCTGAGCACCTACTTATGCTGCAAATATTGTGTGTGCAGCAGCAAACTCAAATGCTTTGCCTGGCTAATCATGGGTGTGTGCAAGTGGTCCGCTGACGTGTTTGCATCCTTTCTCTGAAATCGGATTCCTCCAGAGTTACCTATCGTTTATACCTTCTACACACCTATTGGAACCCTACTTCCACATGCTGGGGATCCAGAGTCACGATCTCTTAACTAACTTTTCTAGATAAACTGAGAGTTCCCATTTAATTAATGCAAAATTTTCTATAAAGATGCAGAAGCATCTGTCTTTAACAAAAGTTACTATTGTTAACTGTCAGGGATGTGCCAAGGCAAGAGAGAATAGATGTCTAGAAGGCTGCCAGGAAAGAGAATGGAAATGAAAAGAGTGAGATGGCACTTTGTTCACAAAGACATCACGTGGCAATGCACCCGGCAATACATTACAGGCAGAGGTGGGAATTCAGAGCGCTACATGTGCCATTGACACCATATGGGTTCGGCAGATGAAGGCGTAGCAGGGCCTATTTGAGATGTTGGGAGACCACATCAGAAAGAGCAGAGAGTCACAGGATGATTAATGTTGGAATAGACCTCTAGAGGTTATCATGTCCAACACCCATGCTTGAGCAGGGCTACCTAAAGCCAGTTGCCCAAGACCTTGTCTAAATAGCTTTTGAATATCTCCAATAAGGGAGGCTCCAAACACTCCCTGGGCAATCTGTTCCAGTGCTCACTCATCCTCATGGTAAAAAAGTGTTTCCTGTTGTTCAGACAGCATGTCCCATGTTTGAGTTTACGCTCTATGAGTCTTGTCTCATCGCTGGGACTGCTGACAAGAGCCAGGCTCCATCTTCTGTGTGGCCTCCCTTCAGGTATTTATACGCAGTGAGGAGATCCCCCAGGAGCTTTCTTCAGTATGAACTGTTCCAGCTTTTTTTCTTTCCTCATAAGCTCCAGCTCCTTCATCCATTTCGTGGCACTTCTCTTCAATATGTCCACGTCTTACATATACTAGGATGCCCAGAACTGGAAGCTGCGCTCCAGCTCTGGCCTTACCAGTGATGGTTCTTGACTCACAGAGGGTTTTCTTTTTCCATTTCCATTTTCCATGGATAGTCACCTCAAAATTTGGACTGATGTGCTTCATCTTAAAAAAAATCATTAAATAACCTAGGAGAAGATCTAAAATCATAAGTCTTGCCAGCTGGTGCCAGTTAATTTTATTTCACTAGTATCAAATTTGGGTTTGGGGTTTTTTTTAATTTATTTGATTAAATTTAAATGAAGGAAATATTTACATGAGATAATTTACACTGTCACTACTGTCATCACCATCACCAGGTTACAATTTTAATGTTCTTGACAGTATCCTGAAGGTAGTTTACTCAAGAACAACAACAACAAGGTGATGCTGCTGTGGCAGGACAATTGGACTAAGTCATTTTCTGAGGTCCCTTCCAATCCCTAATGTTCTGTGATTCTGTGAACAGGAGTAAAATGTGAAGAAAGAATGGGAGAGGCAGATAGAAGTTAAGTATGTAACCAAGTCAAAAGCCAAAGGCTGAAGGGGTCTCTGCAAAGTTTCAGGATTAAAGGAAATGCTTGCAGACATTTCTCCTACTCATGAGTCATTAATCGTATGCCATTGAAGTCCTGCCTGGATGTGTTCCTGTGAGACTAGGTCTAGGTGATCCTGATGCTGAACTAGATGATCTTTCGAGGTCCCTTCCAATCTCTAATGATTCTATGATTCTATAAAATCATATCAGCAATGAGCATTATGATCCTTGATCATAATTTGGATTTTAATCAAGTACAAATTTACAAACACTGTGGATCTCTTCAAGCACTACTTTTGTAAACGACGAGTCAGAGTTGTTCCACTAGGCAAAGTTAAAACCACGTGTGTGTTACAGATTAAATTTGAGGTCTTAGTGTAAGGGTATCCGTTTCTTTTCTTCTTATGTAAGCACCCACGCTAAATCCTTCCGTTTCTTCCATCTCTTCACAAGTGATACAAGAGCAAGTCATTTCTGTGTTACAGCAAGGTAGCAAATGTCATGTACTTCACCAACAGTGTTATCTCCTTCAAGCAGATACAAACATAGATACTGTGGGTTAGGTGCCAACTTGTTTCACACGAATGACATGCTGTAAATCACTGCTGATGTATTGCCATGTATCTAGTCATACTGTAGCCAGCCTCTGTGATCCTCGAGCAGATTCATTTGCAATGGAAGAAATGTGTGGTCAGAGACATGCTATAAAAATAGAACTACTGTGCTTGAGAGCTCTGAGCAGATATCTAAAGCAGCAGCTATTCCCTTTTCACAGGTTTTGTAGTTTTTGCCCTTTTTGTACTGCCTCCACCTAGGGACAGGTAAGTTTGTGCTGTGTTATCTGTGATAGGCACCAGGTATTCTGTAGCCTTTGTTCTAAGCACCTCATTATTTTCAAATAAAATAGGGATGGACATCCTTTACTACAGTAGGAAAATAAGCTACTTGTATATTTGATAGATGTTTTTTAAAAAAAACCCTGTCCCATAGGTTCTAAGGTTGTATTTGCTTAAAGAATGTTTTTTGAGGAACCATCTGTAGAGCGTTTTAATTTTTGAATGAATAGTACCAGTTAGGCACCTGGCTGGCTCAGTTAGTAGAGCATGGGACTCTGAGTTCCTAGGGTTCAAGCCCCATGTAGGACATCTTGAGAGTCCTGTAGGCTTAGCCTGCTCCAGCAGCAGGGGGGTTGGACTTAGATGATCTTTCAGGGTCCCTTCCGATCCCTAATGTGATGTGATTCTGTGAAATCCAGATGAAGCCACTGATCTCAAAGGAACTGCACTCTCACTACACACTTCGTTTCCAGGGCAAAATGGCTGCTGCACCTAGCTCAGTGCCATGTGCATCGTCTCTACATCACACTTTGTCTGCAAGAAGTGAAGATGGAGTCATCAGAGAGGAAGGAGGAGACAGAAACCCAAACCCAAACCTCCAAACTCCTCCGACTGGCCCAGACCCTCTCCGTTCTCAGAAAAAGCACAAATTCATCTCGCAGTTTTCAAGCCAGAAGCAAGAGTTCAAACCGTGATACTCATGAAAACCAAAGTTGGTTCGTACTCCTGAGAAGGGCAAGGCAGAGAAGAATATTGGAAGGACTAGACTGGTGCAATGCTTTCCAACAGGTTAAATCTTGAAAAAGCCTTATCGAGTCAAAGGAAGAGAATGAAGTGCCTCAGCATTCACAGTCAACATGAGGGTAGTGCAGAGCGCGTAGCCGGAGCTGTGACACACAGGCTAAGTGGATGGGGACACTAAAGTATGTCTGATATGCTGAAACTCCCTTTCTTTCTGACTGAGGCTGGGCAAACTGGCTACACTTAGTAATTGAGCAGAGCTTCATAAATTTCAGGTCTTTCAAGAGCCTCCTGCCCCACTTTTTTCTCTTTTCTATTTTTTTGCGGTATGCGAAGAGGCCCAGCTGGAAGCAGCATCTCCATCTTGTGTGCATCTAGGCAGTCATCTGGAGTGGGGATTACAAGGGCAACTTTTTTGCCTTTTGTAGTGTTGTAGAGTTGAAACCAGTGAAGATCCATCAAGTTTAATATTAGAAAATGTGAGCCTGTTTTTTCATAACTTGTGGCTGGTATTTGCTGTAGATAAAATCTTGAAAGATCTGCTTCAAGGGAGTGCACAGGAACAGCAATTCTGCTAATAAACTTTGTGTTCCAGGAGAAGAAGAACGTTGCAGTCATCTCAGTTGAGGCCTTTGAAAATATCTATTGTCCCTCATCAAAAGGACAGTAGATAAAGGAAGCAGATGGAGTCCTACAGGTAAGCTCTGGACATTCTACCCTACATGGATTTTATTATGAGCAAAGGCTTGCATTGGGTTCAGTTAAAAGCCCTGATTGTGAACATCAGGCAGATGCCTGGCATGTAGATAAATATATGGATATATATAGATATAGACACATGTAGCAGGGCTTTCTAGTGTTCAGGGAATGAAGTTGTGTGACCTGCTCCAGACCTCCTCGTCCAGATCAAAGATGAAGCAGAATGCAAGCTCACGCGTAATCAAAGAACTGAACTCCCTTTTCAGCTCTGTTTAATTATTAAAGGAAGTTTCTACCTAACTCATTTTCAGTAACGTAATCCACGACACTGTATTTTAAAATCAATAGCTCTTTGGTTAGAACTGGGAACTGTAACAGGATATTTGAACATCACTTGAAACGGCTGAATCCTTTTGCTCTACCTCACCAGTTGAAACTGCTGTTGAGAGGTGATGTTTCAGCCTGCGTGTATTTATACCTGAAATCTCAGTAAGATGCCATTGAGGATTCTGAGGTGCAGTGTCTCAAATATATGGACAAAAAGGAAAAACACCCCGTGCTTTTCCAGAAATAGTTTTCTAAGTTCTACCCTAAAAATGGATCTACTAGCCCAATGCTTTTCTGTCCTTAGCCTGCAGTAGCAGGTTTCACAGGATAAGAAAAAGTGCTGGCGCATTAAATGGATTCCTGGACAGGAGAAAATTAATGAGACTTGTGATTATTTGTCTGAAAAAAGAAATGATGCTTAATCAGCTGTTGGAATACTGAAAGGGCTTCTGCACTTCCATAACGAGAAAACGTTTTTTTTAGAACCCACCTCAAGAGAAGTTGAAAGCAATTGGTGAACTAGTCAGGTCATAGAGCTGAAGTCAATAACCACCATCGTCACTGTTTTTGACCTCCAAGTAAGCCGCTGTCTGAAGGGATGACAAACTCTGACCTGTTGTACCACTCTAGTGGGGGAAATTCCACAGTGCCTTTAACTGTTTGGCGTTCAAAAGGTCTTGGATAAAAAGCAGTGCGGATTCAAATCCTAGATGTCAGAGTGATTTCTGACTGGTTGAGTCAGTAGGAAGCCCATGGCAACTGGTTCCTGTCGCAACTGCTGATGCAAAATCCTTTCTGAAGGTGCCTCATTCTCACCTACTGCAAAACATGTGTGTTTGTCCAGAGCAGCTGCTGCTTACCTGGAAGGCGACCGATACAGTGAGGCACGTACCTGTATTTGAGAATAGACATCTAAAACAGTGGCCCCCTGCCCTTGCAAAGCAAATGTTTGCATTTGTAACAGAGGAATGGAAGCTAGAAAAACTGGTCTTGCCAGGCTTTCTTTGCTGAACATGTGTGAGGGCTGGCAGGAAGGAAGATGCCAAACTCCTATTCAGCCAAGGACAACTTGCCACAAGTAAGTGATTCGTCACCGGTGTAGGAAGTTCTATGCATGACATGGTTGAGTAAGGACTTAAATCAGGCTCTGTTCGGGAGTTTTGTATATCAGATGTGATAACTGGAACTCATCTGGTTCACTGCAAACTACTGTGGAAACTTTTGAAGTGTTTTTTTGTGGCATGTTTCTTAAAAAAAGAGTGTGAAACATTCTTCCGTGTCTCCTGATTAGAAACGTCGAGGAAGCTAAGTCTTCAGGTGCACACAGGTATTATTAGTGTGGAGTAGCATGTGTGGAGAATGGGAGCAGCTTTTGTGAGGTAGGGGAAATATTTCTATTTTTAAAGTGGGGCAGACTGTCTTACCTCCGATTGTTTCAAATGTGTTACCTTATTTTATGGAATCACACTCCTTTTCTTAAGTGGATGCTTCTTGCTTTCACAATACCGGTAGAACGCATTGGAGTTCGCTTGATGAAAGAGAGTAGTTCTTTTCCCATCCCAAAGTGGTCCTTTTTGAGGACTTCAAACTTGCAAAGCAAGATTTGCACCGCATTTCTCAGGAGAAGCCACCGTGTAGTTGTAGCAACGTCGTTGGGGAGATATGGCTGCCTAGAAGAATGAAAGTAGGCTGAAGTCTAGGATGTAAGTAGGAATAAAATTCATTCTGATTTAAGCAACTTAATGATGACTTTATTTCAGTGGAGCCAGTAAAGTTTGTGCAGAGCTTTCATTTTTATTATTAGGAGAGAAATGGCTCCATCACAGCCAAGACATTTTTCATGGTCTTTCTTACTTGCCTTGAGCAAAGACCAATGAGTCACAGCAGAGACAGCTATGCTTAGAGCCAGAGATTGTGGCTCTCAGCCTCACCTTGTGGCTGCAGAATAGCACAGTTTACAGCTTGATGTTTCCAGCCAAAGTGCTTCTCTGTACTACTTCTCTTATCAAGCACACCTTTCTACACCAAATAAGCCCTTTTACCTGGAGAGGTTCACCACAAGTAGTGGTAATACCACGTCAGTTTTAACTTGCATATGATCCATTTCCATATGAGCACTAAGACGCCAGCGACAAGGCTTGTGGAATGCCTGTTATCCATATTGTTTCCTTCGTTGTTGTTCAAGACCCTAGAGAAACCCTAAGCAGGGTTACCCTAAATTAATGTTGGTAATAACCCAAAATTTCCCCAGTTACTTGGGAGCAGGTGATGAATCAAGACACTTAATAACTGCAGAAATGTTGTGAGCAGGATACATGAAAGACACACATGAAAGACAAAAACAGTAGCTATATGATCCTGCTTATAGGATGGGTTATCAAAGAACACCCAAATTCAGATTGTACAGATGACTGTGCCGATCAAAGCTGGGTGGTGTCGTCGACCTGGACAGGCTAGAGAGCTGGGCAGAGAGCAATTTAATGAAGTATGACAAGGGAGACATTTAAAACCCACCTGGATATGTTCCTGTGTGACTTGGTCTAGGTGATCCTGCTGTGGCAGGGGATTGCGCTTGATGATCTTTTGAGGTCCCTTCCAATCTCTAATGATTCTATGATTCTGTGATCAGTCACATCAGCAGTCTCACTGCCTTCTGAAATGATGCATGTCATCACATCTTCAAAAGGTTGTGATCCTTTTGTGTAGCCAGGTCAGTCAGCCAGCATGTGGGTAACTGAGTACAGTGCTCTCCTCATCTTCTGTGGGTTTCAGCCCCTCTTCTACCTCTCAAGATGGTGTGTCAGCCACCATTCTGATAGAGATGAGATTGTGATCGGTGCTGAGGTGGCAAAGGGTCAGATGTACTGTTGCTCATATATTTGCCTATGATGTTATTTTAATTATTTAATGTTTTTCAGAACAAAACTCTTTGAGAAGAGTTAAGCATCTATTTTTCTTTACATCATAGCTTTGTGAATTGGAGCTGCCAGATTGAACATGTGAGCTTAATTCATTCCAAGGCAGAGCACTGTGTCTAGATTTACATGTGATGAACAAGCACTCCTGTTCTGCCTTACGTATAAATAGAATGTTCTGCTTTAAATAAAATACATTATATTTATATGTTTATATTACATTTACTAGACAGGTCTGGAAGATGAGACGATTGAACAACCATCTTACTAACTTTTGTGGGGGCCTGGCACCTATTTCCTTCACACTTAATTGGATGTGTGATGCGCACGCTAATTGCTGTGTATAAAGAAAACAACATCAATGTGTCAGCTGCAGTCTCACGTGCTGAACAGGCAAGTGATCTCACACATCTTTCACTCTTCAAGGTGGTGGTGTTGGTCTGCATTCAAAAACGTTCAACAACATAGCAGGCATGTCCAAAACCACAAAACGCTCAAGTCATGCAGCCGTGAAGGAATTTTGTTGCTTGATTGTTCTGGACTTAGAAGCAGTAGAGAAAAAGATTTTCTGGTGGTAAAACCAAATGTGTGGCATTTAAGTGCTTACAAGACTAGAGTTTTCTTGAGTTGGCTAGTGGGATCGCAGTTTTGCATGAAGGTGGTTTTCTGCTTCCAATAACTAACCTATCTCACAGCCTTTAGTGAAGATGTAGATGCACTTGAATATTTTTCTATCTGAATATCTGCCTATTACTAATTTCCCACTAGAAACATCTCTTTGAAGTTTCAACATTTAAATACCTTAAATTACTCAACTGTCAATGAATCAAAGCCAGATACGACGGAAGTTACCCGGGAGACATGTTTACAGCAAACAAGCTAGTACTTCCATTGTGTTTGAACAGAGGACCAACATCATAACGTGCTGCCTGTTACACTCAACGTGCTATTCAACCTCTTAGTGTCTGTGTTCAGTAGTCCACAAAATTGTTATGATGATGCCTATTATGCACAACTATTGAAAAACTTAATTGATTAATGTTTGCAAAGAACTTTGAGGTCCTCCAGCAGAAGGTCCTACACAATTGCTAAGTGTTAATGTATTAATTTTTATTATCAGTTTCAATAGAACATGTAGCATAAACCTTTATGAAAGCAAACAAAGAGGTAATCACGAGTCTTTTATTCTCCCTGTCAAAGCTGGTAATGACCAAATAGTCTTGTTTGTGGAAGTACAAAAAAAATAACCCATGCTACTTGGTATGTTGAAGCAGCAATTAGCACACATTGTAGGAAGAAGTGGAGCTAGACCAGAAATGAGCCTTGATGAGCCTAATTGCCTTTAATTATCCCTAAACATTTTCTTGTTGTCTGTCTTATGAAGGCAGAAGACACCCTGTAGCTCTAAAAGGAAAAAAGGTTTGGTTTTGTTTTCGTCCTTTAAAGAGGGACATAATAGCCACCATGGAAACATGTTCTTAATCAACCGCATTAAACTCCTGGCTGCTCTGCTTCTCTTGAAATTGCCTAACTTCATTATTATCAGGGGAAGGAGGAGGGGAAGGGGTTTAATTGCTGTTTAGCTTTTCTTAGCAAATTCAAATATTAATTACAACACACATTATTTTATCTCTGCTATTTGTAAGTATTGGCGGCCAAGAGCTGCTGACTTCATGTTGGAGTAATATATTCTCAGACTATTCAGACTCACTCTTTTTGTTGCTTTTAGAAAATCATCGGAGCATGGAAATCTCTTTTCTGAGAGCCAAGGAAATCTTACTCTTTGTCTTGGAGATAGCTGTGTAATTAAAGGTAGGCTTTCTGAAAACTAAAATGGGGTTACTTGATCGCAGTTAAATGCTGCAGGAAGCTGAGCAGCGGAAGGCGAAACACCTCCACGCTAAAGGACCGACACGTCTCTTTTGTGAGCGTTTCCATGATGTGCTGCAGTCATCAGCCTGGGTTTTCTTCAGTTCACAAAATAGCGAAGAAGAGAGGAGTGGGCTTTTGGTAAATGAATTATCCCAGCAAATCTGTGGCCTCGGCAAATCTACTCATCTCAAATCTTAAGTAACATTGGTGATGTTAGTTTGGTTACTGGAATAGAAAAATGCAGAGCAATTAGATTTATTTATAAAATGGGCACGATCGGCACCGCCACCTATCTTTGTGAGCATCCTACCTTCCTTCTTTTGGTTTGATGATGTGAAGATTCTTCTGTTACTTTTCAGAGGGTTGAACATCTGCAAAAAAGGTGTGCTGGAGGTTGTGCGGAGAAGGGCAACGAAGAGTCCAGAGAACAAGACCTATGAGGAGCGGCTGAGGGAACTGGAGTTGTTAGCCTACAGAAAAGGAGGCTGAGGTGAGATCTTATCGCTCCCGAAAGGAGGTTGTGGTGAGGTGGTGATGGGGAAGTCTCTGCTCACAAGTATCAAGCGATAGGACACGAGGAAACTGCCTCAGGCTTTGCCAGGGGAGACTTAGATTGGATATTGAGGGAAACTTTCTTTACAGTCAGGGTTGTAAAGCATTGGAACAGCCTGTCCAAGGCAGTGGTGGAGTCACCATCCCTGGAGGTTTTTGAAGGACATACAGCTGTGGGGCTTAGGGATTGGCTTAATGGTGGCCTGGCAGTTGTGGGTTTGTGGTTGGACTTGTTGATCTCAAATGTTTCTTCCAATGAAAACAATTATCTGATCCTGTGAAATTAAACAATATCTCTGCGTTGAATTGTGGCTCTGTAAACCTTCTTTTTAATTAAAATGTATTCTCACATAATTCAGTACAGTTCTATTAACTGCAATGAAGTAATGTTGATTTATAGCAAGTGCAGATGTAATTAATTCATCTGTTGAAGTAGTTTGTACAGAATTATATGGAAGGCTGTAGGAAACACGTAGCTTTATATCAAACAGGTGCATTCCTACAGGCATTCCTGGTGTTGCTGGAGGCTGCTGGATGACAGAGAATACCAAAGGCATGTTAATATTTTCAGTAAACAGTTTTCTGTGACTTCCTTCCAGTTTCCTTGCAATTGTCTCACAGATTTAGGGTCTATTGGTGGAAAAAGGGTGCAACTGTAAGCAGGTGTGAGAACATTTGGCTTCTATTGAGAGATCCCTACTAGTCATTGGATGTACATCTGTATTCTGAACATATGAAGGTGTTTAAGCTTCATTGATATGTAGATAGATTTGATAGACAGATAAAGAGATAGATTTGATTTAAATAAATCAAATTGGTTATCAATGTATTTTATTTGGGCAAAGAGGGAAAGGCAAAATGAATCTGGACTTGAAAGTACTTTCTTTCCTTCTCCTTTATTTTTAGACAGTCAAGTTAGCAATTAAGGAAAAAAAGTTAAGTGAAATTTGCCAGCAGCTACTTTCATTTCAGTTCAGTTCTGAACATGACCTCCTTTAACATCATGGTCTCTTCCTTTCACCTTAAAGAACAAATACTTTAAAAGGTCAGGGTGTGTGTTCAGAGAGGGTCAGCCAACCCAAATAATATTTTTAATTGTAGCCATGGGATATCCATCTCAGATGACATGCCAGGAGGTCAAAAGATTTTCTTTTCTTAATTGCAGAAGCCTTCCACAGGCTTTCTCCCAGACATGCTTGTTGACCTACATTATTGATGTGGTCTAACTCACTGGTCTTTATTTATTTTCTGTGGCGCCACGTTCTCCTGCCCTGTTGCCGTGTTTTCCAAGTCTTTTCTAGTCGTTCTCTGCGTCGCTGCTATTTTTCATATGCTACAAGCAAAGCTGAGAAAAATGCATTCCGAAGCCTGGCTACGTCACCTCTTGTGACAGCAGAAACAAGTACAACCGTTCCTCATTCCTTCTCCCCTGCCTAAGCACAGACAACGGCAGCGTTCCATCAATCCTGTGTACATACTACCTCTCAACAGATACTGCTTTCTTTTCCCTGCGTGGGTGATCTTGGCCTACACATGGCACGAAGAATCAGGAAGAACCTCTTCCCAGGACCCAGACCACGCAGTGTCATACTTTTCTTGCAACTTCCTACTAACTTTGTTCAGCCGTAAGATGAAGCTGGATCTGCAGCCCAAGCAAGCGATTATTTGGGGCAGTGGAGCAATAAACATGGCCTGTCTTGGAGGCTTCAGAAGTTCAGCCCATGCTGTAGAAACATCAAGCTGCTTTCTGGATGATTTTCTCTTCCCACATTCAAATCAGTTTTCCTTACTGCATACAAATAAGAGTTTTCCCCAAGATTTTCCCCATGGCAAGCTGTCAAGTTCAATTTCCATTGTCCGCAGAGCGTGTCTATTAACAGTAAGTTTTCTTCCCGGGCTCGGTCTAAGCGATGCTCTTGCCTGTTCTTGGGTTGTCACTTTAAAGACCTTGTTTAGCTAGGGCTCGTAGATGCTCTCTGTCACAGCATGTATGGCTTTGTACGGAGATTTACGGCAGCGGTGCAGACACGTTCAACTTCTGCTAGTGCCTTTATCGCGCCTTCCCCCACTGGGTTTCCTGGCGTAAGTCACGTCGATTCCCAGCTGAACGAAGAAATCCTTAAGAGTAGAATATCTATATTATCTGCTTGAGGATGATGGATCGGTGGGTTTGTGTAGGATTATGTACATCTTGTGCACAGATGTTTGACCTTTCCTGTAGACATGTGCTACTTATGTATTTAGCGAGGAATGGGGCTGGCTTTCCAGCAAGAGGTTGGAGCAGGCCCTTTGGAGGCTCTGTTTATGCTTCTCTGTGGTGGAATCAATGAGAGAGAGCAAATGGTTGTTGTTATTTGCCCCTTTACCTGTGTCAGCACAATTGCCTACAAGCCCAGAGAAATCCAGGAATTAGAAAGCTTTTGCAGGGTCGAAGGGAAAGAAGTTAATAGGAACCACATTGGTGCAGCTGCTAGATGCCTAACGTTTTATTTGCTCTGTGATCTTTGCTTGCTGTATGTGAGGGAGCGTTTAGTCCTGAGAGCAGGTTTAGCAGCTGGGCTGCCACAGAGTTCAGTTGGGATTGGAAGGCAGAATCAGGTGTTTTCACACCTCAAAACCCTGAATAAGTCTCTCACTTGTCCTGTTGCTTTCACAGCCTCTGTAGAGCTCTCGGGATCTCTTATCCTCCAAGGTACAATTTTATGTTCCTGAGGATGTCGACTGTGAAGAGTGGAAGACTTGTTGTGATGCCTGCTCTAGGAAGAATCATAGAATCATAGAACATTAGGGATTGGAAGGGACCTTGAAAGATCATCTAGTCCAATCCCCCTGCCACAGTGCGGTCACCTAGACCAAGTCACAGAGGAACACATCCAGGCAAGTCTTAAACATCTCCAGTGAAGGAGACTCCACAACCACCCTGGGAAGCCTGTTCCAGTGCTCTGTTACCCTCACTGAGAAGAAGTTCCTTCTCAGATTGATGTGGAACCTCCTACGTTCCAGCTTACAACAATTGCCCGTTCTCCTATCACTAGATGACAGTGAGAAGAGCCTGGCTCCATCCTCCTGACACCCACCCTTCAAATATTTATAGACATTAATGACGTCACCCCTCAGTCTCCTCTTCTCCAAGCTGAAGAGACCCAGCTCCTCAGCCTTTCCCCAAAAGCAAGGTGTCCCACTTCATCATCATAGTTGCTTTACACTGGACATCTTCCAGCTGCTCTGTCCCCTTCTTGAACTGAGGGGCCCAGAACTGGACACAATATTCCAGATGTGGTCTCACTAGTGCAGAGCAGAGGGGGAGAAGGACCTCTCTTGATCTGCTAACCACCCCCTTTCTAATCCACCCTAGGATGCCATTGGTGGCTCATAATCATCCTGCTGTCCACTGGTTTCCCCAGGTCACAGAATCAGTCTGACTGAAAAAGAACCCTGGGATCATCGAGTCCAACTATCTACTCTATCTTAAAGCTCACCTCAAAACCACATCCCTCAACACCTCATCCAAACAATCTTTAAACTCTTCCAGGGACGGTGACTCAATCACCTCCCTGGGAAGCCTATTCCAGTGCCTGAATTCAGCAGAAGTGAGTAAAAGATAAACTAGAGATATCATAGAATCATTAGGGATTGGAAGGGACCTCAAAAGATCTTCTAGTCCAATCCCCCTGCCAGGTTTTGATGTCTTTCTTAAAAAGTGTCATATACACCCCACAAACATCTCCATTCCTGTCCTGGAGTGACTGTAGCATGAATGGCCACCTTCCTTCAGAAGTGGAGCCTCCCTATTGAAAAATCTTCCTGAAGAGTTAAGTTCAGCCTCGTGCCTCCTCACTGGCAACGCTTTCTGAGTTCCTACCACCTGTAAAACTGAAGGATCTGGTTGCAAGTTCCCTGGATTTTTTGACTCTTCAATTACAGCTGAAAGTAGATTTAGTTCTAGCCTTTGACACAGGCTCAACCAGTGCAGGGCACGGCATCGTCAAATGCAGCCCAATCCGTTCCCGCGCAGTGCTTTTTCACATTGCAGGGTTGTGTTTTGTTTCAATAACCTGAGTATCAATGCTTTCAAGATAGGTTTTCCTCTTCCTCACCTATCTGACACCCTCAGCAATGAATGCCAAGTAATCAATAGTCCTGACCTAGGATTTCTTTTGCAGCCCAAGACTGCCTTTAAAATTGGTCTGGTCACATCTTTCCCAATTCTGTTTTTTTCCCCTCACACTGATGGATAAAATTGAAGAATAAAAGAGGAAAATGGGCATGAAACCAAGGCTTTCAAGACAGCAGCAGAATAAAAGCCCGTGGTCTTCTATTTCACTCCTAAATATAGTGGAAGGTGGCAAGAACACACCTGGCTAATCTTTTCCTCCCATGCCCTTCATGATGATAAACAAAACTTGAGACCAACCCAAGACTTGCATCTTCTTGTCTTAGCAACAAGAGAAGTGGTTGCTATGTCATTGCTTGCAGGAGCTAGAGAGCACATATGTAGGGCTGGCAGTCACCTTCCCAACCCCCTGGTTTTAGAGAGGTCAGTTGGAAGGGGAAGGCATACCCTCACGGGCTTGCTTGAGGAGGGCTCAGCTCACGAGTAACTTGTGTCTGATGGAAAGGCAGGCAACCATTGGAAGACACGGCTTGCCAGAAGAAGAACATCGTCTGCTTTGGTCCCCAGCTGCTCCTGGAGTCTATTCATGGATTTTTCACCCTTGACCTCTGAGGAAGAAAATGTTTATTATCAAACTGCAATGACCTGGGCCTTTTATTTTGTTTTGGGCAGTTAAATTATGACATTTTGAGTCACTCTAAAATACTCTTTTTTTTGTTTCCATTAGGACTCCAGAAAGGAACAGTTCCTTTGGTCCCACTTTTAGCATCTTCTTCTTCCCCCTTCTTTAAGTTCCCGTTTCTGTGTGTGCCAGGCCTTATGCAGAGGATCTGGCCATCAGAGCCCCTGATAATTTGAATGTAAAGACTTGGATCAGACATGAGATGCGTATTTATATGTCACGTTTAGTTTTGGCACTGAGCTACAGCGCTGTGATGTTCTTACCAGTTGTGCAGCGTTTGTCTGACGTGGGATGGCATTTGAATGGCCACCTCTGCCTTTAAGAATGCGTACAGAGTCGAAACAAAGAAGAAGAATTATAATTCACAGTATTGCAAATTTAAACTGCAGAATTAAATACAAACAAAAAAGGACTTTTATGATTATCTCCTTGCCTGGTAGATGATGATGTGTTTGAATGTAAAACAGCAGAGGTGGTACTATCTCACCTTTTGCTGCTAAACCTCTTCATAAGGTTGCGTATCTCCAACAGGAAAATCTGAGAGACAAGAAATCCCAAGAGGAGGTTAAACAAGTGAAAGACTTGTAGATTCTGAGTCTCGCAAGCACCCTTAACTGTTTTACTAACAGCTTCAAATCAGCAGAAGAGAAAGTCCTTGTCTTTGCCTATAGTTTTGCTGTGATTGTGGGACTTAGATGAGGTGGGGGTTGGACTTAGATGATCTTTCAAGGTCCCTTCCAACCTGTAACATTCTGTGAAATATTGTGATGGTTCCAGGGTCGTGGCCTCAACCAATAAATATAGAAAAGTTTTAAACTTCTGTTTTGTGCTTAAAGGAATTAGACAAAAACCAGCAACTACACTCTGTCCTAGAATGGTCCCCTAAAGTCCTATCTGGGATGCTGTCTGGGCAGATGTCTTTGCTCAGTCTTTAAAATGACACTGGGAGCCATTGTTTAAGCACAGAACCACTCTCTCTCGATTGCTTGGCTGCTCCTTGTATCTTATAGGGGCAGGGAAATCGTAGTTGTGTTTAGACAGCCCCGGAGAGTTGCCCTGTATGCGCAGATCTGTGCCGGGGCTTTTCCCCAGCTTTCACAGCTCATAGTTCTGGAAGAAGATTTAAAATTAAATTCTTGATGGAGGATTTCCTGTGATCCCCTAAAAGTCTGAACCTCTGAGTTAGTCAGAAGATAATTGCACATTAAATGTATCTGTCTTCTCTGAATTAATACAGCAAACTATTGTAGCTTGGATTGGAGCGGGTTTCTTGGCCTGAGACATCGGGAAGTTACTATGGCAACCTGCAATAAAGTAGCTCGGAATTCCAAGCTCTCCCTTAGTTTCGGTATCGGTCAATAGGTGACACAGTGAATTGGTTTGGAGCTTCCAGTTTTAGGTTTCTGCCTCCTCCTTCACTTGGCTTTTGCCTTCGCCCTTAGAGAAACACATGGCTGTGGACTGAACGCAGCAGCCATCCTGTCCTCGGAACATCACGAATAAAGAGTGGAACCTGAGAGATCAGCAGAGGGAAGGTGTGCTGAAGCGGAACGACGGTCTTTCCCTCATTTGTGGTCCATAGGAATCAGGACACTTGAAATGGAAGACCGGCTTGGAGGCAGGTGGAACAGAGAACTGGACTGTAAAGTGCCCACTGGCACTGAGGTACATGTGCACAGACACAGTGGACTGGAGAGTTTTCCCTGTAAGGAGATGGGCAGCTCAGCCCAGTTGTGTAAGAATACGTGACTAATCTCTGTATGCCTTTGGGGAGGTGGGTGGGTGGGTTATGTTGTGTGAATTACAGACATCTTGTTTTTCCCCAAATCCAGTTGGTTTTCGTGTTTGCCTGCAATACATAAGTGGGTTCTGGACCCTCCATGTTTTGCTTTTGTTTTGGCCCATTAGCATTATTAACTAAGTTTATTGGTTAATTTAAATTAATTGGTTCATTTCATCTCGGGATAAACCCTTGACACAAAATAACTGTGATTTTGAACCTCCTCGTAAGCTTGAAGAACTATATGAGACGAGCATCTGGCTGATAGTTCAATAAAGACAGATAAAACAAGAATTCAGAATCAGGTTCAGAAGTGAAAACAGCTGTAGCTCATCTGTATTCATTCTGTTTGGAACAGGCATTCCAGAGCTCAGACACTTTTCAGCAAAGAAACGCCGGTTTAGCAAAAAAAAAAAGGAGAGAGTCTCATGCATTCAAATCAACTGCTTCGTTCATCTTCTATTTATCTGGTATGGAAATAATAATTAAAAAGCTCTACAAGGCTGATGTTAGATAGTTGCCTCAATATATTCCTAAGTCTGAGCCAAGTTATTATCATTTTCAACAGTGCCACGATATTGTAGCAGGACTGTAATAATGACTGGGGCAGGAATTTGGCCAATAACTTCTTGTAGCTGTAAATATTTTAAAGATATTTAGCTACTAAAGACACCTTTTAAAAGGTACCTCTTTCATTTTGGCAGCCCACCAGAAGCAGTCAGAGAGATGCCTTTTGCAGCCTGTCAGCAGGTCAGCTGCTTCAGTTTGGATGTTTTTGAATAAAGCACAGTCAGACAAGCTTTGTGTTATGTTTTGAGTATCGAATGATTGTTTAGGAGAGTCAGGGTGTTTTTAAGTTTTCTAGGAAAGGACAGGGTTCTTACTTAGCACCATCAGGAGTAGAGTTCATACACACTTTAGAAATGTGTATCTATAAACATCTGCCCTGGTGAGATCACATCTGGAATATTGTGTCCAGTTGTGGGCCCCTTGGTTCCAGAAGGACACAGAGCTGCTGGAGAAAGTCCAGTGCAGAGCCAGGAAGACGATGAAGGGAGTAGAGCACCTCCCTTATGAGGAAAGGCTGAGGGAGCTGGGTCTCTTTAGCTTGGAGAAAAGGAAACTGAGGGGTGACCTCATTAATGTCTATAAATATGTGAAGAATGGGTGTCAGGACGATGGAGCCAGGCTCTGCTCTGTGTCATCTGGTGATAGGACAAGGGGCAGTGGGTGTGAGCTGGAATATAGGAGGTTCCATGGAGATATGAGAAGGAACGTCTTCACAGTGAGGGTGACAGAGCACTGGAAGGGGCTTCCCAGGGGGGTTGTGGAGTCTCCTTCTCTGCAGATGTTTAAAACCCACCTGAATATGTTCCTGTGTGACTTGGTCTAGGTGATGCTGATTTGGCAGGGGGAATGGACTAGATGATCTTTCGAGGTCCCTTCCAATCCCCAATGTTCTGTGATGCTGTGTGACAGACCTCTAAGATTTGTGTCCTTTGCTCAGTTTAATTTTAAGTTATTTTGGGAAAAGAATAGCTTCTGTTGGGTTTTTACTGTCTTTCTCCTCTGAGCGCTCAGACCCACGGCAAGAGGAAGCAACGAGCCGTGCCCGAGCACTGCACAAGTCAACGAGTGAAAATGGACAAACTGATGCTGTGTCCTTCACTATGATTTGTATTATCCTGCTCTTTATTGGGTTGAATGTGTTAATAGGGGACTTATGTAGCAGCTCAGAAGAAGTTGGCTGTCATTTATCGATTAATTACCCATGAAAACTGATGTTACGCGGCAGCAGTAATTGTACCCACCGTGTCAGGCATATGCTACACAAAAAGCAGTCACCTTGCAATAACGCGGGCAAATCACCCCGTAAACTGGCAAATGTAGACAGAAGTACTGCAGGACTGAAGTTTGTCCCTGACTGATCTATGGGTAGATGGTGGGATGTGTTAGTTGTGGTTCAAGTTCTGGGTAATCAAATCCTTTAGTTCTGAAATGAGAGCTTCCTCTCAGCTTGCGCGCATGGAGTAGGGTTAGTATGTCTTTGTGGAGGACGGGGGGATGAGGGCTCATGGCAGATAGCTGGCTGAAAACCCAGTGGTAAGGGAGGTTGATGATACATTGGCAGAATTTGTACTGACTTCAACACCTAATTTATCCAGCAATACAATGAAGACCCTGACACCTTACTGTTCACTTTTCAAATCAAGGTCAGCTACAGCCGTTTTACCGCTCGGGGGTGAAAGGGTCTGTGCAGCAGCTCGGTCACAAGCGGTGTGTGCTGTTAGACACTGCTGCTGCCGGAGCTGAAAAACAAAGTGGTCCAAAGCAGGAGTATGTTTCTACTTGGTGTCACTTACCTGGGTCTGCTTCTGGCTCTGGAATGAATGAGAAAACTTGGGAAGCAAGCTGCTGTAGAGTACAACCACGGTAATCGAGTTCAGAACTTGTGTGAAAACTGATCTGCCTGCTCCCTTCTCTTGGGCTCTCTGGATTACTCCAGGCATCAAGGATCAGTAACCAATCAGTATCACCGAATCGTCACTGAGTTAACATCACTTAGCCTTCTTGCGCTGCTGTGAGACACCAGACTGTTGGCTCTTTTTGGCAAAGTGGTTGACTGGATGAACCCTTCTTGCTCTGGGGCAGACACTGACACTGCTCAGACTTTGTTGCTGGAGTGTCAGACTACAAATGTAAATGACAGCACATCATTGTTTGTTTTTAGGTTGTCAACATCTATTGTCTTTGCTCTTCCGACAGAGAAAGATGCAGTCACTTCCCAGAAAGGTTGCAGTCGGCACTTGTAGATGAGGTACATCAGGGGAGCTGCAAATGAGAAGACAAAGAAGCTGAAGCAGGAACAGCAGTGTGGTGACCTAAAGACTGTTGAAATGAAAGGCAAAACGCTTATTAGCTGCAATTGCCTTGAGAGCCTAGAAAAATGATGCAAGGAAAAAAACCCCTGATGGCACTTCAGGTTTTACATATTAATTTGTCTGCTATTTCAATGGGCTTTGACGAGAAAATACAGTGGGTGACTTGAGAAGTCAGTTGACTTTTGTTTTGATTTAATTGGATTTCTCTGCAGTTACTCATCATGGTGTCTAACGTGCGTAAGTAAAAGGGTTTCATCATACTTCCAGAACAGGCTGGAGGACGTGCCCTATGAGGAGAGGCTGAGGGACCTGGGGTTGTTTAGTCTGGAATCGAGAAGACTGAGAGGAGACCTTATTGCCTTCTACAACTACCTAAAAGAGGTTGTAGCAAAGCTGATGTTGGTCTCTTCTCTCAAATTAGTGATGATAGGATGAAGGGAAACGGCCTCAAGTTGCATCGGAGAGGTTTAGATTGGATATTAGAAAGAAATTCTTTACTGAGAGGGTGTTTAGGTGCTGGAATAGATTGCCCAGGGAGATGGTGGTGTCACCATCCCTGGAGGTGTTTAAGGAACGAGTGGATGTGGCACTTAGGGTTATGGTCTAGCGGTTAGATACTAGGAGAAAAGGTTGGACTTGATGACCCTGGAGGTCCTTTCCAGCCGTGATGATTCTGTGATTAGTGTAATAGTAGAAGACACCAAATATTTGTGGATTAAAATGTTCTCTACTACTTTAAGTCATGGCTTATGAAATGAAAAATAATACGTGTTAAATTTTGAAACTTATGTGCAGGCAACTCGTTTCGAAGAGAGACCTATTCGGATGCAGCTACGAAAGTTATCCAGTCCCTAACAAGTCTATGATCCTATGACTCTATGATTGTTGCTTGTGCCAGTAGCCAAACAATGCGTTTACTCTAGATTTACTGTTGAAATGTTCAGTGCTTCTGATCATACCTCATGCACCATGTCCTCTTGGTAGCTGTGGCAATCGACCTAGTCACTGAGGTTGAAACAGGGAACTGCCCCACAGATCTGGAGAAGCGAATTAATTAGCAGGTTGTGTGATGGAAGAGAGCACGGCCAGAGTTCCCTTTTCATGGCAAGTTCAGAGTCGCATTAAAATGCTGCCCTTTGGAAGAAGGAAAAAGGATGATTTTTTTTCGGCCGTGCTGAAAAATATTCACTTCAGGTTTTGCTCCACAGTCGTGTATCTGTCTTTTGTCAAAATCTGGGCTGTAAATGGTGCTGCCTCTGTGCAGTGGAGCAGAGGTTAGCAGCCCCTGGAAGCAAATCCGCATAAAGAGGGGTCAGACGATAGGTAAAGATTGTGTTGTCTAGAATGTGAAATAGGACCCTGCCGCTCGCTTTTTGAATAAGCTCTAGCAGCTAAGTTCTTGGGCAGGACGTGTGTTACAGGAATCCTAACATTTGGGGCACTAGCTGAAGAAAACATCTCAATCCCAAACCAAGCATTCCAAAGGTCATTTCGTGTTGGGGACGAAGAGGCTGGAGAGTTTTCTGGGCACCCAGTGCTGCTGCAGTTAGTTTCTTCTTCTTCAGGAACGAGGGCTCCACTGTTAAATCCTTTCCAGCTGGTTTGAAGTAGGAACACCAAAGGAGTGATTGCCTTAATTCTCCTTATGTCTCTCTATCTTCATCAGAAGCTTCCTGTTGGACCAAAGGAAGCAAGCAACTGCTTCTTTACTCTGACTACTGCTTTAAGGACACAGGTTTGAAGTCCCCACTGATGGGGAACATGGATTATCTGTTTTTTCAGACAGCTGGATGGAAACACCTGCTTCTCTAAAGACAAAACTCGTCAGTGGCCAACTGCAGGAAAGCAAATAAGCTGTGACTACTGCAGTCAGCTCTCCAGGGCTTGTTTAACACCCTTTTATTCCAACTTCTTCCATCACTTTAGTCTTTCCTAGTCAGAATGCAAGTGAGTCAGTTGAACACAGCCACAGGAGTGTGATACAACAGCTTCTGCCCTGTTCCAAAACAGAATGGATTTCTCATGCGTCGTATTTGCCCTTCTACTCCTCTTCTGCTGCTGTAAGACAAGTCTCTCAGTCAGTCTTTCCCATTTCCTGTTTTGATCATCATCTTCTCATTTCCTCTCAGCTGTGAAGAGGAACTGGAGATAAAATATGTGTTTATAGGTAGCATTTTAAAACACCAGCGACTTCAGTGCCGGACCAGCCCTCTGATTAGATACGTCGAAGAGCTGCGGTGTCTACTCTCTGATAAATGTGAGAGCAGAGACCAAGGCAATGTCCTATTAGAGGGAAGCAGCAGCCAGGAAGGGAGAGAAGAGACTGTGTCAAAAATAAAAACAAATTCAAGAGCACAACAGAAGTTCAGAGGTGACAAAGAGAAGGATCACAGCCCGTTCGGTGAGTAGACCGGTATTGATCTGGGGGGGAAAAGGCAGCGTCCGCTCTTCATTGTGAGCAGCCGGGGGTGCTGCGTGCGGGGACAAAGACACAAGTGCTGAAGGAAAACAAAGTGTTTGTCCACGGCTGGAGAGGTTTTTGAAAAATCGAGGTCTGGTTTTTAATGTGCAGTTCCCAGGCCTGAGAGACAACAAACTGAAAATACGAAGAGATCCTCTTAATGATTGAGAAGAGAAATAACAGTCTCACTGAAGTCTGCAGAAAGTGTTGCCACTGATTTAACTGGGGCCGGGGCTTCACGACGTGCTTGGCTGTTGTGGCCAGTAGGCTGCTGCTGACGGTGAGAAATGCGTTGAGAAAGCTCCCGGTTTGTTCTTTTCACTTTTCCTTCCGTTGAAGTTGTTGCTGTGGTTCAGTGCTGGGCTTGGGGATCGTAGCTGACCTGGATTCCTTTACTCATAGGGTCATTTCATAGAATCATTAGAACCACCAGGGATGGGAAGGGACCCCAGAAGGTCATCTAGTCCAATCCCCCTGACACAGCAGGATCACCTAGACCAAGTCATAGAATCAGTCAGGGTTAGAAGGAAACACCAGATCANGGTGGGGCCTCATGAGAGCGGAGTAAAGGGGGAGAATCACCTCCCTCAACCTGCTGGCCACACTTCTCCTGATGCAGCCCAGGATCAGGTTTGTCTTCCGGGCTGAAGGCTTCTTGTCTAAATGCAAGAAGCTGTATATGCTAAACATGAATGTGTGAGTCGTCGTCTTTCCTAGGAGGCAATAAATCTTGTCAATCTCCACCCCCCAACTGTTCAATGGTTCTTTACCTGTTGAGAGAAAAGTGATTAAGTAGTGAACATTAAATTTACCAGTGAGGCTACAAGGAGCGCAGGGACGTGGAACAGCATCGGCTCTGCGATGAAGTAATAAAACAGAGGGAATGATCAACAGAGAGAAATAGCAGGAAAAAGATGGTACCAGACAGCAAACCTCTCTCTGTCCCCAAGAACTGACGCAGGTCAGTTGGGCACCTCAGTACATGAGAGACATTGAGGAGCTGGAGTGAGTCCAGAGGAGGGCAGTGAAGCTGTTTAAGGGCTTGGAGGATAAATCTTATGAGGAGAGATTGAGAGAGTTGGGGCTGTTTAGTTTGAGGAAGAGGAGGCTTAGAGGAGACCTCATCACTCTCTGCAACTATCTGAAAGAACATTGTAGAGATGTTGGGGCTGGTCTCTTCTCACGGGTAGTTAGTGACAGAACCACAGGGAAGGGTTTCAAGCGCCAACAAGAGAGGCTTAGATTGGACATCAGGAAGAAATTCTTAACGGAGAGACTGGTCAGGCACTGGAATGGGCTGACAAAGAGAGGTGGTTGAGTCCCCATCCTGGATGAGTTTAAAAGACACTTTGATGTGGTGTTGGGTGATCTGGTTTAGGGGTGACCTTGTAGAATAGTGTTGATGGTTGGACTTGATGATCCCAAGGGTCTTTTCCAACAAGAATGATTCTATGATTCTATTTTTCTGATGAATACAAATCAATGTTAACTGATTACACATCAACATAGAATCATTAGGGATTGGAAGGGACCTCAAAAAATCATCCAGTCCAATCCCCCTGCCACAGCAGGATCACCTAGACCAAGTCACACAGTCAGTCAGGATTAGAAGGGACCACAGGATCATCCAGTTCCAACTCCCCTGCCATGGGCAGGGACACCCCCACCTAGATCAGGCTGGCCAGAGCCTCATCCAGCCTGGCCTTAAGCATAGCCGTCACATTCTAGAGAAGAATTGAGGAGCAGGTAGAAAGAAGAACTTTGTTTTACTGGGGCAACCAAGACCTTCTCTGTGTGCATGTTTAATGCATGAACCAACCTACTTTAGCACACAATTGCTTAGGTCAATAATTATTCAAGAAAAAACACTGCCTCAGGAAAATCTATAGTCATAAAACAGGAAATTTGGACGGGCTGAATAACTTCTCCAGGCAGATATTTATCTCTAAATGAAGTTGGGGTTTTTTTTAAAGTTTCTGTTCTTTGGAAAACGCATGATTGGATGGTTAAAAAATAACCCAACTGTTAGTGTTTAGAGTCTAGAGTTCAGGATGGCGGTGGAACAAAGCGTTAGTGGGTGTCCTTCTCAGACGTGCAGCGGGGGAAGATGGTTAAGTTTTAAGTATAAAGTCAAAGTGGCAACACGAGCCAAATCCACACCTTTGCATGCTGGTGACAACGTCACCGATACAAACAGGTAGCAGGTTCTAATTAAAGCTACAAGCCAGAGGGAACAGGCTTCAAGAAAGAAAAGAATAATTCCGTGAAGCAATTGCAGTTGATTTATTAGTTCACAGAAAAGGTCTAAAAATTAGTATCTGAAACAGCTCTAAATACAGCAGCTATCAAAACACAGAACAATGATCAAGTCAACCTAATTAGAGCACTTGCGACTATGAGCGGCGTGCAGCCTGTTCTTACCTCGACATGGAGAGACCAACTAGTCCACTAAGTGCCGGTTAATCTACGTCAAAGTTTGCTGAGACCGAGAAGATATCCCCTGGAGCAGCTACCTGCTTACTTTAGATGTCAGACTATCCAGAATGCAGCCCGCTGCATCCGCATCAAAGACACCTCTGTGTGCACACCCCACAAGAGGTCCCTGGCAGATCACACGGCACTTTGTAGGAACTTCTTTGCCTAAGTGGAAGGTATCCATGGTGGGATGTTGTCCATTAATGCAGGTTAGCCTTCTCTGTGCACGTGGGTCACTCCTGGTCACTTTCCCTTCCTATTGGTTCCAGCCAACAAGTCGTCTTCTCAATGTGAGGGAAATACTGTCTCAGCAGATACTTGGCTTTTAGGAGTGGATGTGGAGCAGATTCCGTAAGCGATGCTGAGGTCTGTGACACCGTGCGTGCTACCAGCACCTCTCACTAGGCGCTGCATAGTGTTGTCACTGGTGCTGGTCAGCCTCATTCTCGTGGCAGGGTGCAATCACAGCTTTAGAAAACTGGACTTGAGAGTTTTCAGGATGCCTATGCTGAGGCAGATGGCTGGCCAGATTTTTCTCACTAGTTGTGTTGGCTGGTTTTCTCATCTTCAGTGGGTTTGCAACAACACTGAATCACAGATTGGAAGGGATCTTGAAAGATCATCTAGTCCAATCCCCCTGCCACAGCAGGGTCACCTAGACCACGTCGCACAGGAACGTGTGCAGGCAGGTTCTAAATATCTCTGGAGAAGGAGACTCCACAACCCTTTCCAATGCTCTGTCACCCTCACTGTGAAGAAGTCCCTTCTCGTATTGTTGTGGAACCTCCTATGTTCCAGCTGTGGTCAGAGCCTTTGGTTGCCAGGTCTGAAAGAAAACATTAGGGAGAAACTTTACAGCCTCTTTTCCACAGCAAAGGGATCCACGTGGGCTTGTGGAGATTCAGAAAGGTTTGCGAACGCAGCTTGTGCTGCAGTGAGTCAGCTGAAGCACAGGCGGGCCAGTGGGTGCTGCTGTGCTGCAGTGGTGGCATTTAGACTGCCAAGTTCCACAGCCTCACAGGGCTTATCTCTGATCTCCAGAGACATGGTGGTGATTGTCAGGACAGCAGCTTCAGCAGAGGAGGGAATGAGCCCCTTTGTAAACTAGTTTGTGGATCGTGGTGTCCAGAGGCTGCACCAGCACTTGTGCCCCAGCTCACCTCCACTGCGATGGTGTGGGACTGAATGTGCAGCAGCTGAATTTGGGATGAGAGAACATCTTCAGTGACAAAACACGTGTGTGTCTACAGGGTTGGAATTAATTCTGAGCTTGATGTGCTGCCTGTTTTACCTGTGGATGGGATCTTGGTGTCTAAATTCCAGGGAAGTTTTGCTCTGAACAGTTACGTTCTTTTTGGGTCTGACATCCAGCAGCTCCACACTTGGGCACTTAGTGCAGAGGAAACATGGCTGAGAGAGATGTGACTGCTTAGGGCTAGAAAGTTTTGCCTCTCTAATGTCCTGAAATGAAATCAATCTTGCAGCTGCTGAGAGAAGAGGGAATGGTTGATGTGATTTATTTGGATTTTTAAAAGCAAAAAGAATCCTTGTAAAAATATCCCTAACAAGAAGCCACTTAAGCAAACCACTATTGACAAAGTGAGAGCTGAAGTAGTCAGAGGTAGAGCAGGATTAAATGGTCAATATTTTATCATGGCAAAAGGCTAAGGGTACAGAGCCCCAGTGCTCTGTTCAGACTGGTGCTACCTGAAACAGAACCACAGAACATTGGAAGGGACCTCGAAAGGTCATCCAGTCCAATCCCCTGCCAGAGCAGGATCACCTAGACCAAGTCACACAGGAACACATCCAGGTGGGTTTTAAACAGGCGGATTGGACTAGATGATCTTTTGAGGTCCCTTCCAATCCCTGAAGATTCTGTGATGGACAGGCTGCCTGAAAGGTGGCACTGGCTGCTGTTAACAGAGAGAGAGAAGGATTCCAGGAAAGAGGAAAGATTATGAACTACCTGGGTTGACAAAGTGTAGAAATGGGCAGCGTGGTGCAGACGACAGGCAGTGCGGACAGACAAACACGAGGCTGGGCTCGCGTTCGGAAGGGTGGCTGGTGGCATTCGTAGGCTTTGCTTTGCAGGGGTATAAATTAACTACAACTGTTGAGGTGCTCTGATCACCGTAGTGGAAAAAACTGTGTTGCACAGGGACACTACAAAAACAAAAGCTGATGTGAGACCACGTGAAGGAAAACAGACAAGCGAAAGAACCCAGCTCCAACCTAAATAACGATCTGCTTTGCTCTTGCCCCGTCTCTTAGAAGCACACTGGCCAACAGCAACCCTGCAGACTGGCGACTGAGTGATCAGACATGGAGGAGGCTGAAAGCAAGGATTTGTTGAGAAAGGAGTCAAGGGAGAGGACACAAAGGGGAAGTAGTTAAAGCGATGAGCTGTACGGAGCATAGGAACTGCGGCGCTCCCATCTAACCTACGGATGCACAGAAGCAGCAGCGGAGAGCGATATTTGACGTGATTGAAAAATGAATTATTCTCATGAAAACTTCGTTAACCTTCGGGACTCATTCTCTTAAGCAATCAATAGCCTGATGCTATGTTAGAGCAATTCTTGTGCTACGAGAGGATTGTAACGGTTATTGCAGATAGCAAATCGATACGGCTTCAGCGATCCCGCTTCTCCGATAGGAGCGTCCACACAGATCCTAACTTGCAGATTCACATTTGCAAGAGAGGCTTTTCAATGTGCACAGACGTTTTTGTGCTCAGCTGTGCTGCTGCTAAACCTTAAGCTGGTTGGCAGCGCCGTCTACGTTTTGGTAGGGCTCCCGCTCCACTCCACAGGAGGTGTGAGCCCAGGAAAGGGTCAAGAACCACGTAAACTGGCAAGAGAAGGTTTTCTTGGAAAAGAACTACCTCTTCTGACTGGATCTAGGGGATCCTGCTGTGGGGGGGTTGGACTAGATGGTCTTTCGAGGTCCCTTCCAATCCCTAATGTTCTGTGACTCTGTGAATGCTAGTTCTTCAACTGCGCCTGTGATTCTGGACTTCAGCAGTGGGTGCACTATGTGGAACGGTCCTTTAGAACCTCCTTGCTGCTGAGCTGAGGCTTGTGTGGTTTTCAGAAGCATCACTAACCACTCGGGCCACAGTGCGCTCGGTTTCACAAGCCAGGAACTTGGATGGGGAGCAGCTGAGATTCGTGATGACATAATACAGTCAGAAATTAATGCTCTTAGGCACCAATTAATGAAATACCATTGAGAATTTATCCTGCATGAACAAAACGCTTTGAAGGCCGCTGTTCAAAAACCACATGAAGGACTTCTTACCAAAAAACCCCCCACCCCAGTAGACTCTCTTGAAATAGATGGGGTCCTAATGACCCTTTACTCCAGGTTTTTGTTGGAGGTGGATGATTGAACTGAATCCATTAATTTAATTCCTACTAATTTACAAAATGTTGATATAAACGAGAGGCAGAGGTCTCGCTTCCAGGGCTGTGGTGGTGCTAATTTTTGTCCCCAGCCCAGTGCAAAACTGAGTTCCAGCCTGTGCTGGAGCAGAGACACCGCGTGCCGGTGGCATCCACAAATCCGTGGTCCTTATCTCGCAGCGCAGCCACCCAGCAGGTGTTGCTTACTGAAACGGTAGCAGTGCTGCCACCGAAGAATTTATAGTGACTGCCACCACCTATTTAATAACAAAAATCTCAGCCACGCTTTACTGTGCCCTTCCTAGCGCATCTGTCCAGGGCCACGGCTGAGGGGAAACTGAAGTTCGTGTCCCATCACTCTTTCACTCTCCATCATCCCCGAAAACTGGTGAGTTAAAACCCTCGTGAAGATGTTGTGCACATGCAGTTGTCTACCTGCAGCTTCTCTTGATTTAAAAAGTACTTTTACTTAGGGACAAAACTTCACGCTGGTGTTTGTCGTCGGGTTAGCAGGTGGAGAAGACACGTTCTGTTAGTAGGGAGGCAAAGTGGAGTAACAGAGGTGCACAGGGACTGCTTCCATTTTTCTCGCTCTGTTAATGTCTGTTCCGAGTGGCTCAGGAAAAAAAAAAATCCTTAAAAATTAGGACAGAAAATATGACACGTGTTTTACCCATAACTTAGGTAAATTTGAAACACCTTTTATTGCCTACATAAGTGAATATATGTAAACTTTATTAGTAACTTCATTTCAAATGTAAAAGAAGGTGTATTCTAGAAGTCACAGAGAAATGTTAATTTTAACCATGAAGGTATCACCAGTGTTGCATTGCTTCATGTCATGGTTCGTTGGTGTGGAGCTGAGATGTATGTGATCATAGACAATGCATAGCACCATTATACAACAGTTCACTAGATGCACATCCCATTTAATCTCTCGTACGAATTAAGATAACTGAAGTTACAAGGAAGAATTGAACTGAACCAGGAGGGTTAACACTGATGCTAACAGGAGATTACTAGCCGTTACAGCTCTTCTGAAAGACGGTGCCTCAAATAGCAGCACCTCCTCGGCACCGTCATGGGAACTGGTGACCCTGAAGAAACGCTTGTGTCCGTTAACTCTGCTGTCATTACTCCACTATTCTCAAACTCTTCCTCTGAGTGAGTTCTTCTGTCCTTCTGATCCCAAGACAAGATGGCAGGAGCGTGAGAACATACAGTAAGCTGTTGGCTATAGAACTATCCCGTAACCTACTACACTGAGAAGTTACACCAACAGAAACGTGGTGAGGTCTCGGCTGCTGGCTGCTAGCTAAACACAGGACACTCACTAGCGTCACATTGAAAACCCAGGCTCACTAAGAAGCAGCATCTACACTACAGAGAAGCGAACAGAAGAATTCCCTTATGATACTTAGGTTCAGCTGGTTCATCTTAGGTTCATCAGCTACAGTTTCTTGCTATATGAACACCTGTTACACTGGCAAGTGACTACAGACTTCAGATCGCAACGCTACAAACCTTTTGCCATCGTGAGGTTCAGACACCTTCGGCTACACACAAAGGGGTGATTGCTTGAACTAACGTGGAAGAGTCTGCTGAAAGCTGCTCATGCGGATGGTGATTCCTCGAGCACCACGGGTTTTAAATCCTTAAGATTTCCTAGGTAGAAGGCAGCAGCTACACTTTTACCTGCCAGACAGACCCAAGGAGTATGCTGAGTTTTGCTCCACAGACTCCGCCTTGTACCCTGGATCAGAACAAAGTCCTGTTCTGTAAAGACTTCGGGTTTTTAAAGCATCTCTTCTAAACGGGCGTGAAGAGTTTCTGGTTAGATTTTAGATGTTTGTGGCTCTACTGCAAACATCACTTTGCTGTGCTAGGGCACACACCTGGCAGGAGCTACTAGATGGGCAGGCAGTGGAGATGCCTTTTTCTCACCAATAATTGCCATGCTGTCACAGTCCTGACTGCAGACAGATTGAGGTTGCCTGAACCTCATGATGGTTCCGTATCAACCTAGATTATTTTTTCTAACTGAGAGTTAAATTTGAATTTTCTCAACAGCTGGAAGTTTTGCCTAAAACATTCTTCTGAAATCTAAGCTTTTTAAA
Organism: Rhinopomastus cyanomelas; assembly: GCA_013400115.1. Taxonomy (NCBI): domain Eukaryota; kingdom Metazoa; phylum Chordata; class Aves; order Bucerotiformes; family Rhinopomastidae; genus Rhinopomastus; species Rhinopomastus cyanomelas. Next base: position 559,424 of record VXBP01001109.1, on the reverse strand, counting down.
AACGCACTGATTATTCTCCAAATGCAGTTTACACATTGCTGGGAGTTAGAAGCGAATCGATACGGACTTCCAACTCAGTTTTGCTGTTTCATGCATCCAGCTACGGTGGCCACGCACAGAACCACAGCCTCTGTGATGATGGGGCACTCGTTTTAGTTACTTGGAAGGACACACCTTTGGAAGTGGTGGCTAATTACAGCCTTGTCAGTATCTTTGAGAGGGACTAAAGGGGCTGGGGAGCAACTCAAGCCAAGATTTCAGACTTCCAGGTTTGTCACNAGCCTTGTCAGTATCTTTGAGAGGGACTAAAGGGGCCAAGATTTCAGACTTCCAGGTTTGTCAGTGATGTGTCGTCAACATCTCGGGCATCGGCTGCCTTCTGCTGTTTTCGAGTCTGATAAAAATAGGGCTGGTCATGCTGGCCATCCAACGCAGAACAGTGCCATGATGGATGAATTACTCAGACAGCACTCCGAACGCTGGCCAAACAACGCTGCTTAATCATGTTTTCCCCACTGCAACAATGTATCTTCATCGCTAATGATTAACTGCTAATTACTGTTGCAGAGAAAGTGACGGCGGTGTTTAACACCTTGTTTCTCATTTCGGTACAGATGCTGACTGACTTAAAAGTTCTGTAGATCTATGAAATTACAGTAGGTCTCCCGAATGACCCTGCTGTGTCGGCGTTTGATCCTACTCAGTCGTGGCTAATGAAGAGCAGAGATGACCTCTCTTCGGCAGAGCTATCTAGACAGTTTCTGCTGCACCCTCCACACTTCAATCACCAACTGTAAAGAAGCCATTCTAACCAGGACACAGCTGGGCCCAGGGACTGCTAATGCCAATTATGCTTAGTACGTAATTCGAGGTCCCTTCCAATCCCTAGTGATTCTATGATAATAATCCACATTTTACCTATTTGGAAAAAAATTCACATTTATTTACTGTCAAACAGGTGTTAAACTTTACACTGGATTATTAGTGATGGGCTCACTATTAACAGGTTTACACAAAGGGATGAAAAAAAGCAGAATTCTGTCGAAACAATTTACATTTCATTAGATTTTTCATAATAAAATAAATTAATTACTAAATATAGGCAGAAGGAATATGGAAGAGTAATAGGTATGTTTATTTATTTGTTTCTTTAAAAGGACAGGCACCTTCGAGTCACGAGAAAGCTTGTGAGCAGTGTCCGGTGTCCCCTTTGCCCCTTACCGCCCAACCCTGATTAAAGGATGAACAGGGAGTTGAGTTACAATCTTTGTTAGCTCGACCAAATTTTGTGCAAGGCTTGGCATAAAACTGGCTTCTAGAACAAAATCTTCTCCTCGAACGATGGGGTGTTTTTTTTTTGGCAATAAAAATCCAAACCATAAGAATAAAAACTAACTTGTCAAAGCAGAACGCTGTTTACAGTGGAAAAAGAAGTGGGAACGGGCAGAACTTGTGTTTTAAACATACTACCGCACTAGGAACAGCGTGTAAGAAAAACAGCTTGTAACGTGTGTGCAACCAAGAGCGTCTCACAATATTTTCTTCAAACTCTGTTTAAAATTCTTTTTTAATGACAATTATATTTCAGTTGGACACAAACGTATTTCTTTCACCCTAGCAATAGAACAAAATAGAATTTTCTTTAGTAGCCATCTCTTTTTTTCTCTCACGGTAACGGTTCATTGTACAGCTGAGGAAATATATGAAATAAGGCCTGTGGCTTGATTGCTAGTGGTTAGACATGTGTTTCGTCTTCGCCCTAATGGAATAGATTTGCAGCGAACTGCAAACTGATGCAGAATATCTCTCCTGCTTTTGCAAGTCTTGTCAGGAACAGTAAGGTACAGTAACTTTGTCCCACAGGATTTTAGAGCCTACGCCTTGTATATAATACAATGCAGGCCTAGGAAAAAAAAACCATGGTGCAGCCGTATTTACAAATTTAGTTCACAAACTGCTGCAGTAAAATGGCTGGAAAGTGGTTTTTTTTATTTTTTTTTCCCGTAATTTTTGTTAAACTCAGCAGCAGAAGATATCTTAAAATACCTGGTTGGTATTTCTTTTCTTTGTAACAAATAATTCATTTTCGTATACTCTGTGTATGTACAAAGTTTTTGCTTTATAAAAATTCACAGAACTGCGAGGTCCAGTCATCCCCATTGCTGGAGAACCACAGGGTCAACAGAATTGTCTCTTCACGCAGGTATGAGGGGACCTGCACGGGGCCAGTGAAGTCTTTTTAATACTTGTACGTGGCCTTTAATATAATTTTTTTTTTTGCTACACTATTAAAGGCTGGTCACTAGTTGCATTTGTCCTTCTCTAACATCTCCTTCGGGAATACATCCTTCCTTGTTAATGGGAATTATGTAGCCGTCGCTATTACCCCTGCTGATTTGATAGTACATCTGAAGCTGATGGCCAGCTCCTAGGTTTGGCATGCTCTTGTAGTAAATGTCCTCATTTTCACTCCTCCTGGAGGGAGAGAGATCTTCTTCAATGTCGGGGCTGCTCTCTGGATACGGAGAGTCTCTGAGATTGGGCATGCTCGTGTAAAGAGAGTCTCTGTTGGGGGACTGGAGGTGATCGTCAGCCTCGGCTGTCAGCTGTGAGACATAGCTATCGGTTCCCTCGGTCTTCACTTTCTTCTGCGGCTGGTACAGAAGCGAGTGAGTCCGCTGAGGAATGAGCGGGGCCTCCAGCTCTTTGTGGTGGAGCTCCAGCCCCGGGGTGTCACTGTGCATCAGCGATGAGGCGTCCGCCACGATGGCGTCATCTTCGCTGCTGCTCCCGCCGATCACAGCCTTGGCTGGTAACGTGCGCTCCAGGTTGTGGTTCTTGCTGCCGCCCCGCAGGTTGTTGTGCACTAACTCCGAAATAATCATTTTCTCAAACGCGGTGTCATTCAGGCTTAGTCCACAGTCTACAACTTGCACGCTGTCGTTATAGTCGCCGTTGCGCAATGAGTAGCTGTTGTTGAAATTACCATTTAGCGGTAGAGTATCCATGGCACTTGTATCCCTGGCATTGTTCAGTGAATGTCCTGCAACGGAAAAGGAAAGGACAGCTCTGGTTACCCTCTGACGCGCTTTTCGCCACTCAAGTAGTGTTTTGAACAAAAGTCTTTAATGTAGTTCAGGACAAAGTTGTACTGGGAAGTAAGACTTGAGGAAAGTGAGGTTATCGAACATTCCCAAATGTAAACAGTTGCACACCTTATGGGAAAGATGCATTTGAGAACTAGCAACGCGTGTTTCCTGTGGGGAATAGCGGCATTGGAATTTCTGAATTTAGCGTCAATTGCTGGGGCTCTTCCACAAGGTCACTCCATGCCCTTGCATATGTAATGCAAAGCAATTCATTTGGCAACATCTATGTTTTGAAGTACACCACCATGATTTGGAAAAAGAAAATCAACGGAATTTGTCCTAAACAACACTAAATCAAAAAAGGAATTAGATCACAGACATAACTGAAGGTAAATGTACAACATAAACCCACGTACGTGGCAAGCAACTACTTTAACATCATCTCTAACAGGTTTTCCTTTTTTTTTTTTTGGAGATGAAGTAAAGAAAAGAATGAAAAAAAATGGATAAATACAAAGAATTTATGTTAAACAAGGACAGCCACCTTTCACACTACAGGGACCAGGGCCCACAAGCACCATCCAACAACACGATAGACAGCAGGTGGAATGACTCACTTTGGACAACTCACATCATGTCTGTCTGCTCAGGCTATCTGGCCTAAGAGTAGCTGATATATAAAAGAAAGTAAAATGATTTATTGTAACATGATGAAGAATTACTGAGCTTCTCAGCAACTTAGTCAGAGCAAGGGTTCAGCAAATCAGATTACTAAGCAATAACAGCTTTTCTTTTCCCACCTAATGTATTTCTTTTTGCACTAATATTCTGTCTGCCAACAATGGCCCCAGGCTTCTGAAGGTCAAAGTTTGCCTGCAGTCTGCATCAGTCACAGTGACAGCGCTGAATGAACCAGAATAGTTAATTAAGAGCTAGGCCCACGGTTACCGCGGGCATGATAGTCAAATGCAGAAATGTTAGGAATTTCTGTAAGTATGGGTCACAGAAATTAAACCAAAGAATAAATATTAGTTGTGGAATGGGAACAGGAAATCAGCCATGGCTGATATCTCATAGCTGCTGGAGAAATGACGGATTGGGGAAGTCTGCTGGAAACATGAAAAGAAGTTCAAGGGCGGGGGGGATAAAAAGATGAGTTCTTGTGATGATTAAGGTCTTTATGCTTTTGGTTTTGTCTTGTTGGTTGTTGTGGGGTTTTTTGGTAACACGATAAAGAAAAGGTTTTCCTACAGACACAAAGACATGTGAACTATGACATCACAGTGCCTCCCAAGCAAAGGAAAAAGGAAAGAAAACCCAAAAACTCAAATGGAAAAAAAAAAAACCCTCTGAAAGAAACCAAACAGCTGGAACCATGGAAAGTCAGATGGTTAAAGCATTCCTAGAAAATCACTTTATCTACAGGTATGTCTGGAAGTAAAGAAAGAATGGAGTGACTTTACTGAGATGAGACTGACCACTGTGAGGCTGCTGCATTATATGCAAGGCTTGGAGGAGCGCAACAAAAAGGTCGTTTTGGCAATGATTAGACATTTTCCCATTTGGAGGGTTTTTTCCCCCCCATAATTAAAGCTGCAGCTTATCCTAGAAAATTCAGTCTTCTCTGGAAATATTGTTTTCAATTAAAAAGTAATTGCATTCTCTCATGAAAAGATTTTTGTCTTCAACTTCACAAAATAAGAGGAACAATTTCCAAATAAATCCCGAGTCATTTGCGAACAGTTTTGTATTTGGGTTGTTGCTGTTAACTCTGCTGCGCGCGCACTGATTTAAACAGTGATGAGGGTTTCCTGAAAGGTCTCTTTAAGCTTTGATTAAACAACTTTGTAGTTTTGCAATTGCGCATATGTTCCAAGATTTTTTCCTTGCAATGGATTTAGCCGCATGGACCATATGGCATTTATAAAAGTAGACAACACATGGGCCACATGCTGGCATTAATTTCCCTCATGAAAGTGATTTAATTCTATAATTTTCACTCTCTTTTCTTCTGCTAAACAGATTCCAAAATGTATCTGATAATCCAAAATGAGTTTTCTACGATATACTGCAGAGTTAAGCAAGCTCGAATATCTTCAAATTAGCCTGATGAAGCAAATTTTGCTGCCCATGATCAGGTAATTAATTTGAAATCTTCCCATAGCCTGTAGCAAGATTACTGTGGGAATGTAGAAACGTAAGCAAATTGTTGAGCGTTTCTGCTTGACGCTGCTTCGGTTTTGAAGAGCAAATTGTTTCAGCATTGCGCAACTTCTGCGACCAACAGGTTTGCTACAGACCTCGCGCTGTCCCCAGAACGCAGGATGCAAGTACTTTTCCAATGTGGAAACATTTCATTTGCAAATTGTGAACCACTTGCCCGCTGAGTCTACTTCATGACTGCCAGTTATGTTTTAATTGTGCCCATTAAAAATCATGCTGAAAAAATTTACATTTGATAGGCAAAGTTAAGTTTTACTCCCATACTTGTCTCTCTGTAGGTTGCTAGAGGAAAGCATAAGGAAAGTAAGAAAACAAGAGAATGAAAATAGAAACTACAGTTCAGTTTAAAAGGAAGCTTGAAATAAAAACTGGAAACAAGGTTTTTATGAGCTTTTTATCAAAGACTTCTAGTTCCAGTTATACTACAGTGATCTTCATGACTCGTCAAACAGTAACTGTCGGGTATTTACTGATTAATTGCACTGTAGTTAAAAGAAAGCAACTAGATAACGTAGCAAGAGAATGTTAGGTAAGTGGTAACAGCCTTTACTCCTACAGAACTAAACTGTTCTAACTGTCAATCTCAAGACTGTCCTGCAGGAAAACGATCTACCATAAAGCTGCACTATACTATAGTTTGGGTCTGTTTGACGCTGGATACAACTCTCTGCGCTGGGGTATCCAACGGTGTCAAGGTGCCTTGTGCTGCTTCAGTATCTAATCAGTTCCATAAGCAGGTTTTTCTCAGCAGGCTTTAGAGTCAACCTTATATTGCATAGACATGATACCTCTAAGTGATATAAATCTTGAAGATGGGCTCTCGGGCCATGTGGTGTCAGTCCTGTAATAGTATATTAAGATTTATGCCACCTGTGTTGAAAACATGGATAATTATTGGTAAATACTGTTCTGGCAAAGGCATCACTATAATATAGTGCAGTTTTACAAGCTGACATTGGCAGTAGTGCATGTCTTCAACTGACAACAACTCAGAAGGAACCGCTAGGGGATCGCGACTTGAGGTTCTATGTAGGGAAAGGATTTGGAGAGAGGCAAGAGAAGCGGTTTTATTCAGGAAGTATAAGCACACCTGGCGAGTTAAACACGGGAGCTGAAGGGGCATTACACACAACTGTTTCAGCAAGCAATGTGTTATAGGGGTTGTTAGTGCCGTGTGGTCGAAGAAGAGGGTTTGTTAGTAGGTAATTGCCAGTCATTCCTAAAGCAAAAGAAACAGAAAAAGATGTCAGTTCTTTAATTTCAGGCTGACAGTTTCAATAAAGAATATTTTTTATTCATCATGAATCATGTAGGACTTGTCAAATGCAATTCAGCTGGAAATTTCAGGAAGTATTTGAGCTATGTGTTTGAAATGGGAGTAGGAAAATACAGTTAGACTCCAGTAATTCACAGGTGCTGTCCAAATCCCCAAAGTAAACATCTGGTGAGAGTGACATTTACTAATGCACACAACAGCGCTGTTACACGAGAATAGCAATTAAACGTGTAGAGATCAAGGTGCTACAGCAAGGCACTACAACTTTAAAACGATTGTATGGAGCTGTCTAGAACGGAGAGAACTGAATTCTTCAAATGAGAAAAAGTATTGAAAACACTCTTGTGACAGGACCAGAGCTGTTATTCACTTTATTAAAACCACACACAGTGAGCAGAGGAGAATGGCTGTGTTCAAAGAGACAGTGGGTGACAAACTGCAAGAAGAGTATCTTAGTATATGCAAAAGTATGCATGCTGAGGGGAAAGCAAATATTTGCTCGAAGAGCATTCACATTTTCTCCCAGGGCATTCATGCTGCAGATTTTACAACTGCCAGGTTTTTAAAAGAGAATTCCTTGAATGACAAATTTTCTTTAAACAATCGGTTTATAAACATTATAAGTCAATGCAAAATATCACAGGAACAGGGTTTTTTTAAAAAAAAAAACACCACCCCATTTTACATGTTAATGAAGCACCATTTAAACAACTCTAAAAAAAAACCAGCGTGTTTTGAGAAGTTATTAAAAAGTCAGTTACTCCCTGCTCTCCTGCTAGTAGAATCAAAACGGGTTTGAATAATGACAAAAAGTACCCAAACCCCACAGAAAACGCGGTGGTTTAGAACTTGAGGCGTTTTGCTGAAGTAAAAGGCCACTTTCTTTTCTATTGCGTTGCACAGCGGTGTGTCGGGATGGGAGCGTTGCAATCCCAGGGCATCTAAAGAGCCAGCCACACTGGGCATTTTATTTGGCAAGGAAAATGCAGCACTGATCCCAAATATTAAGGCTTTTGTACTGACAGAGGTACTTGGTAGCAGAAAGGAGCACAAAACTTACAGAGAATGACAGCCTGATTATGCTAATCTGCTTTGAAAGTCTGTGCAAGTGAGCAAATAAGGAGGTTCCATCACATCTTTTTTGGTAGTAGTTGTGTACTTATTACTAGAAATACTGGCTGCAAGATGTTTTGCTTCCTGTTTCGAGTACTGTGCTTTTACTTGGTTAGAGTTATTACCTGTAATTTATAGTTGAGAATATTTTAATCTGAAATGATTTGTCACCTTTAAAAACTTATTTATTTTAAAGGAAAAACTACACATCCCCAGATGTTCAAAACCCGCCTGTGCGACTTGGTCTGGGTGGTCCTGCTCTGGCTGGGGGACTGGACTAGATGATCTTTCGAGGTCCCTTCCAATCCCTAATGTCCTGTGAGTCTGTGACCTACTCATATACCTAAGTATCACTGAGACAGTGACGATATTATAATTGAATAAAAGATATAAAAATTTTTCCAACCGTGGCAGAACATCTCCAGTGAGTTGAGACCAAAGCTCCAAAACAAGAAGCTTCTAAGGAGACCTCTGGTCAACTCTGAATTAACTGAGGCTGCAGGATGGTTACAGCAAACCTCAGGAGTGAGAGACATCAAATCCCAGGTGTATTTGTGGGGTTTTAATAAGACACCAGAAAGGCATGAAAAATAAACGTTTTTCTGCTTTGAACAAGTGACTTAATTTGGATTTGGTCAGAGAAACATGCAAGATTCGAACGGGGGAAGCAGTGAGAGACTCACAGGTCTTACCCACACTCTCTGTGCCTCAAAGCAAGAGCAGCACCATGCTTTCTGACACTTTTTCTTTTGCAAAATACGACATTTTTTACTTCCAAAATGAATGTGAGTTAAGTACATGTCCCTTCAGTGTTATCTTGAAAAACAAGGGAAGAAAATCTGCCAGTTGTAGCTGCTGAGCAGCCCCGACAGTGGTGAATTCTCTGCGTGGGGCAGCTGCTGACTGCAGTGAGATCAGGGCTAAGTGTTCTGGAGATGTGGGTGGAAGAACAGACTGCACACGGCTGCCCAGAGCAGCCTTCCCTCCGCTGCTGGCTTCAACGGCCTTAACACAGCGGGAAGGGGAAACAAGAAGGGACACTCTGCTTCGGTTAATCCCCTGTCTTCTAACTGCAAGTGAGAATGAGGTTACAGACTCCAAAGCCTATTTGAGCTGAAAAATTTGGAGGTTTGGCTTTTCTGTGCCTGAAGATCTGGATTTTTATCCCATGTGACAGACACGATGCTCTTTGAAATAGAAAAGATAAATGATTTACAGACATCTTTTGCATAGAAATGATATAAATTAGATTTCACTGGGAAAATTTCTGCACCTAAAAATCATAGTCAAATATGCATTAAAATGTTGCTGCACTCGTATTGCCATTTCAGATTTAACCTATAAAGATTAGGAAAGATTTAAAATTATGATCTTGCTTTTAAGTGAAATTATTAATGAAACTTATTTCAATACATTCCCACGAATGGAGGAATTCGACTTCTATAGCAGGGGCCAGCTGAGGGAACACGATTTTAAAATGTGCTGGTGGATGGCTTTAAAACTCCTTTTAGAGAACTTTTGTTCCAGATTTTTTTTTCCAAACATTCTTTTTCAATTCTTCTGTGTTAAATGTTATAAAATTTGCTTCTACAACTGAAATGTTCCCAGTGACTGACCTTGATTAAGTGTTGAAGTGCTGTTGATGTCACCTGAGATAAAAGACGATTCAGATTGTTTTCTCACAGTATCATTCCACATCCTCCTTATACGACTCTGTTAACAGAAAGCAGGGAGACAGAAGCACAGAAAGTTACAAGATGTTTTCTTACTTATATGATACTACGTGGAGTATCTGTGTTTTAGTCTAGAGTGAGCCATTCTTTTAGCACACAGTGAAAATCCTTCTTATTAAAACTTTTAATTTCACTGTGTGCATCATGATGAAACATGATGGTATAAACCTTCCTACAAGCCAGCTCCTAATTGCAGAAAAATTAATCTGTTTGCACTAAACCAAAGTAAAAGGAAAGGTTTAAAAAAAGGTATCGATTCTACCACGTGGAAGTATGTATTTGCCATCTAAATGGCAAGAATGAGGGGAAAAAAATAGTGCTTCTGACTGTAACAGTGGGGTTTTTATAAACAAGGTTAATTAAAAAATGTTGTCAAAATCTTGGTTACCTGAGTGCCAGAGGAATAGCGAGCACTAGTCCTTGTTGTTGATGCCTTCACTGAACTGTGGGGACTCTCAGTGGGCAATCCACCACAGCAGTAGGAGTGTCGGAAGCATTTGCCATACTCCTTGCGTACCTACAGGGGAACAAAACCCCAACTGCTTAGCACAAAAAAACCCACTGGTAAACATCTCCGATGGCAAAACCACCTGATTGAAACTGCACACACACACGCACGCGTGCTTCTGAAGCAAGTAATTCTTACCTCTTGAACTGCTGTCCATTAGCAACCTTCAAGTAATTTTATCCTATTCGGTGGAAGTGTTATCTGCTATCCGGGATGTTTTTCAAGGCACGTGCACTTCGTTTCAACGTGCCTGAATCATCACTACCGAGTTACTTACGGGTTTATTTTATCTTCATATTAATGTAGCTGCTCACTTGAATGGAAAGCTGCCTGAGAAGAGGCTTTCTTATGTAGCTTTTGGTGCAGAAGCCACAGAAAGCCTACCTTCCCATGCTAGCATGCAAAAAGTGCTGAGCTAACTGGTCTTTGCACCCCTTCCAAGAAAGTGTGCAAAAGCTCCAATGACTATAAAGTCATTTTCATACAGAATCACTCTGGGTTACGCAAACAGCTGCTAGCTCACACGGTCACATCTGCTCCAGGGTTGTACAAGGACCACAAATGCCACAGCCCCACTCTAGGCAGAATGCCAGCTGTGCTGGTGGAGGAGGCACCATCACTGTTCCAGAGCCTGATTTTGAACCGTAAAGGCTGGGAAATTAAACAATTTTCACCTTTAGGACCAGAAAGCAAAACCCTCATTACTGTCTTTGCTGAACCTAAAAACTTGAATATCACAGAATCATAAGGGATTGGAAGTGACCTGGAAAGATCATCTAGTTCAATCCCCCTGCCAGAGCAGGATCATCTAGACCAAGTCACACAAGTTCAGTTCAAATCTGCTCTGTGGTGAGACAATGCCCAAACACCTCTCCAGTGCAGCAATGGGAGGATGAGGTAGGTGCTGATGTACTTGAAAGACTGAGATGGCGGGAGAGCACAAGAAAACATTGAGAATGATGTTTCTATAAGCCACAAGGACGAAGATAATGTGACTAGTTAGTGCCTTAACTTCAAACTAGGAGCAGTAACTCATCTTTTAATGGAGACGTTTAAAACCCGCCTGGACATGTTCCTGTGCAACTTGGTCTAGGTGGTCCTGCTGTGGTGGGGGGGATTGGACTGGATGATCTTTCGAGGTCCCTTCCAATCCCTAATGATTCTATGATAGTAGGTGGTGCATCTATCTGCATCAGCACAAGACACATATGGAAATGAAGAAAGAAACATATGGACGTGGCATCACAATCTTTAGCTCCGTAGTCAGAAAACTGTGAGTCTATATCTATTGTCACTAGACGGTGTAACACCTAAGAAAATACATTCCTGAGCACTAATGGATATTAAACACTCCAAACCACTGCACGGCAACAATCAGAACTGTATTTTTACCCAAATACCACCCTCCAGGGCTGTTTTTGCCTAATGCCTATATTGCAGTGAACGTACATTATCTGTCAGTACTGCGCATTCCACTGTCATTATTTCTAAATTACAGCTTGTTGGAAACTCGTGGAAGCACTATCATCTTGTCAGAACTGGAAGCATAATAGTTTTCACTTTCACAATTCTATTTCTCTGTTCAATTTAGTGACGAACTAGTAATAACAGAATAAAAAGACTGTATTAGCTACGCAGACAAGAGGAAAGGATGATACCCAGTCAAAGGCACTGAAACTTAAAAATCTTAAATGGCAGCTTTAATACTCTTTTTCAGGTATAAATCTTGTTGCTCTAGGTTATGCTTTTTCACACTTGACTGGTATTTTAATATTGCTTTTTTGCTGACTCCACTTAATACTAAAACAATGCACAGCTGTAAAAAGAAATAAAAAACCTGGTTTTGATTTTCAAGTCCAAGTGGTGGAGAGGGCAGCGCTACATGAAACCTTAATCTAGAAATTATTTGCATTTTGAGAATGTTTGCATTTCCTTCCCTCTTCTCAGGCTCAACCTCCTTTCCAAGTGTGTTTTTGCAGCCTCTAAACGAGAGGAGTGCCACGTTCATCTTGATAAAATTCTGCCTGCCAGATCTCTTCCTAAACCGTGTCCGAATGCCACTGTCTGCACCAAATTCAGCCAAACTGATACTGCTAAAGCTGGTACAGGTGAGAACAAACAAGAATGTGCTTTTTGTGCTTAACCAGTGATGCTTTTATTCAGTGGTCTCAAACCACTTTACAAATAGCAGTTAATTATGTCTCTGGTGAGCTAATTATAATGAGAGTTAATAATTCTAGGTCTCCTGTCTAAAACTGTTAAAAATATTTAGACTCTCAATACTGCCAGTTGGGTGCGTCCAACTGTAGGATGTGCTGCATTTTATATCGAGTAAGTGTTTTGGGAATTTTTGACATTTACCCCCTTCATTTGCTGTACCCTCTAGTACAGCCCACGTCCTTCAGCAAAGAACTTCTTAAGCGCTCCTGGAACAGTCTCCACTGTCAGTCTGGGGAAGAGAAAGGTGCGAGGAAACCTAAGAGAATCCAACCCAGCTGCACCCATCTCTCTTGTTCACTCCTCATCCCTGGAAGAGCTCTCTCTCCCTAGCAGATCTGCTCCTTCTAACCCCTTTGCTCCCATCACGTGAATAGGAGAATCATAGAATCATTAGGGATTGGAAGGGACCTCTAAAGATCATCTAGTCCAATCCCCCTGCAACATGATCACCTAGACCAAGTTACACAGGAACACATCCATGTGGGTCTTAAACGTCTCCAGTGAAGGAGACTCCACAGCACATCCCACTAGTGAAGGAAGGCTCTTGCCAGTTTTTCCAGTTAAGGGCACAAAGCTTTGGATAGCTGGGTGAGGCAAACACACACACAAAAAATAGTCATGCTGGTATCTTTGGAGAACTTTCCCCATCAGCAGTTGTCTAGTGTAATGACTACTTTTTTCTAAGGTGTGTCCAAGTTCCTAATAAAACTAATTTTTACGCTGCAATCTAAGAAATGAACAAGCACTCATATATAGCAGAATCCATGTCTATCACCTATGTGTTCACGCAGAAGCTTAACGGGATCTCAGGAGAGGGTCTCTGTCCTGATCTTACAAAAAGAGTTTGCGGGCTGAGATGGGCTTATGTTGTACGTGATCCTTTGCTTGCACTGCAGTGCTCCAGTGGAGGCATCATTTGTTTCATGTGCACATTAAAGGCTTTTGTCTGTAAATCCAGACTAATATGTACATTGGTGATGTGGTACAGATCTGGATGAGGAGGCTGAGTGCCCCCTCAGCAGGTCTGCAGATGACACCAGACTGGGTGGGTGTGCTGATCTGCTTGAGGGCAGGAAAGCTCTGCAGTGAGACCTGAACAAGCTGGATTGTTGGGCCAAGGTCAGTTGTATGAGGTTTAACAAGATCCTAGTGCTGGGTCCTACACTTTAGTCACAACAACCCCATGCAGTGCTACAGGCTGGGGGGAAAGGACTTGGGGGTGTTGATTAAGAGCCGGCTGAATATGAGCCAGCAGTGTGCCCAGGTGGCCAAGAAGGCCAACCGCACACTGGCCTGCATCAGAAATAGCATGGCCAGCAGGACTAGATAAGCAATGGTCTCTCTGCACTGAGCACTAGTGAGGCCTCACCTGCAGTACTGAATTCGGTTGTGGGCACCTCAGTATGTGAAAGACATTGAGGTGCTGGAGTGTGTCCAAAGAAGGGCAACACAGCTAGTGAACAAAGCTAGTGAAGGGGCTGGAGGACAGGTCTTAGGAAGAGTGGTTAAGGGTGCTGGGGTTGTTTAGTCCCGAGGAGACTGAGGGAAGACTTTATTGCCTTTTACAGTTAGCTGAAAGGAGGTCGTATCAGTGGTGGTTGATCTCCCAAGTCACTAGCGATAGGACAGAGGAAATGGCCTTAAGCTGTGACAGGCAAGGTTTAGATTGGACATTAGGAAAAATTTCTTCACTGAAGTAACTTTTGGTCAGGTATTGGAACAGACTGTCCAGGAAGTCACCATCCCCACATGTTCAAAAAACATGTAGACCCGGCACTTGGAAACATGGCTTAGTGGGCTGGGTTAATGGTTGGACTTTGCGACCTTGGAGGTCTCTTTCAACCTTAATGATTCTATGATTCTCTATTTCCGTGTTGAACAGTTCATTGCTTGCAGTAACTTTCTTCCCAAAGCCTCTAAAAGTGTCAAGCCCAAGCTGGAAATGCTGCATTCATGTTAAAGACACCAAGCACACACAGCAGTTTGAGAGTTCCACAAGCACACATAGCAAAAACTGCTTTTGAATCCTGGTCCCTCCTCCAACCTATTTCAAGATGCATCAGTTCCTGACATTGCTATTTTGGATAAATATATGTGGTCTTTTTGAGGAGTTAGGGGACACCTATCTGTGTTTTCAGTAACTTACTTTCTTTTGAAGGGCACAATGAAAGATGAAAATAAACATTCCTTGGAAAGCATTAAATACTGTGAAGAGATACGTCATCACAACAGTCCCCTCATTGATAAACAGCAGGCCAAATGACCATGTCAGGCCAAGGAGGCACAGGAGAGCAAATGCACCCAGGACCCAGGATCTGTAAAAGAAAAATAATTTTAGCAACATTACTTGTAAGAATGCACATTGTCAAATCCAATATTAACATTTCAGTTCCTGCAGTTGACTTTTACTAGGTTCATAGTCAAATGCAAAAATTCCTTGGGTTTAACCTTTTATCTATTAAAGAAAGAACAATTCCATTTAGTACTGCTAGTCTCCAGTGAAAACAGCAAAAGAGTAGGCATGACCTTTTACTTTCTCAAGAACTGCACAGGATGTCAAAACTATTTTGAAATGCAGAAGTATAGCACAAGCCCCAGCTACTCCACTGCTTTATCTGCTTTTAGAAAAGAGATTGATAAATCTGGCTTAGCCGCCACTAATCACACCGTAGGTTTTAAACAGTGGTGCTGCCATATGACACCAAGTAATGTCACACAAATGCACAGAGGTTAAACAGCAGATTAAAAGCCTAGAGCCCAAATCTTTAATGCTCTGATTGAGAAACTCCGCTAAACTGAAGCTAGATGGTCTAACTTCCGCATGAAGAAACCCTGCTGAAATGTGACAAAAACATGGAACATCTAAAAAGATTCCATCATGAACAGGTTAAGGAAAAGGAATTGCAGAGAACGGCACAGAATGAAAGGGAAAGGGAATTTAGTCAGTGAATTCCACATCTAACTAATGATCTTACTTGATAAATGGCTTATTATCTTCATAGCTAGAAAGCATTATAAGCAGAAAAGAGAAACAAAATTATTAGACAGAATTGAAACAGAAATTATAAGAGCATTTTTAATCGTCTATAAAAATTAGTCAAAATTAGGAAATTCAAAATGCAGAGGCAAGCAATTTAAAATTATAAAGGCATATAGTAGTTAAAAATTCTTTAGCAAATCAGGTATCTCAAAATTAGTTAATTAAAATTAAGGGAAATCCACAATATTGACCGAGTTTGTAAAGTTAAAAATCATGCTAGAAATTTGTTAATGTAGGGTTCTATCTTACCCAGGTAAGTCCGTATTATAGTAGCCATCACAAACACGGTAATTACTGGTGTGGATGAGAAGACAGAAAGAGGAAAAGGAAGAAAAGAGAGAGATGCTAAAGATTAGCTCTCTCTCTCATCATGCAACATGCAATGAAGCTGATACTAACCTAGCTAGAGCATCTAGTTCACAACGTTAGCCTTACTGAAAATCTCCCTTCACCAGTTTCAACATTCAAAGCAAATCTGCAAGACCCTTTCACATCCAACCCTCAGTGTTAGAAAGTCGCATCGTCCCTTCAGCGTCGGTAACAAAAACCTTTAGCACAACGTAAAGCTTGCATGGAAAACAGCAGAAGACTAGCTACAGAAGCAAGAACTGCCAAAGCCTTCTGAATCATCTAACACACTACTCTGTGAATGGGATACTGCAGTACAGCACCACGGTAACGTAAACGTTTGATAAATCAGAACAGAACCAGCAGATAATCCTCAAGTTAACAATAATAATAGCGTCAATTCTCTTGGGAGAACAAGATTATGAGTAGAAACTGCTCAGAATCCCTAAATCAGAAAGTCATTTAACAAAACGAACTTCATATAATCATATCAGCCATGCACACAGGAACATCATTTTTGAACTGCACTTTAAATGCAGATGAAATCACTACAGCGCTGTGGCACTTCCGTGAAACAGTTCCTTGGCACTAGTTCCAGGCTGAGATGATCTAATTTTGACCGGCGCTTGTGACATTACAGCACCGATGTGACGAAAGCAGGATTGGCTCTGTTTGCTTCTAATTGACATCTGCAGTTGCTGGGAGACAATGGCATGTGCTCCTAATGGAGAGTAGCTTTCAATCAGTTCAGCAATCAGAAAATAATCACAGTCCTCATACTTAAACACAAAGCACTTACTTAATGTTTTCCAACCTGCTAGAGTCTGGTTTCAAAGTGTTTGAGTGCTTCACCATTTTGCACAATGTGATCACAAGGAAGATAAGATTCAGCTGTCAAAACAGATAGGAATGAAATTAAACTACGTCAAGTATTAGGTTGACTAACGATGATGATACAGACTAAACAAAAACCCCACAGTTTATTTTCAAACGTGTAGTGAAACTCGGTGACTGCATTGTGCAGTCTGCAAAAGGTGATTGCAAATATGGATGGGGGAAAAGAAAGACTCTGAAGTCCTCGTTTCACATTGTTTTCCAAAACCACCAGATCATCATAAACCACCATATTTAGCTCGTGTCCAGCACTGGTCATTGTCAGAAGAACTGTGTCTTCCAGCATGTTGCGCTTGGTTCCTGCTCACCTTCATCTCTGGCCCTGTTCTCGGTCTCACTGACTTCCTCCGAGGACTATGGTCACCCCCTTACACTATTTGGCTTTTTATCTCTCCATCCCTGTTTTTCTCCTTTGTTGACATCTCCCTCGTATTATACACTTTCATTTGCCCACTGGGGTCTTGAAAAGACCTTAAAGGTAACTGAGGGATAAGAAGAAGTGAAAAAGAACCGCCAAGATGCAGCAAACGCACAGAAAGTCAGCACTGCCTTAGGCCGATGCTGCCGGTGACCCCTCCTACTGCCCGCCTTCCCTCTGTAGTCTGGATTCCACTGAAAGGGGACCGTGTGCCACTTCAAGAGCTGTGCTGCCTTGTTCCTGTCGTGTCATTTATATAAACACTGGGGAAGATACCGGAGGTCATTTGCTCCTGAGTTTTCCTATTGTGAGGCAGAAGATACTAGGTGCCTTTCTCCCACTGATTTCAAAGCATGTGAAAGGCGCAGGCAAGCCAAATACAAGGACTCCCGCAGAACACGGGTTGAAAAGCGGTACGCGGTTGAGTGATTAGTATGTGTTGCCCTGTATCATGCAGACAATGAAAATATAAACTGCACATTTGAAAACTGTGAAGAGCTGTGTCCTTTCAGGGAGAAAGCACCCGTATCTGCAAGTGCAACGGCCCACAACAAAGAGCTGAACCAACAGGTCTTTGGAAGACCATGCGTGAACATCCTTATGACACACAAATAAATCTCATTTATGAATGACATCATAATATAAAGTATATTTATAAATCATATTTATCTTTACCCATTCTTTATATTTGTACTATAAATTATATTTTACATGTTATTATATATATATAAAAGTTATATATAAATATCCATTCTTACAATCTGCATTTATCTGCAACGACTACTGATGGGGAATGCATAAACCCAGTCTCTCATTTTGGGGAGACTCTTTCAAGACTCTCACAATTTGTTTAACACTGGGGATCCAGTTCATACCAAACGTGTCTCTTTAGCGTGAAAAAGAGGAGACTGAGGGGTGATCTCGGTAATCATAGGATCATAGGATGTTAGGGGTTGGAAGGGACCCAAGAGATCATCGAGTCCAACCCCCCTGTTGGCTGTCAGGGGGGTGGAGCCAGGCTCTTCTCAGTGTCATCTAATGATAGGATGAGGGCCAATGGGTGAGAGCTGGAACACAGGAGGTTCCACATCAAATACTCAAAAGGATGAGTATTTCGAAGGATGACAGCCTGTTAATAAAGACGTGTAGCACAGAAATAATTCCTACAGCTGAGGACGATCAACTCATTGCTGCTGCTGCTGCCGCCTCAAGACCAGGATTGACAGTATGACCTGTAATGCACTTCTCAACATCAGAACAGAGCTTGGCAGCTTTTGACCTCATCAGTCCTGATTCAAAGGGAAACAATTCTACAACTGCATCTTAATACAAAAAGTGTATGTGAAACAAATAACTAAAATAAGCTTTTATAATTTACTTCTGTCTGTGTTTCAAGAACTGACAGACTTGACCTTTAAGCGGAGGTGCGCACACGGTGTAGGTTAAGCATGACTTCCACTGCTGCAAACGGTGATGGAAGTGTCAATATCACATGAGCCTCTCGACTACCTTGTATGACTCTTGCAGGTAATGAATAACCAGTTAACAAACAATTCATTGTATCATTGTGGTAATTTTGTTCCTATTATCTAGGTTTACACTGTACTGTGTAAAGTTCCTTGCTGCTCTCTCAGGCCTTTGCAGCAGACAGATGGGGCCTCTGCATGTGGCTTGACCCTCAACAACCTGCCTTCGCAGACAGACTGGCTGCTTCTGCGTCTGCGAAAGCTTCTTGCGCATTTCGGTAGCTGGCAGAACAGGAGGTTCTCCAGCCTGCTTAAAGAAGATGTCACTTCAATGTACGTTTTGTGAAAATAAATAGATTAAGAGCTAAGAGACATGCCCCATGACAATCCCAACATGGAAATCGACTTTGGCTGCAAGCGACGCAACCGGGAGTGCACGATCCAGTTCAGAATGGTATTTACTGCACAGCTGGAAGCTAATCCTTGCCTAAGTAGCTACCCCAGAGTACTGGCTATTGTACTAGCAACAGTTCTTGGATCAAAAACTTGTAGCATAGCCCGTAAATGACTGCCTTATGAAATGAGAGGTTTTCATCCTCTGACTCTTTGTACGGCTGAAGTGTTGGTTTCACATATGAAAAACAAAAGCTTGTATTTACACAGTGAGGTCCCTTTGGTGACATGCAAGCAGACAGAGTCCTAGCCCAGAGCCCGAGACCGGTGTACTGGACAGGTTTTAGGCAGACTCTCAGCTCTCAGTGTATACTTCTTGCTGAACAAGGCAGAAACCATATAGCAGTTTCTTGAGACATTTTAGCCTAAATTACTAACAGACTGCCCCCAAAAGTAGCCCACAGGAAAAAACCAAGTCCTTTCTTTGGAGACAAAGTACCTATGACAACAGACCATACTTGTTTCTCCAGCACTGTGAACTACTGCATAGCTTTCAGTTTCAGCAGCCAAAAGACCATGACTTGTTCAAACACGTTGGCATCTCTGCTACACCCTGTATCATTATCAAAAGCCTATTGTACCCAGTTACAAGTACTGTAGCTACACCTTTCTGACTTTCAGCTCTCGTAACTACTTTTCTTTGTTTTGGAGGAACTCGTGAGTTGAAGGCTTTTGGGTATCCTGCTGTTTCTTTACACATGACACTGAGCAGTGAGGGAAGGGCACTTTCTAGAGAATAAATGCTTTTAGACCACAGCTCTCCTGACGACGCTTCCAACCTGAACTGTTTCATGACTGTGTGAGGCATTAACTCTTACTGTTCTAAGCAAATGAATCTGGAAATGGTCTCAGAGAGATGGTCTGAGGAGGACCACCTTCTGCTCACTGCAAATACACACAACTCCAGGGTCACAAGAAAGGCCGACATGAATTGGAAACTGGGCTTTTGAAAGCAAACTTGTAAGAGAAAAAATGGGCCTCTGACAACGACAGCTTTCTCATCACTTAAATAACTAGTGACTGGCTGGGCCTCATCCTGACAACTGTGCTCTGTCCATCTTACAAGAACCAACTTGAACAGCACCACCCTCCTTTAATGAAAGTAAGATACTAATACGTTGTGGAACAACACGCTCAGTGTAAACATCTCAAAAAGATGTGAAGTTATACCCATGGTAAAGCCAGTAAGATCTCTTTCATGCCACACTTTTGAAAACCAGACCATCTTAAAAATACCATCTTAAACGTCTGGTTCGGATCTGAAGATTCTGCTGTGATACCAGGCATGACAAAACACACAGCTCCAACGTGAGGTATCTCATAACATCAGCTGATGCACTAAGCAAAAACTTGGATCGATAGTATTTAATTGATGTTTATACTAGGTCTTTCCTGTCATTTCCAAAATATACTATCCACTGCAAGAGACATGATACTGGATTACATAGAGAACTAGCTTAATCAATCTCTGATTTTAGAAGTGTATGTAAAGGTTAAAAGGTTAAAGAAATCCCCCATTTGAAATCCCAGCTCCTACTTATCTCTTATTATGACAAGTGTCATTGGATATAATTGGATTGAGTAAAAGAAAGAGAGTTATATATTAAAAAATAAAAAGTAACCACTTTAAAATGTGAAATTTGAAGGATTTTTACATCAATAATCGAACATAGCGCTCTGGCTTCTTTCACAGCCAACATACAGAGCGCCACTTCCTGTCTGGAAATCAGAAAGTACCGGATGTGAAAAATGGTGGAAGTGGGGATTTTCTTTCTGGCACCTGAAAACACATGCAGTTTTGAGGGAGGGAGTCTCTTCCAGTAAAGTGAAGTTTAAAAAAAGCAAGCGGATGCATAACCTGCACAGAAGACTAATGGACTGGAATTACTGGCAGGTACAGTGCACCAAATCAAGCGAGATTTTGGAAGGATTACGATAAATATCCCCCTGAGAGCAACAGATAAGTATAATCTATCTAGTTTTACCACAGAAAGTTACATGTGTGTTATTTGTATGCATAAGCTTACAAATACAGTCCATTTTCATGAGCAGGGCTAGATTATGTGTGCATCTGCATGTACACACATTGACTGACTTCAGTGCAGGAATGGCTCAACTGGAGTGAAAACACAAAACATCTTTCCCTTGTTAATGTATCAGGACATCCCTGGAAATATTTCTTAAACAGCCTCTGGTAGCCAAATATATTGGCTCCAACTGTGAGAAGCAAACTCCATACTTGTTCCTGAGGTATGAATGAATATGGGTCTACACACAAGTCAGAATCCTTGGGCTTTTCTGACCACAGATACAGGAGTGCACTGCTTGTTTTATAGCCATGAACCTGCTCAATTGAATCAAGTCCACCTGAGCTTAGTGGCTTAATTCATTTCGCACAGCCTGCAGTGCTGACATGGATATGGGAAGACAGAAGAACAGAAACACCACTCTGAAGTAACCTAGCTGAACTGCACATGTTCTGACCCTTTTTGAACTCCCCGGAGCTTTTGTTACCTGGCAAATGCAGCTCTAAAACTGCTCTTGTGTCTCCAGATCTTTGCTCTTAGCCATGCAGAAGCCTATTTCTCTCTGGGACTGGCAGCGAGAGAGGTGCTTTCTGAAGAAGGCTTCTAAATGAGTGTGTGCACTGAACTCTTACTGAACTGAATTAATTATTGAAGATGCAGATGGAGCTGTCCAAATGATAAGAACAGCTCCTGACGTATCATGATCCAAGCTTTCATTAAATCATTTCAGGCATACTAATGGTTTCCCACCTCTCATTACTTACATGCTCTTTTCTCATAGATATTATAACCCTGGTGCCCAAAGGCATGACAGGCTATAGAAACAGTGAAGTTGAAAGTTCCTCAGAAGTAGTACTGAGGAACTTCATGCTTCCCCTCTTCATTTTGCAAATCTGTACACAGACTGCACATGCTAGTAAATCCAGAAAAATTCTAAATTAAAATACTGTAAAAAATAATGACTTGCATTGACAGTACTAGTAAGTGAAAATCACACAAGTGGGTTGATTAACATATTGAGAAGCGTACCAAGGTGAAATTCTCAGGTGTTACTGACACTACGTAAGCTACCTTGCAAATACGGCTCTGCGGTCACACTGCACTTGACATTCTATTTTTCAGCCATTACACTTCTCACACTTCTTTCTCCAGTCTCTCCTGCTTTCTCAGTTGGGATGATTAGAGGGCAAAGCAATTGCTAGAGAAGAATTACTCCCAGGAACTCTGCTGTGATTGCTACCTGCTGTTTCACATTTTTGAAGTTGGGAATACGGCTCCCAAAGGCCTTTTGCGTCTCAGCCTAAATGATTTGCTGGAGGATAATAATGTCATGGCCAGTAAATAACAGTGAACTATGTCTGTACATGGTCAATATGATTAAATGTCCTTCACCTCCATTCTCACTCTGACCTGGTTATGAGGAAGTGAAAAAGCCATCAGCGATGCCCACAGCTTCTCATGTGAAATGTTATTTTAAAGCAAGTGAGAGAAATAGAGGTGACTGAGCGAAATAATCCCAAGTAAAAGTAAAATAAAAAGCCAGGCACAAAAAGCAAAATTATCACTGCACAATCACACTTGATGTAACTGAACTACCGCAGCATGAAGCTTAGGAGAATTTTCTAGTACTGATGGCGAGTACTGCAAGAAACAAGTCTGTATTGTAAAATACTGCATATCATCTTGAAAAGAAATCATATGCTTTTCAATTTTAGGTGCAGGTCTAATTAAAACAGAATCTCTGTCATCTTAAGACTCGTCGATACATTTATTGTGGTTTGTACTCAAATCCTACAAACAATGTAGTTTTCCAAATCCGACTCGTACACATGAGTTTTGGCATCTGTGCTTATTTCTTTGGAAATATGCCAATGACTCAAACAACTATCTGTAGTGCACAACTAGCTGTCCTGAAGTGGCTGCTCATGGATTTAAATGCTTTTTGATATAATCATAAAATAAAACAAACACACACAAGCTAATTTCAATACTGAAGATACCAGGAAGGATTAAAGTACCTACAAAAAAGACTGGTTGGGGACGTTTTTTGGAGCAAGTTCCGTAACTGAATTATCAGTTTATTATTACAAGGACAAGTAATGTAAACTATAAGCTACACAAAGTGGTGCCATATGCCTGTGCTTCAGGCTGAAAAATAATAATGAAAAATACAATTCCTGCATCTGAACAATCCAGATGAACTGCAGTTCTGCTAACACTTTTCAACGCCACTACTACATAAAGGAGCAAGTCACTGTTTAGACTTTCAAAAGCATGAAATGAAATTAATTCACCCTTCCAAACTATCAGTATGAGGAAAAACTCACTGCGTGCATAGGCTGTGTCCCCAGCAGCAGCCTTCTAGAGTATTTCCCAGTTATAGCCAGGCTTTAAAGATACTGAACACACAGAGCAAAACAAGGTGAGCCCAAACACACATGTTGCACACACTCTCCTTTCAAATCCCTGTGTTGTGCAGTGTTGCCAGTATTAGTATGAAATAACAGGGAGATGGTTTTTTTTTACCCTGGGCTGACAGATGACTCTGTGCTTTTGATGCTGAAAGGACTCAGAGAATGGATAATTGATGTACGTACACAAAATTCAGTGCCAAATAGACAGTGGGACACACAGCTGTTGGTGTACAGGTGGGTGTGCATACACACAATGACTTTACTCAAACGGCTACAAGAATACGTGTCAGCTTTCTACTGGTTAGGCAGGAGTCTGTTGTTTGTACTGGAACGGCTAAGCTTGTACGTGTGACACACACTACACGTAGCATAAGCACACATGGATGCAGTCATGGGGAAATAGGCATACGTAAACACACACACAAATACCGTGTAAGCATAATGAAATATAAAATGCATTTAATTATCCGATGCCTAAGAACACTCTTTTGAGATAATTATGTTGGATAATTAGCAGTTGAATTCTGGAATGTGTGCAACAGCGACTCAATTGAAAGCAGTGATAAAGGTTCCTTTAAAAAAAACCAAGTCCTGTGTTTAGTACTTTGCTGGTTTTTCACATGACTACACATGTCAATACGACCTTCAGAGTTCAAGCCATTAGGAAAAGATGGCTATGCTGAACAGCCACTGTGGCTTTGATAATTAATCATTTGGCCAGTGCTCTTTAAAGATTTTTAAACATTTATATAATCATCAGTCACATCACAAATTGGATATAAGCATGTCCATGAAGTGTCTTACGAACAAGGACGGTACTGACTGACGCTACTCAATCTTTTTAACTTTGCTGTGAGGCAACTTAAAAGGGAAGGAAATGAAAAAACAAACTTCTTACCAGAATAATAAAGGTAACGGGTCCAATGAAACTCCAGATAAAATAATTATCTACATGGAGCCAGCAACTACCATGGGGGGAAAAAAAAAGAATGAGAAATCAACAAACGCGTTAGCACCTCGATCCGATAAATGAAAAGTGCAAATTACGTCTTAAGCTAAAGTTTCACCAGTAAAATGATAAACATTGCACAGCACTAGGTAGTTCATGGACAGTTCTTCCCGACCTGAAACTCTTCTGTTGAGTTTAATGACACTATTAAACTTGACAATACATCATCAGGAATGGCTGACATGTGAGACGAAACAAAAGCGAGACCGAGCTCTTTCTCGTTTCAGTCAAAAGACTTGGTCACAGGTGCTACCATGGGCAAATGAATCAAACATACTGTCTACAAGTTTTCCATGGAACTTTCAAAGTCTGCTTTTCACTTATTATCACAGGCAAAGTGCTTACTCCTGGGGAATATCAGACAGAAAATGCTCAGATGCCATGTTTTGCAGAAAAATAATGGAGTATAAATAAAAAGCCCCAACTGGGAGTCGAACAGTGGAGAAGTTATACATATGATACCAGACTGAACGACGCGCAAGCCTGTTAGGGCCCCACTTCACTTAGTGATTCGGTTTTCATTCAGCCCAGTTCCCTGCTGAATTGCTTTTCTTTGTCTTTCATCACTAGCAAAATCAAGCAGCTTTCTTGTAGTCAACAGGATCTTCCCATTCTGTAACTAATTTCATCAAAGGACCAAGTAAACACTATTGGAAGGCAAATTCATGCCTCCAGCAACTCAAATCCTCAGAAATGCTGTCTGCCTACCTGCTGTCACTTTCAATATATATCTGCATTTTTGTAAATAAGAGGCAGTGGCTCATTTTAATCCTGCATCTACTTGCTTGATAAAATATTATCAAGGTGAAATGTAAGAGTTGGAATATTGCACTGTCATAATTCAGGATAAGAGGTAGCTAGGAGGGGCAGCTGAACAAAGAGATCTAATGAAGCATTAGCTTAAAACGGGGTGGTGAGCCCCGTCAGATACTTTGAGAATTTTTACTTAATATACATTTGAAGCCAGAAAGTTATTTACTTTTTCAATTTGTTTCAGGTCAATCTTTTGTGTTAAAAGAAAGACCATAATTTAGAATCAGTCTCTCTAGAGTACAAATCCTCTGAACCTAGAGAATTACAAAAGACTTGATTGTAATTTGTGAACAGCGCTGCCATTCTATTACGAATAAAGCTTTCACATGGTGTTTGTCTGTCAGGGACCCTCTGACGGCTAATAGGCTTTAAAAAATTATTCACTTGAAAAACACTCAGGTCACTTGCAATTACTTACGCTTTCTCTGTTCCATAGCTCTTATAGTCAATAGCTGCTGAGACGCCAACCACTGTAGCGGGGAAGAGGTAGCCAGCAACATAATAGTACTTCTTCCTAGAATATTCACTTTCAAATACTTCTACTAACATTAGATAAAGCTGCACTCCTTCTAGACACATCCAGGCAAAGGCTGCCAGGAAGAAAAAGTGTAAGAGACCTGCGAATATTGGACATGCAATCTGCAAAGAGAAAGAAAGATGAAAATATAAAACACAAAAGCTTCACAGCATTGTATTTCAAATGTAGTAGTATGTAAGAGATAAGCACATACTTCTATCACAGATCGTTCTTAATCCAGGAGCATTTTCCCTACCTGACAACGGACACGGAATATTTAAAAACACTAGTGTGCTCAGCAAATACAGACAGTGAAACAGCTAAACGGCGGGAATGAAAATAGAGAAAATGTACCCTCACCCCTCAGTCTTCCATTACAGAATGGTCTTTTCAATTTTATAAGCAACTCCTTAAATTTCAAAACTGATATGGTTTTACGACTTACAGTTTAGACAAAGACATGAGCAGTTGGTTCCTAGATGTATAACGTAATAACACTTATTTAAAATTATGAACCAGCCATTGAGCCATTTGTATCTGCTGCAATTTGGAAGTTTCTACTGTTATAAGAGAAATCAATCTGAATTCTCTCCCCTTTGGCTGAGTTCTGGAAGACACTACAGTGAATTATCAGTGAGCACTGGAACGGGCTGCCCAGGGAGGTTGTGGAATCTCCTTCTCTGGAGACGTTTAAAATCCACCTGGATGTGTTCCTGTGCGACTTCGTCTAGGTGATCCTGCTGTGGCAGGGGGGTTGGACTAGATGATCTTCCGAGGTCCCTTCCAATCCCTAATGTTCTGTGATTTCAACACAATGAAGTGCTTCGGGATTATTTAAGAAATACTGCCAAAAAAGCTGCATGAATGTGCAGTGCAGAAGATCTGCCAATGAGGGTCTAAAAATGCATCTAAAAAGTAGTCAATGGGTGCCGTCACACGAACATACATCGACTATGTATGTTCCTAGCACATCACCATTTAATCCCTTCTTTCTAAAGTTTAACCACCTGCCTCATTAATAGCTGATGTTTCTCAACTGAAAACATTGCAGGAAGTGGGAAATTAAGGCCACAGTGATACTTCTGATGGATGTAAATCCTATTTATGAACACGCCTACTTTACTTCCTCGCTGAACTTTTACTTCAGCATTGCTGTGGCAGAATGCTGAAAGCCTGGCAGCGCTGTCACGTTTTAATTCAAATCCACTTCAAACAATCATTTGAGGGAACAAGATGAGTACACACAGAGAAAACTTACCTTGTACTCTGTCTTATCGATGCCTATTAGGAAAATGAACTCAGCAATAAATAGGTTGATACAAAGGTTCTTGTGAATAGTGTTACGATCGCTTTGCAGGCCACGGAAAAAACAGAATGTGAAGATGCAGATGGCCAGGCAAACAAGAGAGATGACAATTCCCACCCAGGTGATGACAGTGAGGAGCAATTCGTGCACTCCATCTTTGTACTAGAAATAACCAAGAATGGAGAAAATTAATATGACTCTTCATGAGTATAAACAAAAGCCTATATTCACAGGTAGCATCCAGCAAAGTTACTTGTTCATTACATGAGATGGGCAAAATGTACTCAGTAATATCTCAGCCTGTGGTCAGCTTCCCAGAAGAGCAAGGCTGAAGTAAGTAGAAAAGGAGTAAGTCTGGAAAATGTGACTGTTTCAGAGAGATCAGACAGTGCTTTTATTTGCCCTGTGTCTCACTGTAAACTTGTCAGACAAGTGCAAGTAGGGAAACGTGTAATTTTGAAGGTGTCACTTGGCTCTGCTGCAAAGAAGGACAGCCATCCCTGAGACTTCCTAGAAGAGACACATGTGCTTTCCTGTAGGCCTGCAACTCTACAATGCAGAAGAAAGCAAGGATTTACACAGCAATTAGGACAAAATACAGAATAAGCTATGCATGGAATTTCACCTCTAATCTCACGTTTATCTAAAGAATGTTCCTTGCTGCAGTTGCAACAGAATGACTTTTGTCATTGTGGTTGTCCCTTCAGCGACCTTGGCTTCATGAGAATTCTCATATCCTCGCAGTTAAGTGCTTTAACTAGTCAACAAAATTTCAGAGTACGAAGAGGCAGTTAAACAACCAATATGGAACCTCCTTGACCTTCCTGCTCTAAGAAGAGCTGGCGCTTGTGCTTTCAGGGACAGCATCCTGCACAGCTGCACCTAGAGATCGTCTCCAGCTGTGCTGAGGGGAAGGCTGAAAAATGGTTGTAATGTTGGTCAGTAATTTATAAAGCATGACTTGAAGAAACTCTTGTCCTTCCTTGTTCTTCTTTCCTGTTTCTTTGCTTGTAGCTTTATGGGTGAGGAAGAAGTGCTTTGGAAAGAGTAGGTAGAAGCTATACTTAATAAACTTCAGCAATTGTGGACCTTGGTAATCATTTACACCTTTAAAAGTCAGTACCCTGCTGATAACTAATAACATCAGTACCTACCACAATTTCCCGATGAGCCATAAGAATCGCAAAGTTGGTTAGGTGACTACAAGCACATGTTGTGTGAGTTTTATTGGTGTCAACCAGTTTGCAGCCTTGAGTTGACCAGTATCCCATCATAGTCCTCTCTGAGTAGTTCCAGAAGGAACAATTTGCATTGAAATAATTGTCAGGCTGGGAGATAAAAGGATAACATGAAATGAGGATTTTGTACACTAAGATGGCAGTAACTATTGTTCAAGACATGTAAAGGGTAATTTAACTTAAAGATTAAACTTTGCATGTTTTGGACAACAACACCTTGCATCAGCAAAATTGCAGAGTATGTTATAGAAGGAAGACATCTAGTTTAAAAGAGACTTTATAGCCCAAAACACTCTGAAGTGTAGTCTCAATTATTGTAGAGACATTTTTAAACAATTATAATTTCCATTTTATGATTTTACACGCTGATGGTACATTACAGCCATTTTTTCTTTTTACAAAATTAGGGCTACGAGTTCATTCTGAAGATATTTTTCTGGTAAATGAGAATTTAAAAATACAGTCCTTTTCCACTGATTCTCACCTTTGGAAAATTCATTTCACAATACCTATCTACTTTGATGAAAAACTACCAACCCAAATTTACAAAGAGACACCAAACGAAAGGAAAATCCAACCACATTTCCTCCATTACTGTGGTGATTATTTACTTTCCCCATGTGAGCCACGGAAATAGCGAGGCCCAAACTAATGAGCAAAGAAACACAACAAATAAATTACCATTAAGAAAATACCCAAATATTGGAAGTAGAGCAAACCAAGCTATAACAGGTAGTTCCTCTCAGAATAAATGAATTTACACAATTTGTTATAGGCTCCCAAAACCTGCGTCCAAAGTGATGTGTCAAAGTGTCGAACATGCTACATCAGACCATCAGCAATCTGAATGGTTATTTTCTACTCTACTCTTAAGGTAAGAGTTAATTTTCTGTTAGAAACAGATTACTGTCATTTACATTTCCATGTTGATTACTGAATTAGCTTTCATTAAGAATACGCTTAAGTTCTAATAATCACTGAACCAGGCTCATTTAATGTTATGTTCACAGACTTAACTAAGCTCGTGTCTCTGACCTAGTGCAACATTTAAAATTCAAATGGAAAAAAGGTTATTTCTCTGCATTGCGTTTCCCTCATGCTGATTTTATGACCTCCCCGTTAACTCATTGTTGTCACTCACATCAATGTGTTCCAGCGTAAAGTGCACGGGATCGGTCAGGTACACGCGGCTGGACTCTTTGTTGATAGAGGCTGCGATGACGTGGGAGTTGACGGCGATTGTGCTGTTCCGCCCAGCAAAGTCGCTGCCTAGCTTTATGGTTGCATTTTCAGTGCTGAGAAAACGCCCCAAACTCTTGTAAATGATGAAAACCAGCTTTGCTAATCCTAGGAAAGAAAGAAAGAAAGACCACGGTCATGCCAAGTCTACAGCAAGACAGCTGTACTCTAATGAGCTGGCAATAAAGCATCAATAAACAGAGAGGGCTTTTCAGGCTACAGATTGGAAGGAAAACGCCCAGGTACCCATTATCTTTGAGAAAAACCTCAGAGTGGTTTTGCTGTGTTTCAGTATTTTAACTAGGGGAGGTAACGCAGGTTTTATAAAAGTTAATGGAGTTTCAGTGCTCTGTGCCCAAGACTCACCATTCCTGCTGTTCTGTTTCACGGTGCTTGCAGAGAGCTGAATCGAGTTGCCGCCTTTACTGCCCTGAGGAAATTTCAAGTCCTGCACCTGGCCCTCAGTAATGAGCACTGCAACATCCAAAACTAAGCAGACCAGAGGAAAAAAAATACGTGGTAAAAAAGGGCGATGCATAGGAAGTCTCTTTGTCAGGTTGCAAAACCCCAAGTTACAGTATTTCCCCCCCCCCAACTGTTCATTTAGTTTTCACCACTGCTGCCCTTATTTGCCACCGTACAGCTCTGTACCGCACAGCTCAAGCAGAGAGTTCAGCTACACACAGCGCACGCTGCTAAAATAACAGCAGTTGAATAGTGATAATGTGACATCAAACCTTGTTTTAATTTGTGCACCCCAAAGGACTGAAATGAAAATTTGAAAATGAAATTAAAAAAACCCACACACAGGTTGCAGGGACACGTTAATTTTGAAGCTCCTGATGTATATGCAGTAGCCTTGTTGGCAGATTTAGAACTTTTAAGTATTAATTTAGATGTAGTTTCTAAAACAGTCGGCACATTAATACCTAAGTAAGCTTATGCTGTGCATTTAGCCAAATCACTGTTTGCACCTAAAAAAAGAACATTCCAGCTTTTTTTCCTACATCTAATTCTGCATGAAGGAAAATAGGAAACAATTTTATCTGCTCTGTTAAAAGGTATTTAAATTGAGAATTTAGATGCTGTTCAGCCTTATTTAAGTTTAAATTTTATAACACACTGTGTTTTGGGAAGGTTTCCTGCGATTAACCCTCAAAGGCTTTGGATATGTAAAATCATACGGGTCAGACCAGTCTCTTGGGTGACAGATATGTGCAGTATATTTAACTGGTCTAACACACAGGTCTAAACTACAGACTGACCAAAGGCTTTAAATTAGGGCATGAGTTCTCTTTCTGTAAGCCACACATACATACGTGCTCTGGGAATTCAGGCTTGCATCAATAATGAGTTATTGTGACTTGAAGCGATGTTCAGACAGAATCTACTGAGCTCCATGAAACTGCTCCTGCACATCCTGAGACAGGTTTTCTGAGTCTACCCTCTTTCCTTCAGAAGCAACTTGTGCAGTTCCTTTGACAAAGAACTGTAACACCTTTTCCCACCCTTTAGCAGTACCTTCCTACTCAAATTAAATTTCAGGCAGAATCATTTTCTACAGTTACAAATACACAGACACTGAGAAGTTTCATTTCTGCAGTCTATTCCTATTCCAAGTCTCCACCTCAGTACCCTTTAAATTAGCAAACTTTCAGCTTCCTTGTACCTCAGTGAGACTACATTAAACTCTGTAATAAGGTGAAGGAATTTTAGTTTTCTGTATTGGAGTTATTTTTGCTGTGACGCACCCTGTGTACCAATATTTGCACATCTCTACTACTAAACCCCTTCATTTCTCTGCCACCACAAATTCCAATTTATGTGCCACCTCTCTTCAGCTATTTTGCAGTCTCTGGAGCGTAGCTACTCGGCATTATGGTAGATGTAGTTCACTGAACACATTTTTACCTGAAAGCAGTCATGTTTAATATAAACATTTGGCCTGTGTTTTGAGTGCCTAAAATACCTAACTGTCAGAGCACACTGGAAAAATGTAATTTAAATTAATTAAGAGCAGTTTATAGATAAGAGGAAGGCATTCCTGCAGCTCTACAGAAAGCAGTTACCTCAAAAAATCCATACTCTGCCATTTAAGCATTCTCCATACCCACACATTCTGCTAATCGTTTTTCAGGGATAAATTAACTTTTTATATACTGTGTTAATGACACTGAAGTAGAAAGCTGATTTTGAAGAACTAAACAAAAAAACCAAACAGGTGTCCTACACTCAGGAGCATTTACTTTACCAAGAGTATGTTGCCATCTGGAATATTTAATCTTGATTTTGCGTAAAGCAATGTCCAGCACTGCGTGAAAAGAAATTTACTTACCAATATTTTCTGTGGGCATTGAGACTCTGGTTGGTTCTAAGAGATTATCAGCCAAGACAAAAGCCCCTTCTTCTAAGGTATCAAGTAGCATTGTGGCTGCATGGGCTTGTTCTGAAGAATTCATGTCCTTCCAGGACTCCAGAGCTTCAGGCCTGAGCAGGTTGTCCACTGTATCCACAATTGCCTGCATTCATTAGGAAACTACCATTAGGTCTGACTGCCCTAGGCAGCTGGGAAAAATCTCCTACGTTATCTGGTGACAATTATAATACTTAACTGTCAGAATGATTTACTGTGATTTCACGGCACTAGAAAACTATTTTCAACACAACAATATTTTCTAACCTCTCTCTGTATTAGCACGAATAGGGGTGCAGTTAGCCATTAGCATTGTGTGGTCTCAAAGTGGTAAACATGCAGACTTGACTCATCCCGTGTCACAGATAAAGATGGTCTGATTAATGTACTGAAAAAAAAATGTAAAAATAAGTCTTGCCTGAAGCTTTCATCTTAAAGTTAATGTCAAAACCTATACCTTCTATTTAAAAATGTGCAGTTAGGGCCAAACTGACAATAAGTCTGGAAACTTAACTCAGGCAGCCACTGCACTGCTTGCCCATGACAAAGTGCCTTCTTTATTACAGGAGGCATGAAATGAAGCTGACTCAGTGCATATAAATTAGCTGGGGCCACTCTCACTCCCTGTCCTGTTCCTATACCTGTTTCTAGGTACTTAAAAAGATTACTAACTCCCATTTCTGCACAAAGGTCAGTTAAAGAAGGAGATCAATAGAGCAAACAACATGTCCACTGACTGTCCCTGTTATCAGTGAAAGCAAAAACTGTAAAACTGAATTAAGCTGCCATTGTGCAAAGCCTTTCTTGTAACAACTCTATCACCACGTTTTAAGGTTCATTAAGCTGCATATAAATAACAGTAAATAAGGAAGAAGAATTCAGTGACATGATTACATTATTTTTACAAAATAATCCAATCAATCAGAGTAATCATTTAATCAATTGAAGGCAAGCTCTTAGTTTAATGCATAATGTAGTTGTGCATTGAGGACTCCATGCATTGCTGAAACACCCTGTTCACTCTAGTCATAATGTGTCATTAAGCGTATAGATAGATAGATATATATATAATTTGTTTGATCCATCTAAAAGCACTGGGAATGGAAACAGAACCCACTGTACATAGAGAAAGATGCCCATCTGGATACTTTATTGTGCAAACACATGAATAGGAGAAGTTGGTCAAGGCTACTGTCAGAGCAAGATTAATTAGTCTAATCCATTTTAATATCCTCTTTTTGTCCGCATTGTGAGCCACCATGACCTTCCTGGCAGGTGGAAGATGCTTCCAAGTGGCATTAAAGCCTTTTTTCTTTCTCTAATGGGAGAGCGAATAGTCACAGTGCTCACGCTGATGCTGCTGCAGCCATTAGCTAGAGTGGAACAGAAATTGGTCTGCAGAGGCCAGACTCATTAGTCACCAAGAAATACAGACTGGAACCTCTAATCTGAGGTACAAATGAATCCTCTATCACAAAGTGGGAGCTTGTTTCATTTGCATAGTGTAAGTCAGCTTTTGATTCATAATTTCAAGAGGTTTATTAGTCTTACTCAAGCAGAGAAGCCCATTTGGGGCCTTATGGACGACGACACTGGTTGGAGATGGAGGGTTTGCTATGATTTCTCACATATCTCCATACAATGCTGACACTATGCATCCATGAATATGACATGTTTTTTATTTATTACAGGACAATCAAACTGCATTTTTCCTGTGGAAAGTGATCACTGCCCAGTAGCAGTTCTTTGGCGCTTTCTCGTCTCAGACAGAGGCGAGCAGGTGGTGGGAAGAGCATGTGGCTGCTGCTACACAGCTGTCGGAGCCGCCTAACAGCAGTCACATGGTGCCCTTCCTGCTCTTCACGTACTGGTGTTTACTACTGAGGGTAAAATAAGAAAACTCAGCCTACTGAAGCCATACGTAGCTCCTGGACTTCCCTTTACTATTAAAAAAGTAATTTCTAACAACTACAGCAATTATTAGTTGAGAAGTTGATTTTTCTCCAGATGTTTGTCTCTGCTTTTGCTCAAGTTTTTGCAAAACTGGACATCTCCCACCCATCCTGAGCTGTGTGACGAAAGACAGAAGCACTCTGCACAGAGCAGTACCTCTTCAGCAGGAGTCTGAATTACTGTATTACGTCACAAAGGATTTCAAAGTTCTTTTCAAAAGTCGTTCTTACATTTTATCTCAAGTGCAAGTAAAAATCGAGATTTTAAAAAAAACTTTGGGAAAAAAAGTGCAGTAAAATTTTTCAGAGCCAGCCACGAGCTTTTTTCTCTGTTCTTCACAGGTGTGAGGCAGCATTACAGGCACTGCACTGCAGAGCAGAGCTGGCCACTATGGACAACCATTCTACAGCAGATGAAAGAAACCCCAAATCAGGCAGCAACGTGTTACATGCCTTCAGCATAGCCTGGTTAAGAGGACACACGGCACACGTTTTACTGGTAAAGTCAGAGAAATGATTGTCTTTACATTTGCTCCAGAGGTCACTGAATCTGCCTTTGTAACAACTCTTAAAACGGTAAGAAAGTGATTTTACTGGGTGTAAGGATACACAAAGAACAAAGCAGGCTGTATAATGTGCAGTTTTCATGCAAGCAAATTCACTCTACACAGTCTTTGATATAAAATACTACCAAGCTGAAGTAATTTCTGCTCAGTTGCCAGCTTTTTCCTCTACCCAAAGTTGTACTCTGAGTGATGTTACTTCCAATTCAGGTAACTATTTCTGCTCTTTTAGTTTTGAGTAAGTTGAGATAAAAGAGGCATAAACTTTGATCTATCTTTTTTTTTTTTTGCCCGAGTGTTACACCTGTGCAAAGCCAACAATTTTACAGCTGATATGGGGCACAATGCACATTTATCAAAGACTGAAGTACACAGGATCATGCAGCAAGATGATAAAGCGTGGCAGGTTGCTGAAGCAGGGAGAAAGCAAGGTGACAGCACAGGAGAGATACCTTAAGGTAAGCCCTGCATGTCTTCTCTCGTTTTTGGAGCTTTTTAGTAGGAAAAAAGAAAATCATAAGTTAGACACATTCTGGAAACCTTCAGAAATATTAAAAAAAAAAAAACCTAGTCTGGTAACTACAGCCTGGACATTAATCTTGTTTCTGTCCAGCAATGGCTATGAAAAAACATCACACAGGACATATTTTTCCTCAACCTTTATAGAGGTCCACAGAGAGCTTTGCCCAAATGGTGGGATTTGTGTGAAAAGGCTAAAGTACTTGGCCCTGGTGAAGCCACACCTTGAGTACTACGAGTCCAAAAAATGGCAACAAGGTTGGTGAAGGGTTTGGAGGCCAAGCCTTTTGAGGAGTGGCTAAAAGAACTGAGGCTATTTAGTCTAAAGAAAAGGAGGCTCACAGGAGGGAGACCTCATAGCTGTCTACAACCTGAAAGAAGGTTGCAGAGAGGTGGGTGCTGATCTCTTCTCACAAGTAACGAGTCACAGAACTAGAGGAATTGGCTCCAGTTGTGTCAGGGGAAGCTCAGGGTGGACATTAGGAAAACACTCTTCATCGAAAGGGTCATGAGGCACTGGAACAGGCTGCCCAGTGAGGCTGTTGAATTACTATCCCTGGACGTGTTTAAAAGTTACGCAGACACGGTTCTCAAGGATGCAGTTTAGTGGTGGGCTCTGTACAGTTACATTATTGGTTGGACTCAGTAATCTTAAAGGTTTTTTCCATTCTAGTATGATTCTAAGGCGAAAATCCTTGTATGGACATTTGATCTGCCTCTGTGAAGACTTCTAAGGGCACCTAGGGATTGTAAATAGAACTATCACTGAAACAACACAGGAGTGCAGGGAGCTCTCTCTTTAAAGCAGGCTGGAAAACTGTTTTGTTTGAGGCTTATTGACTAAGCTGATGCAAGGAAGAGGCCAAGAAATAACAGCATTTCCCCTGAGAAAAAGAGTAATAGTAGTAACACATGGTTTTTGTAATCAAAGTGCAAAGTTTTCTCTGAAATGTTTCTCTGAACATCATTCCAGAGAAAACACTTATTTGTGATTCAGATATGCACATTAAGGCGTTTTTATAAAGATCAATTTTAAGTGATGTTGGCATCTTTAAAATGCTAAGAAAGTGCTGTTATTCTGCAGGCAGTCAAACAAACCCCTGCACATACTCAGAATCCAACTAATTTTATTAAATGTTCAGGGTCGAAAGCATGACTGGATAAACACACTGACTTGTTAGAGAATTTCTGAGAGCTAAAGCCCATTTCCCTCACACCAGTTAGAACACATTCCAGATTTTAATAAGGGACATAGCTATGTATTTCAGAACCAGTCAACCACTGTGACTCACAGTCTATTCCCTAAAGAAGTTAATCACAGCTTTCTGCTGTGTATTTGGTGCTGTTTTCTCTTACATATTTATTCCAGAACTACAGGCACATGACAAAGTACAGATTACTATTTCTGAAAGGAAAAAAATTAAAAAAACAAGGGCAATGGTTATCCCAGCAGGAGGAGGTGACAGGAGGTGTGTACCTTGTTGTAACTCCTTCCAGCAGAGTCTTTTTCACTGGGTCGTAGTTCCTGCAGTTGAGCATCCAAAATGTCCACGAGCTGCTCCATCAGCCTCACTGATGAGCTAACATCGCCAGCAAACACTGGTCCTTTGGTGTGTTTAGCCAGTTCATTGGCCAGACTAGCAGCATTTTCCCCACTTCTGATCTGAAATGACAATTTCTATTATCTCAGCAGGGTCCCTTGTTCTGCTTGAGGCTCCTAATTCCAATTCCCCATGTATCTTTGTTGTGGTGAAATAACCATTTGCACATACATTGAAATCTGCAACTAATTGAGACCAATAACGGTCTCTTTATCTCGGAAGATTAAAGGTTCTTAGATCCATGACACACAAAAGCAGTTCTTAACAGCCATCAAAAACAGAAATCAGACTGGGACTTTTTAGGCTAGATCTTCTATTCATCCTCACTTTTATTCTACTGCCATTATGACAGTATGAAAACTATTTGTTCATACTAGTGCTTGAGGCATTTGAAAGTCAAGTAGCCTCGTACTGACAACAAATTATCCAGTTTCCATAAACTTAGTAAATCTCAGTAGGGAGGGAAGACACAGAAAGTGGCTCTGCACACTACTCACACTGTTATTAATGCACTCAGACAAGAATCTAGTTATTAAAGCATAATTTTTCCTGAACAAAAAAACCCTTGCTGCACACCACAGCCTTTGTTGCATGATTGGTCATATTTGATTTATTAAGCAAATATAACCTGTGTTTCTTGAACACCAGCAGAGATGTTCTCCTTTATTCGTGAGGAAAACACGTAATCACAGATTCAACACGAGAACGTAGGAGTGTACCAAAGCACACACATGAACCTAACTGTTGATCAATGCTTTGCACACACGTAACTCCTTCCACTTTAAGTTAACAGACTAATACGAGTTAAAATCCTTGATCACCAGTATGCATGAGATTAAAAGATTTCAACCAACCTTCTGAGCCAGCTGATTTACCCAGTGTGAGGTGCAGTTGCTAAGATCAGGGCCTTTGGGGTTCCATGTTCCAGTTAAGAGCAAGCAAAGATACGAGGCAGTTCCTAGAACAGATGTTGAAAACTATAGTGAAATGGAAACCATTTTTCTGCACATTCAGGAGATCAGCTACACCATGCTCCTAAGCAATCTTAAATCCTGAATGATGCTGATGGCAATACTTGACAATAACTGATAAAAGCGGAAGCAAACAATGTCGATTCCCAACTGCAATAAGAAGTCAGTGAAAAGCACCAGACGTTTTTCTGCAAACAAACAAAAACCCCTTGATTTTTCCTGGAGCTCATCCAGGGGGGAGTTCATAATGAGAAAGGCAGCTGTAAGCATATTTCACAACAGTCCTCAAACAAAGCCCTCAATTTGACCCGGATTCTTGAAAGCGCATGAGCGAAGGAATTCTGTGGCTACCTTCAAATGCTGTTTGCAGATTACAACCTGACCATTGCCTGAATATGCTGCATTCTCCAAGGAACAAACAACTGTGTGACAAACACTTGGGGACTTTGTTTTTAAATTCACCACGAGCGCGGTACATGACTTTTGAAATGTCATCTTGAGATCAAGACATACTGTTAAAGGCAGTACCTCGTGTTCCTTTGGGGCAAGGGCGTTCGACCATCATTCCTCTTTGTGTCTGAGGCCAGCTGATATCCCTGGCCTCAGTTGGCTCACAGAATCTCTCTGGCAAAGGGAAAAAGCTTGTCACAGGAGGAATCTTGGTTGTGGAAATGGGTGGTGGTGGCTTGGGTCCTCTGCTTCCTTCCTTTGTTCCTCCAGCTAACGTTGTGCTTACAGGACCTTTCTGTGACGTAGTGCTAGTGGTTGACACTGTGGTTTTGTACAGCTCTGCTGAAGAAGTTATCGTCACTGCTGTTGTAGGCACTGCACAGAGAAAATCAGGATAATAAAAAATTACCTAAGAATTATATAAAAGGAAGCTCTTTAAATGTTATTTACATAGTTTTGAAAGACACTCTGGTGCCTGCTCTCCTTTATCATCACATTACTCTTTTATTACTGCTCTTCTTGGTGCTTCAGATATAACTATGGCAGATTTTCTTCCCCACTCCCAGCTGATACCGGTATAATGCTTCAGCACCTTCTCTGAATAATCTCTTCCGTAATAAAGGCTGATAGTTACATTTCTGAATGCTGCAAGGCAGTACTATTGAGTTATCAGTACATCACGAGCACGCTCAAAGCAATTAAAGATTACTTAATCACTTTTGCAGAAGGAATAACTCAATAGACGGAATCATTTGAATCAGTGTGCCGTAAACAGTGTGGTCCAGCTTCAACAACAAAAGGCAGTGAGCTGTGACTAATGAGACCATTTTGATAAAACAGACCCCCAAAACTTCAAGTCACCCAGCACACACCTTCCAGGAAAATAATTACGGAAAGATCTTCCTGCTTTGCTGTTCTGCTTGAGAAAGCTGCTGCACGCCCAATTAGCTCTAAACAGAAGCAGCACCCAGCATGTATGTGGCGTTCTTGTGCCTTAACATCCTTTTTTGATAAAGGAGGTATGAAGACATGACTCATTTGAGCCCGTGGCAAGTGCCTCATTTAATCTTTTCTGAAACACTAAGATCGGCTTAGGCCAGATCACTTGTGCCTGGGACTGGCAGCTGCTCGCTCCACTGACCCACAACAGAGAGGCATCGAGGAGCAGCCTGAGCCATGGCAGGAGCTTGAGGCTTTGGAGAGATAACACTGGTTCAATGCTAGTGGAGCCAACAATCCAGAATCCCTGCTTATCACCTTCAAATGAACACTGAGCAACAGCTGAAACAATGCAAGTGAGCAAAACAACCGAAACCATTACCATTAATTATTTGTAAATCTTCATTAGTGTTGACAATGCTTTATAGGCACATAAAAGCACAGATCCTTGTGCTAAGAATGCAGAAGTTCATATCAAGTATTTTTTAAGTGCTAACTGATACAGAAATAAATGAGAGCTAATTTTAGGATTAACTTCAGCTAATAAAAGGGCTTTTTTTTTTCCTTTCTCTTTTTCTTCTTTTCAAGGCCCTTGAACTCTGACTTGCTGGACAATTCATCTTCTCTAATTAAATCCTAAATAAAAAACAAAAGAAGAGCTGCTTTGCTTTCTTTCAGCCAGATGTTTTGTAAGTTAGTTGAATAAGATTAGCTTTCAGTAGTTCAGTAGATAATTATTTCAAAATCCCTTTTCAATTACATTTGTTATAATATATTAGGAGCCTCAAATATGAACTAAGCTTTTTATTTTTGAATGAATGTAGAGTGGCATTTTTGAACATCAGAATCTGGTTTTGAAGACTAAATGAGAAGATGTGCTTTTTATCCCTCTCTTACTCACAAATAAGGAAGTTCTTTGGAGACCATCTTATCTTCCCTGTCATGCTTGGCTGTGTGACTGTGCTGAAAGCACAGCACAGCCAGATACTACGAAACCCACTGAAATGCTTGGATCTGTTCTGAGAGCGTTTGCCTGACATCTTGTGAAACTGCTGTAATTTTCTTTTGATTACAACGCACCCAGCCTTCTCACGCTTTCCCAATTAACATTTGTCAGAAGCATTTGCAATCACTTGCAGAAGTGGCAGGCAACGCCTGCTGAATCAGGTTCTGGGGAACGACGAACTGTTGAGGATGGAGAATGATGCAGGGGACAACCAATAATTACCATCCATCCCTTAACACATTATGCTAATTAGTACATATTTAATCACTGAAATGTGTATTAGCATTATTGCAATTACTACTCAAAACCTGTAATTCTTAGGCTAGCTTTGTCTCAGGAGCAGAAATATCACTGTGAGAACTCGCAACAACTCTCTCACGTTCAGCAGCGAGTTAAAAATCTTCAGAACACACCTTGTGCTGCACCCTGAGCTAAACTGTCCTGCTGTCTCTGCATGGCTTTGACAGAACAATTTTAACACTGTACATTACAATGAATTTCACAGCGTATCACCTGCAAGTCAACAATGACTGCACAGCTGAGTCGTTCATCAGAAATCTGATGAACTGATTCCGTGACTTCTCCGGTGAAGTGATCCTGCTGTGGCAGGGGGATCGGACTGGATGATCTTTCGGGGTCCCTTCCAATCCCTAATGATTCTGTGATTCTATTCTGTTATTCTAAATCTATGATCTAACATTTTGGGAGACTCGTTTCAAGCCTCCTCTCTCACAAAACTGAAAAACAACCCAAACCCACGTAGTTTCTAATCTATTTTCTCTTGAATTCAATTGTTTACAGGAGAAGTCAATACACTACAAATGAACCCGGAAGCTTCAGCCAGTGCTGAAAGTCTGGGAAAGAAGGTTGGAAAAATGAGAAATGACCAAACACATCACTTTTAAGGACTACATTTATCTTTCAGAAGCAGGATCATTTTGGTTGTAATGACCTGTTGGGGAACTTAATCTGTGAGGCCATTCTCCTGAGCTGCAAAAAGAGACACGTGATAGCTGCCACCACCTGATGTGTCTTGTTCTGAAAGCTGAGGGTTATGGGCACATGCCAGCTCCCATGCACTGTCATGCAGAGAGAGATCTTCACCAATATACTAGAAAGGCCATGGTGATTAATATTCCGCAGCTAAGAAGAAGAACAAACTCCATGTTGAGGTTATTAACCTATTGTTCCAAGCAGCAGGGGTGAGCCTCTACAAGGCTGAAGATATGTAATCTTTGTCCAATGCCAAAGGAGCCATTTTTCCTACTTGCTATTCTATTTTGGACTTTTTTATGCTTGACATGCTGAGGAGAAAACCCAAACCTTCTGCTTTCTACCTTTTCTCTTTCAGCGTGCCCCATTATCAGATGGAGACAGCTGTTGTGGAATTACTTAAGAACTAAGTAAAAGCAGTAAGAAGTAAATCCAAAGACTCAAGTTGAGGGCAATTAATTTACATTTATTTCACACAGTTTCTAACAGAGTTATGCACGCTATCTGTTTCTAAAAATGAAGACACCACTGGAGTAAAACTTAACACCTGTTTAACAGTGTGATGTCTATAAAAAACATAACACAATTGCCTAGGACAGCAGGGGAACAGTAACTTTCTTTCCCCAAATGACAGTGAAGAACAGATTTAGAGAAGGCACACACTCTATCCAGTACTCTCTGCCAACAGGTTTCTATTCTAAGCAAGCTTAAAATAGGGGTTTTTTTTTAAAAAGCCAAAACAACAATAACAAAATAAAATCACAAAACCAACTCTGACCTTAGATTTCTTCACTGAGAGAGTCATTGGCCACGGGAATGGCCTGCCCAGGGAGGTGGTGGAGTCGCCAACTCTGGCGCTGCTCAAGGCAGAATTGGACGTGGCACTTGGTGCCATGGTCTAGCCTTGAGCTCTGGGGTAACAGGTTGGACTTGATGATCTATGAGGTCTCTTCCGACCTTGGTAATACTGTGATACTGTGATTTAAAACTGAGTTTAAAAGGCCAGATGATGGGCCACTTTTGCAAATACTAATGGTTCCCTTTTTATCGCTGGCACCTGGGTAAGTTCCGAGATGAGACGCATAGATTTTTCAGTTAAATGTACAGGTCAGGTAT
This sequence comes from Rhinopomastus cyanomelas, assembly GCA_013400115.1. Classification (NCBI taxonomy): domain Eukaryota; kingdom Metazoa; phylum Chordata; class Aves; order Bucerotiformes; family Rhinopomastidae; genus Rhinopomastus; species Rhinopomastus cyanomelas. The sequence continues at coordinate 517,557 of VXBP01001109.1, read as the reverse complement.
CTCAGTGTATTTAGACATGTGAAAATGCTCGTGCCCAACTTCATTTCCAGGAGGTTTCATACACCGGGCTGCCGTGTAATGCAACAGAGATCAGAAACCTACGTAAATCCAGATTTCCCTGCCTCCTGCTTATTACCACTGTGCGTGTGTTTTCGCGCTTCACTGAATAGCAGGGAAGTCACTAAGCCTCACCCAATTACCCATAGGTTCCAGCTATTATGCTAGCCAGGGCTCTATTGACCCTGCCAAATCCCATTCAGCTGAAAGTGAAATGTTTACACAGCCATTTCTAAATTTACCCCCTGACAATGACAACAAAAACGCCACACAATCAGCAAAACACCCGTGATGGAGAGATGTTCTCTCTCATCCTTGTGTTTTAATTGTATAAGCACCCGTCAATCAATCTGTAGTGTACCAGACAGTATAATACGAAGATCTAATTCATTTAACAGTTTGCTGCACGGCTTCACCGCGGTTTCTTGGTGTTTTAAAGATTTAGTCTCACTAGTTTCCTATTATTTCAAGCCCTTGCTGATAGCACTCTCTGTGTTTCTGCTCTGTCCACACTCACAACATCCATATTTTCCTGCAGTGATCCAATAAAACTTAATGACGGGTATCACGGTACAAAAGGGGAGACAACTCCAGTTTTGAACAGTTTGCAGAGTTAGCGCAAACTGGGCTGAGTGTAGATGAAATCTCTCCCTACTGCACTAACACAGAACAAAAGAATTTATCTTCTTTTAGTTACCAAGGAAACCTTATGATGAAATGCTCATATACACTTTTTAGGGAGAAAATTCCCTTCACTCTTCCTGATCTTCTAACTTAAAATCTCTTTTAGAATTCCTATTTTGCAAGGATTCACTTGGTTCCTTGGACACCTTCCTTTGGAGAGGATGTAGCAGGACATACGCACTAAACTTAGCAAAGAGATAAAAACACAGGTTAATTCAAAATCTTTCACAGAATCACAGAACATTAGCGATTGGAAGGGACCTCGAAAGATCATCTAGCCCAATCCTCCTGCCAGAGTAGGATCACCTAGATCAAGCTGCACAGGAACACATCCAGGTGGGTTTTAAATGTCTCCAGAGGAGACTCCACAACCCCCCTGGGCAGCCCATTCCAGTGCTCTGTCACCCTCACCGTGAAGAAGTTCCTTCCCATATTGATGTGGAACCTCCTGTGTTCCAGCTCACACCCATTGCACCTTGTCCCAACATGAGATGACACTGAGAAGAGCCTGGCTCCATCCTCCAGACACCCACCCTTCACATATTTATCAACATTAATAAGGTCACCCCTCAGTCTCCTTTCTTCCAGGCTAAAGAGACCCAGCTCCCTCAGCCTTTCCCCATAAGGGAGGTGCTCCACTCCCTTCATCATCTGTGTGGCTCTGCTCTGGACTCTTTCATAATGGCTTTTTGCAGGACTGGTATATTACATTTTATTTCTAAATTAAGATTTTGATTTTTAAATTCCATCTTTACAACTATCCTTAGCAAATGTGCTCTTCTGGAATACCTGAGTGGTATTTGTTGGCTCTGCCTCTGAGAAATATTTCTACATCAACGTCCTGTAACTCCCATGAGAAGGAGAAACAACACATGATGAAGTTAAGGGGGAGCTCTAAGGGCAGCAACCCACATTGTCAGGGTAAAACAGGAGCTGGGATGCAGCATCCAGAGTTTTAGAAATCTGAAGAGTTCTGCTGAGAAAACAGAGAGATGGATACACTGCAAGAGAATAAAATAGTGTAGGTTTGCAGCAAGGGCAAGGTCAACAATAGGTTAATTAGAGTGGTATTTCAGAGTTTTCAAAAGGTAGAATTAAAACTTAAAGAAACAACAGAGAGAAAAGAAACAGGTTTATACGAGTCCAAGATTTTGGCCCTGGGAGCAAATGTAAACCCTTGATCTCCGGAGCGTCGCTCAAATGTGACAAATTAATCTTTCATGTAGGAAGAAAGACTGTTGTTTTTGAAGCGCTCAGTAGAAGTTATGGTGTAGACAAGAACTGATAGTCAAGACAGATAGACGGGGGAAAAAAATTCATCTCTGTGTGTCTTATATATCATTATTGCTCCCACGGCAACAGAAGGAACAGAGATTGCTGCGTTTTCCACCATGGCCCCAAACTAACAATTCGAACAGAAAAGGCCATGACTCTCAATTTTGAGGCACTGCCCTTGTGACACCATTATATGCTTGATATTAAAGTACTGTTGCAAAAGACACTACAAGAAGGTTTTTGTGTTAGTTGATTTAAGGAACGTTGTCCTAACACCTATGTCGCTGTAGCAGATGATTAAGAAGTCTGAGTAAATCACAAAACCCCCAACCAGACCAGAACAAAACAGAAGAAATTCCTTCATCAAATGTGCTCAGAATCTAATTCCATATGAGATTAAAAAAGTATGAATTGCACATACAGAAACTGTAAGTGCGTAGCAGAAGTACTGCTCTCCAATTCATACAGACTTTATGCTGAAACAGAAAGGAACAGGGAGTACAGCACAAATAAAATATGTTAGAAACTGCACATAATCGCTTCTTGGTTTTATAGCAGCACATCTCAAGGACAATCATACCAGATAATTTTCACTTTAATTTAATAGTCTTTAACTACAGGTAACTGACTTAGGCAAAATGGGAAACTAACTGAAACACCTCTTGCAGCTGCTACAGATACATATAAAATTAAAATATTGGGTATTGGCTTTATATAAGAGAAATACTGAAATTTTGGTACAGTTGGTCAATACAGGTATTAAAATAAACCTAGGGTCTGCACATGGTTCCTTCATTTTTCAAAGGCTATAATCATTATACATTTAATGATGCTGTAATGCATTTAAAACTCAAACTCATCAATCGCTCCCAAAAATATTCCTCTTCTGTCTTCACGGGTGAATGAGCAAAGAGCTCAGACAAGAGGCAAACACCCTGCAGCACGCCCTGGACCTCTTCTTGTCTACATCTGATTGGAATAATCTGTTTCTCCTTCTGCCTCGCATGCCAGCAAGGAACTCAGGACATAAAGGGCTGCTGGTGAATGCCTGAATCTGGCTTTAGATGGCTTGCGGCCAGCACACTGCTCTAACCTGGCATCTTGGAGATGCTCGCGTAACAAAAACATTATGAGATGTCTTACTGGAGACCTTGGGTGGTTTACTAAAGCAAAGGAAGGATTCCATGAAGCCTCGACTCTCCCTGCTCTTTCTTAACACCTTTCCATCAACGCAATGATTTAAAGTTTAGCTTTTGCCACTTGCACAGCAAAAGTCAGACCTGTGAAAGGTATGTAGAACCTGCACCTCCATTTTCTCCTCTTACCATTGAGGTTTGGAGGATTTAAAATGCATCTTCATCTCAGTTAAACCAAATGAAAAGTGACATGCATGAGAATGAATGAAAATGAAAGCTAGACACTTTTTCTACTTACATAGGTGAGTATGTCTTTGCTAAGAACAGCCCCAAATCCTCCCTGAGGAGCAGACTAGCTTGACATACGGAGACAAAGCCTGCCAAGGACGGCTGCCCTCACAGCAGGAGCTCAGTCCCCAAACACCTAGAACCTGCCAGAACCTGGTATTGTCAGTAAGACAGACTGGACCGATTGCCACTTGGCTTTGGAGACTGCTAATGCACTGGTTTTAAACTGCCTTGTTCTGTTGTGCCTTAAGCACTTTTGCACCTAGTTTGCATTGCCGTGCACAAATCACCTTCACTGCAGCAGAATAGCTGTTTTTCAAGTGGAGAATTATTCCTACTTTTTAAAATCAGAAAAAACAGCTGCTAAACATGCATGTACGATCCACGAGTGGCCTTACTAGGTTCATTGCTAAAGCAGCTAATCAACTTGTCTGCGTTGCTGCATGCAGCTTTTGCCACAGAGCATTTATCTTGGTATTTACTCTCCTCTGTAGATGTTAATCTGTGGCCGTGCCTGTTCATGTCATTTTTAGGAATTTCTGAAACCTTAGACCTTTGTTTTTCTTCCCTCTTTTGGCAGCTGGCGTCTGTCCTTTTAAGTAGTTGTTCTAACATCGAGCGATGTTAGAACTGAGGTTGTAATGGACTTACTGAGAAACCTGATAAAAAGATGTCAAAGAATCTTGTCTAACTCAGCATTAGAAACTGGGAAAATAGGGCTGTGGAAAAATATTTGTGCTTGGTACTGCACATTAACCCCACACATCTCCTGAGGGACTGCCCAGCACACACTGCTTTCAGCTGCTGGCGCCAAGAAGTTAAAAGGTCTGCGTGCATGCTGCAATCAATTCAGAAGTCAGGTAACGCTGGGAAGATGGGAAAAGGCTTCTGCCTCGGCGTAAATGAACGCAAATACAAGTCAAACTGACTGATGGTGTACGGGAAACGAAAATGCACAATTCATTCTCAAACACAGAAAAGCTAAACATTTGTAATAGAAAAAAAAAGCCCTCCTCACAGGTCCTGCAGTTTGCCTTGCAGCACTGTCATGTTGTACTGCTAAGCACAGCACAAACAACCTCTCCTTGCCTTTCTGCTGAGAGCTAAGTGTAAAACCAAAGACACCATAACACAGTCATCTGAACGATGGCACAAATGCATCAAAAAAGAGAAAAGACACTTTCTTACCTTGGGCAGGATCAGGGGGGCCAAACTCCAAAGAATAACGCAGAATGAAGTTGTTATTCCACACGTACAGCTGATTGTCTCTGGGGTTGTAATCCACTGCGGCGATGTACTGGTACTGGTTGGGGAAAGGGATTTCCACGTGCTCGCCTCTGCTTAACCTGGTGTTGTAGATGTAATCAATGGCGTTCTTGCCAGTCTCGCTCTCGTTGTCCTGATACACTGACCGCACTACGTAGAGGACGCCACATATCATGAAAGCATTGGATGCTGCCCTTTTGTCATACGTCGTTTCCCAAGTGGCTTCGAAACGCAGCGTGTAGGGGTTCAGCTGGCTAATTACTATCATCCCGTTGTTCTGCTCCGTAGCATAAATCACCCACAAGCCATTTTCATCAACTGCCAAGTCAATATCAGTCTTTCCTCCCCACCGGTACGGAGAGGTGTCGTGGTAATTAGCATAATTGATTATGGCCTCTCCACTCTTAATTCTAGTCCTCAAGTCAAATTTTACTATGTTCCTAGTTCTCTCCTTGTTAAAAAATACAGCGCCATCATACACTACAAATCCAGTACCATCCACTCGATTTGGGAGTTTATACGTTGTCTGCTGGCGTCCATTTTGGAAGTCCTCTAAAGAAGCATATTCTATCAAAGTATCGGTGCGATACGGGGTCCATGGCATGAAGTATATTTTATCTGCAGCCTGGAGAGGGTCTTTGCACCAAGCACCTGCTTTTTGTTCAGCTTCGTATAAATACGGTGAGTCCACAATTGCTTTCAACGTCCCCGGGCAAACAAAAACTAACAGTCACAGAGAGTAGTAAGACAAGAATTATGTCAAATTAAGAGTGAGACACTAATCACAAAGAGAAAAAAATAAAAGGAAAGGAAAAAAAAAGGTAGGTAAATCATAATGACTGTGTCAGGAAGAAAAAAAATCAATTTAATTTGCACTAGATTATACCTTATGTTGGAATTAATGCAATTATCACCCTTTATCATCCACTTTTCTTAAAGTTTCCATGTTCTTGCTGTACCAGTATTGGCAGTGGATGGGAAGAGTTTTCACTAGTACAGACCAAGGCTCAATGGCATACACAGACAGCTGAAAATGTAGAGCTACTCTTGCATTTTTGTCTTGGACTTTTAGTGAGTACAACATTAACGCTCCAGAGCTTTTAACTGGCGTGCAGCAGTGCGCTGGGTCATTTCGGTCAAAAAAAACCACCACATCGACTTGTTTAGAACTTTAAGAAGTGGTGAGGCTGAAAAGAAGGTGCCTCGATTAAAAACAAAGAACAAAACAAATCATCAGGTATATAGAGAAAGCAATTAGGAGCAGAGAAAACAAAACACAACCAAAGCAATGAATGAAACAGACCAGGAAACCCTGTAACCATGGCATGCTATGGAGAGGGTTCTGGAAGCCAGGCAAGATGACACTTGATTAACAAGAATTTACCCAAGGGTGAGAGGAAGAAAGGGAAAGAAAGACAAAGAGAAAGGGAGAGAAAAAAGCAAAGGGAGTCTTCCCTCCAACCCAAGTGTTTCAGACACTATACCCCGCCACCTACTTTAAGCAGCCAAGTCATTTTATTGCAAACAGTCGACTTCTTTATGAGGTGTACTTATGAGATCCTGCTGATTATCATAAGAGTGTTGTGGGGAGGGGAAGGGAAGAGGTTAACATCCATAAGGCACATAACAAGGAGCTGGGGTTTGGACTGTATACGTTATTTACCTTTTTGCTCCACTTCTATTTTAAGCATCGGAAGAAAAATAAAAAAGTGCAAGGAAAAAAGAAAGAAGATTAACATAAATTGACTATTAATCTAAAGATTAAATTAGTAACAGACGCTAAATATAGGGAGAATAAGAACTGCACTACATAGGATAAAGAGAAACAAGACAACAGGAAAACCTAGCGGGAGAGAGATTCTACGGTTACACAAGTGAACATGGATCAATCATTTCAGTAGATTAAGGAGGCAATACAGATCTGTTGGCATGTAGTTTCACTTAGTGAACCTGAATAAATAATGAATGACTTTACTAATGCATGCTACACATACTCTTCTTTTTCTCAAGTATGTCGCTATCAAGCTGCTTTTTAAGTGACACAGTAATTTATCATATATGTGCATGCGCACACATACATATTATATTAATTAGATAATTATGAATCCAAAAATGCAGTCTCTTAATTACACGTTTGTATGTGTGCTTATTAAACTTCCCCCATCATTGCCCCAGTAATCCCTCTGCTTTTCTTTCTTGTAAAGAAAGTAGCCTGCATCTCCTTTAGCTCTCCTTAGGCTTTTGTTTTATTTCTTTTCCTGAATGTTAATCTTGAGAACTTTTGCCACTTCTCAGTTTGTAACTGCAAAACCAGACTAGAAGGAATAAGCAAAAATATCTAGAAAAGAGAAGCAGAAGCACAATAAGCAAGAGGAAAAGAGAAGAAAAATTTAACATTCAGCTCATTCAGACATTCTGCAGCATCATCGATTAAGTCCGAAACAGCAAGCTATTACGCAAGGACAGTCGCACCAAATGTTGAAGACCAACACCCGTCCCACCACCGTTCATGGAAAATATAAACTGAACCCGATTAACAAAGTTCTATTACTACAACAATTTCCCCCAAGGAAGCTTTAAAGAACATACTACAAAAAAGACATATAGCTGAAGCCCAGCTAGTAAATAGCTTTCCAATAATTATTTGCAAGAAAATCTATTTCATGTACTCAGTAGCCGTTGAAGTTATGCTCCTCAGTTTCATGGAATGACCTGGAAAATGACAGATGTACCAATCTGTGTAATGGAAGCGTATCAAAACTATCTGCACAGCTATTACATTTCCAGTATCACAGTGTTATCCTGAAGAGTGCGTTGGTATGTTTCTAGGAAGTTTTGGATTTTCAGTTTCATTTAACAAAATTACATAGGAGTGTTCTGAGAGAATGGGATTGGCTGAGCTGATCTAGAGTTTCTTCAGGGAACAATCCCAAAACTTTCTGTGGGAGCGGGCGAGGGATTAATATTCTCAGAAATGAGCCACAGTTTTCAGAGCTTGTTCATTTGTATGTCTTTAGGTAAAACAGTTGCTTTTCTGCAATTTGTAATTCTCGAGTTATGTGAGTGAACACGTACTCCGAGGTGAATTCCTGGGTTCCACATTCAGTGTTAATGACTTTATTTTTCCATTTGTGAACTTCTGTGCGTGAGTTTAATGTTGATATTGTACCTGCTTATAATTAGTAATCGGAGTGGGGGGAAAAGACAGGGATAACGAAATAATCATTACTGGCACGTCTGCTCTGTGTGCTTTGCTGTACAGCTGCACATTTTTCAGGGACAGATGGGTTTACTGAAATTTAAAAAATGCTGCAAAGTCCAATCAATACAGACAGAGAGAGAATAAAACGTTTTCTATTGAATCCCAAAGTCCAAAAAAAGACTTCAAACAACAACACACAGATGTACAAAATGGTACTTTTGACGTTCTTCTTTACCGGGGGGCTGACTCTTGTTATTCAGTCAAAGTGTCAACATATACTGTGCAGCGTCATTCAGAGAAGTGTCAAGTATGGCATTCTCAATTTCTTCATAATGTAATCAACAGCACTCTTTTTTTAGGACAAAGCAATGCCTATCAAATTTGTCTAGAAGTTTTGTTTTCTTGGAGATCCAACTGAGTATCTCAGTAGATTTTATTTTTGGTCTAACCCTTGAGATGCAAAGAAGGAAGCTTTTCCTTAAGTACTTTCCCATGAGGGTGGCAAATACAGAACCCAGAGAAAGGTCAATCAATATAAATGGTCAGTAAAGCAGCTATGTATTTCCGTAGGCAAGCAAGACACAGAGGAGCTCATAAACTGCATTTTGTACAAGGGTGACACCAACTCCAGCGTGCAAAAGCTCCCAGCTTTTACCACAAAACCTGGCGTGATTGCTACTTGTAATCCCCAAAGGACTGAAAGCTTCCACGGTGAGACATCACAAGTTCTGCAGTAACTGAACAACAAGTTCGCAAAAAGTAAGGATAGGAACTGAACTTTGGTTAGAAGTGCTGTGATCACTAAAAGCTCTTCTTCCTAGACTTACAAAAGCCTATCCCACCTTCCTGACAAGTCTCTCATGCTGGGACTGCTGCTGTTTGCAAACTTACAGATGTAGACTAGTGGAATGAGCACGGGTGGCAAAAAGTCGGACTTGATAACTGGGGTTTATCAGGTGTCAAGAAAAAGAGACTTGGAAAAATAGGATAGGCTTTGTTGGACAGGGAAGAAAGATGGTCAACAATCAAAACATCTAGTGAAGCACAATGTAGTTTCAAAACAAACTTCAAAACCAGTTTTAGTAACTGTCAGTCTTTTGACGATTGCTGGTAATGACAAGTGATGCCTCTGAGAGCTCTGGAATTGGGCACAGTATCACCAGTGTACATGCTGCAGCTGACAAACTCCAAAACTCAAGAGACTTTGAAAGACAACAAGTATCCAGAATCCTGAGCTAAGGCAGACACACAATTACATCATACAAAGGAGAGGCCAGTGCGATTGATCGTCAATAAAAATAATCATTTTTAAAGTAGAACAACTACACGTTAGAGCACAGGGTAGGTCACGCTGTAGCACTATACTTCTGAACACTGGAAAAGAAAAGGTTCCTGTAGATAGCAACACCCAATCAGTAGAACATATCCACACTTCTCTTCCTAAAACGGCACAAAAAATTATGGTTGCACATTATTTGCATTGAACTTTTTATCTACAAGCTAGCCTACTGGAACTGGAAGTGTAACCTCTTGTCACTTGACTGACCTCCTGGTTTGGAATCAGGTGCACTGCTCTCTTTCTGAGAGTTTGGGGATGAAAACAGTGCTAAAGTAGAAGTGATCTTGGTGGAACAAAACTGTGGTTAGATTGGGGTTAAGACATCACTCCTCAAAAGTGGCACGAGAAGACCAGTTACAACAAGCCACCGATACTACACACAGAAGGAACGGTACTAGGGATCACTGTAGGCTTCCAGTCCTACAAACGGTACAGAAGAAAGAATCAGCAAGCAACCGTTTCACAATGACAGAGCAGAAATGAAGAAAAAACAGATGATCTGAGACTGGCCTTATACAACAGTGAAGGTTCAGTGTGGTGAAGCAGTATAGAGTAGTATTTTGGTTCAAGAAGTCTAAGGTTTGAAATTGTGCAGGAAACACAGAACAGTACGGACAGTTTTGACATAGCTTTGCTTATGCCAGAACTCCTTCCCTTCCGATTTGGACATATACTGTCACCACAGTGTTTTTGCATCTCAGGCATGGCCTGCGCTTCCTGTACCAACAGAAAATGTGACTTTGGTTAAGGATTACTGCAGATCAAGAAATTCATGCTTAACAGTAACTTAAGAGAATGATCAGTGCACTGTTCACATTCCATTGCAAACAGCTATTTCTCTGTTGAGTTACGGGATGAGGGAGAAGTCCCTGCAAAGAATGACCTTACAAGAGAGCAAAACCAGTTAAAAGTGTTGAATTTCCACAACTTTCATAAACATGCATGCATGTCAACAAAGAAAAACCCATTAATCATTGCAAGGAAACAAGAATCATGTCTAAAGCTACGGAATTCTGGCATTAGGAACAACAGTATACAGAACTGCTGAAGTAGACGTACTGTCAAGTTTTTCTATCCCAGTATGATTTCTGCATTTACTTTTATTCCAGATAGAAATTCTGGTTTGTTGGCTGGTTCAAGGTACAATCCGTATTTTCCCTTTACATTAAAAGTGAATATTTCTTTGTCACTCATTTCCTCATTGCTTTTAAGAATCAAGTCTAAGGAACTTATTTATGAATTATCCTCCCTGAACCTGCATTCGCTTATAATGTGCCCCTGAAGCACACAGTCCACTTACAACATCCCCCAACTGAGGCACTTGCCTCTGAATGCCGGAAAGTGTTGGGTTTTGCTATGTCCTAAATTCACCACAACAGCAGGTAGCCTTTCAAGTAGATCATGATTAAAACTGAAGTCAATTCCTGCTTTAGAAGTCTGTGAGCCAAGCCAATTTGTCAGCAACTGGTAGTGGGCAAAAGTACAAATTTCTATCTGGCCTCCTGAATAGCTAATTTGAGTTTGTTTTCTGAAAAAAACAGTAGCCTTAAAAGCCAAACACTTAAGAATACAGACAGACACTTGGCCAGCATCACACCATGGCTTCCTTCCACACTTCATGAAGCTAATTGGAGGCCCTAGCCTGCAAGTGCTCTGCATGCATAATAGGTCCATGGGCCATAAACATATGCTTCTTTTCCATGTAACGGCACTCCAGCTTTAATTGTGAGAGCCAAAGCAAGTGAGAAAGAATAAAAAAGATTATACTTACTGTAAGGAACACATTCATACTGAACTTCTAGATATTTGTATGTTCCAGGACAAGGATCAGGAAACACATCTGACCCAGTAACTACTATACATTGTGTTCGGTTGTTGCACCTGTAATGGGAAAAGAAAGCAAGCTAATGAATGAAAAATTACACTCAATTTGAAACTTCATGCTGCAGTACTGTTTGCAGTGCTAACTCACTTCACACCTGAGCAGTCCCGTCCATGAGACAACAAAGCTAATTAATAATAGATCAGTCAGAGTCCATAAATAATAAGTTCAAGACAGTATTTCAATCCGGGCTTTAGATGTTTAAATTTGGTTGGAGATCGGTGTTATTTCCAATGTCTCTTGTTTCCGTTGTAGAGAGGTAGTTGTCTCAAATAGACACTGATTTCATACTACTGTTCACTAAAATTGATGGAAAACCAAAGATTATACAAAATGAAAAACTATGTGACTTTTGAATAACGTGCAATAACACAAACAGGTAATTCCTTCAGCTTGAGAGATCTAACAGAGAGGTTTTACAGCTTGGAGAGAATTTTATGTCAGTTCAAGGATATTATTGTGGTTGGAAGAGTTGCTACAGGTAATTAACGTTTCCATTTCAAGTATTTTAGGAGGAACTGTTGACCTGTCAGGTTACAGGAAGAGGTGAAGAATGACTGTCTGAAGACATTTTTTAAGAAGTTAAAAAGAAGAACTGCAAGAAAATCAACTAACATGTATTTTAGAGGAGATGAAATACTAACATGCAAATATTAATTGCTTAACAATGGAAGCAGATGCATTCTGGTGCAAAGAAGACCTTTATTACAATACCCTCTACAATAATGACCTACTATATTTAATGCAGTTTAGAAGTTCTTGTCAATAATAATGAGATTTTACACTACTATTCATGTTTCCAGAACAACAAAAAAGTTAGCTTGGAAGTTTAAAGTACTGAAGCAATCATCCAACCCTGAAGAGATGGTCAACATGGAATATGGAAAAAATAGCCAGAACAAAGTGGAAGAAAAAAACCAGAAGCTAAGTGGGTTTGGTGACTAAAGAAAAAGAGCTCTTCTGATCTTCTCAGGAGTTAGTTTTGTTTGTCAGCAAACTGAATAACAGAAGTCTGAACTTAAGTAATAGCCTAGCCTTTGACTCCAGCCATACATCAACTTCTCCACTGCCTTACTGCTTCCCACACTACTCCCTGAATGACACATCCGATGCTAAAATAATCTACCTCATACCAACAGCTTTCCACAGCTGCACATTCCCAACAAGAACAACTCATGCTACCTCACAAAAGCAGAGCAAGCACATTTGAGAAACTCCAATACGAATCGCTTGCCTTTTTATACACGCACCCAACCAGCACAGAGCCGCTCAGGACACGCAGGACCTCTTGCCGAGCAAACTCTGACACAACTCTTCCTTTTTTAAGGCTACTTACTGCAGGACTAATTAGAAAGAGCCATGGACTTCTGTATGTATGTGCAGCCATGGAAGCAGTGACCACAGAGGCGGGTCACCTGTGCAGCCCTGGCCCAGGTACGCCACACTAGTCCCAGCCACACTATCACTCAGTGCGGCGGCTTGCGCAGTACATTAGTCTGGAACGAGTATGACGCATCCAGTGGCTTTTGGACCCATGCTGGATTTACGAACGTGCACCCAGCCTGCAGAGAAAATCACTGCACCGAGTCTGCGCGACTGAAAATTTACAATACACTCACACGCCTGTACTCACACGAAGGTCACAGAGCTGCTTCTGCGTGTGTTCTGGAAGAGGAGGCTGCACAAGCAGGAGACAGCAACACAGCCCGAAACTTCACAGGCCTCTCTGTTCTAACACCAGTACAGAGTGGGTATTTTCTAACACCAGTACAAGGTGGTTAGTCTCCGGCCAGACTAATCAGCACGAGGAAAACTCTGATGTAAGATTTTTGTGTGATGAATTTCTTAGAATGCCTTTCTGCTTTTTTTAGTGAAAACCTTAAGCTGAAGCCAAAATAACTCCTACAAAAAACACTGTGCAGTGCATCACTCAGTTTACTGGTTTCTACAGCTTTGAGCTGTGTGGAAGTTTCACACTTGAATGAGCAATTAAGAGAGAAACTTTGATTTGTTACAAAATAAAAGCAACGCGTATTCGGAGAAATTACTCGAGAACAAAACCGATGAAGGTCATATTTAGCTGCAGGAAATACAGTCCCACTGTAGCAGTATTTGTAAATCTTCTTCATAAGATGGGCTCTTGTTTCCCTATGAAAAGTTGCCTTCCATTTCCCCCAGTGACAGACCCGTAATGCTGCTGTCAGTCAGGAAACTGAGAGCTTCGTGCTGGCTTGTACTGGAAGGATGTGTAACAGCAATTCATAAAAAAATGCAGTGTTTTTTTATTTTGCACAGTAAGAGCCAGAGTCAAACTTCAGGCACTGAGTGGAGTTTGTAAGAAGTAGTACACTATCTAAAATTTTTTTACTTTCTTCATCAAGATCTCACCCTTGTGAGGTGACCAAAGGGTGACCACCTGTACACGAGGTCACCTTTTGCCCAACTTCAGCCAAAACACAGAAGACTCCAGCTGCACAACAAAGAGCTATGCCCACTGCAGCAGTGAGCAGCAGTGCCACAAAGCACACCAACACGTCCCCAGGCAGTGCAACTGCTTGGGTAACTGAACAAATGGAAGGATCTGTGCTTTCAGCTGTAGCTTTTTACATTCAAATCACTGATCTTGCTGCATTGCTGGTCACATTTTCTAAAACCGGAGTGATTTCCTTAAGAAGGTTCTGATTTGCATGCACTTTCAAGACTTCATTTAAAGACACTTCAAATATTTATATTTTCAAAAGCAAACACCGGAGTTAACTGTTACACAGTCAATGGTCACATTTCTGTTCCAGTAAAACCTTTGAAAAAGCCCAGCAGCAATTACAGCAGATGCCAATCCCAATTCACTGGTTACAGAGAAGGGGGGGAAGAGTAAGTGGACTTTGTAGCGATAGTTCTGAGACAAGTAATTCAGGGAATAAACACTACGGTGACACTTTCTGGATACGTGAAAGTCTTCTGTCTGTGGCAATGGGGGTTTTTTATCCCCCGTAACACCAGGGATACTAAGTTCTCTGTTAGTTACTGCCCTACAGTCCTGCACTGAGGCAGTTAATTCTGTGATGTATTAGACAAAAGCTACTCCACTCTCCATAAAACAGAACTAAACAGCAGTTTATCCTATCTGGCCAGAGATTAGAATCATAGAATCATTAGGGATGGGAAGGGACTTCGAAAGATCATCTAGTCCAACAACCCCACAACCTCCCTGAGCAGCCCCTTTCAGTGCTCTGTTACCCTCACCATGAAGAAGTTGCTTCTCATATTTATGTAGAACCTCCCACATTCCAGCTTACACCCTTTGTCCTATCATTAGATGACACTGAGAAGAGCCTGGCTCCACATTCAAACAAAATGTTTTTCCAATGAACCATGCATCGTGTTCCATGATAGAAACCAGTTCTAATTTCTGCAAATGCAAAGAATACAGAAACTTCTCGTATTTCAGTGTCTATAAAGTAGTAGCTTAAGTTTTCTGTAGATTTTAAGGATCACTGACATGTTCTGTAATCTGCTTATCTACATACTTCTCCAGCATACCATAAAATATATAAATTCTCAGGTTTTCATGTACAATCTTGAAATTAGTATGACCTCACACCATCAAATGTCTTTGCATACAAGACATTCATAATATTCATAGAGATCAATGTCATTTAAAAGGAAATAAAGCAAATCTGTAAAGACCTCTGTACAAACTCTGTACAGTTGATTCAGGAAAGGTAATATATTAATTAAATATGAATCACAAAATCACAGAACACTAGGGATTGGAGGGGACCTCGAAAGGTCATCCAGTCCAATCCCCCTGCCAGAGCAGGACCACCCAGACCAAGTCGCAAAGCAACACATCCAGGTTTTAAACGTCACCCTGGTCCAGAAAAGACTAACTGTAGCACTATGGGAATGATAATTCGGGTTCCTGTGCCAGCAGCAGCAACTGCTTTGCAAGGGGAAATGTAAGAAGTAGCCCTACTTTCATGAATTTGAGGAGCAATTGTGTTATCTTAACACTCATTTCTTCAGTATTTCAGCATGAATGAAGAAAGGTTACATTTTTGTAATGCAGATGCGTCACTTAGAGTAATCTAAAAATCAAATAGAGTGTTTAATTAACAGTTACAGTACAATGTCTGAACTCCTTTCACCTCAAGAAGACTACTGTGCAAATGAGAAATGGCCCTTTCACATTTCAGATGAGTACTGGTGGAAAAAAAAAAAAGGCAGGTAAAGCAGCTCCAGCAGGGCTGTTAGCAACTATTTTCTGCTCATGATGTAGCCCTGTCCCGGCTGCATCCCTTTCTTTGCTCAGCTTTAAGGACAGCTGTGCATGCCATGATAATTTGTTTGCATTTCAACTCTAATCTCGACATGTACAACTCCCAAGAAATAGCTTCTGCTTATTTTTTTTATTATCTTACACTCATTATTGCACTTTTCCATGTGCAATGTATGGAGATGAGATTCCACATGCAACCTATTGTGTGAGGTGTTTTAATCAATAATCTTGTTCTGCTGATTAAGCAGGGGCTTCTGTTTTGGCAAGATAACATTAGTGTCTTCTGTCATGCTGCAAAAGCTATTGGGATCTTCAGCAGATCATTAGATATGCTACAATAAAGATTTGGTACATTCTCTTTTCTTTCTTAAATTACTTCTTCACTGTCCTATCATTCCCCATCACTGCTGGCACTGCATTATTATTACAGCTCCCCTGAAACTTGCACTAGAGCTATGTCTCCAGGCCATGGGATGCCATTTTCAATTGAAGCTTCTGCTTGAAAATATAAATTAAGAAAATTTCATTATCTCCTGCCAAGGGCCATTATTCACCACTGTTCTAAGGAAGATTAAAAATGCAAAATCTATGGACTTGAACAAATACTCCAGCGTCAAAATGAGAACCACAATGTTTCCCGACTGGACCACAAAGTGAAGTACTGAAATCTGAGAAGCAGGTTCTGGAAAGATGTTAACATTACACAGATTAAAGAACTGACTGAAGAATGAGGTTATCTTTATGGGTAAGTCACATCAGTCACACAGAGACAACATGCAATTACTTTCTAAGTGGTTCTTGCAGTTTGTGAAATTAAGGTCTCCAGAAAACACTGTCCACATTACAATTTATTTTCCAAATCCTTTTGGCTTTGACAAGAGATACTAACATGAAAGAATCACAGAATCATAGAATCATTAGGGATTGGAAGGGACCTTGAATGATCACCTAGTCCAATCCCCCTCACACAGCAGGATCACCTAGACCAAGTCACACAGGAACACATCCAGGTGGGTTTTAAACATCTCCAGAGAAGGAGACTCCACAACCTCCCTGGGCAGCCCCTTCCAAGTGCTCTGTCACCCTCACTGGGAAGAAGTTCCTTCTCACATTTATGTGGAACCTCCTATGCTTCAGCTTACAACCATTGCCCCTCGTCCTATCACTACATGACACTGAGCGGAGCCTTGCTCCATCCTCCTGACACCAACCCTTCAAATATTCATAGATATTAATGAGGTCACCCCTCAGTCTCCTCCAAGCTAAAGAGACCCAGCCCCCTCAGCCTCTCCTCATAAGGGAGCTGCTCCACTTCCTTCATCATCCTCGTTGCCCTACGCTGGACTCTCTCCAGCGGCTCCACATCCCTCTTGAACTGAGTGGCCCAGAACTGGACACAATACTCCAGATGTGGTCTCACCAGGCCAGAGTAGAGGAGGAGAAGAACCTCTCTTGATCTGCTAACCAGCCCCCTTCTGAACCACCCCAGGATGCTGTGGGCCCTCTAGCCAGCAATGGGACATCCCAAATTAATTTGGGATCTTCCTAACGCTACATTTCTTCGAATTCAGCCTTTCACTAAGCAATGTAAAACTGGCAAACACAGGAAAATCCGCTGTACTTCACCTGAAAAATAAAATTTTAGAAAAGATACACATCTAATAAATAAAAGATCATTTTTATTAAGATGTCAATACCTTAAAAAAATCTATCTTGGTATGTTCTGAAACTTTTAAGTCAGATCTGACAATAGTACTCTTTCAGCACATTGATTAAACACTTAAAAGCTAGCACAATGACATGTTCCTACTTATTGCCTGCAGCAACCTGCCTAAACATCACTTGAAGCACGTAAACTCGGAGCTGTAGCACCACGTAGCCCATATGGTCTCGTGGTTCCTTACCCACCCTGGGTGAGCTGAAGTCTGAGGAAAAAGAGATGGGAATGTGGCATGACTACACTTTGTGGGCTGACTTTCAACAACGTCGTTATTTTTTGGAACTGAAAAGTTCCTGAATGTTTTTAACTAAGTAAATGACTGTCTTTACATATCACAGAATCACAGAACATTAGGGGTTGGAAGGGATCTGGAAAGATCATCTAGTCTGATCCCTCTGCCACAGCAGGATCACCTAGATCCAGTTGCACAGGAACAGATCCAGGTGGGTTTCAAATGTCTCCAGAGAAGGAGACTCCACAACCTTCCTGGGCAGCTCATTCCAGTGCTCAGCCACCTTCACTGTGAAGAAGTTCACATGTACTCTTTTACATACATACTCCTACAACTATGAGATGTGCCTCTGCTTCTGTATGTTTAGTCCCTAGAACCCTACCCCTGTTATTAAGCTCAAAGTTACACACATATGAAGATGTCTGATATTAACTGAACAGTGTTTGACTGATTTGCTCTTGAAGCACATAGAAAACTCACAAGTAAAATAGCCAGAGACATACCACAGTAAGATAAAATCATAAAAAGGAACATATTTGAATTCTGCATTTCAACTTTACCACACAAGAAAGATGATTATTACATTCTGAGATCTAATGAGCTAGCAAATTTGGCCTAACCAAGCCTGAAAAAAAGACCTGCTAAAAAAAATAGCAGCCATGCTCTGAAGCTTTCATGTGAAGTTGCCAGCCATCACTGCAATATCCATAGTGTTCCAGCAACGCCAGCAGCACAACCTACCTGTGTAGGAAGAGTGAGAGCATGTCTGCCTAGAGAGCTGTGCTTCCTTGAAGACAAACATCAGTCTGCAACCTGCTTTTTAAAACCCCACAAGACCACGCCAGGAATTTTGTTTACTCACGTATAAGATTTTCTAAAAGTTATTTTTGAGTGAGAATTCCTGAAACTATTAGAAAGAACAAGCATGGAAGAAGACAACAGGACCAGTATTACCCATCTCAAAGGGAAAAGGGATAGAGTGTTCAGTGCAGGTAACCAAGACAAAAAAATGGGGTGATGCACTCACGGAAGCAGAACTGAGCCTCCAGAACTATGTCTACATACTGGTGACTTCTAGTGACCACTAAAGCGGTGAGGCATGCTGCAGAATGGTTTCCAAATGCACAGCCCAGTCTCAGCATTTTCTATGCACTTGGCAATGTGACCACAACAACAATAAACTTGGTGAGTTTCAGATGCCAAGTATCTGGGGCCAAAGGGACCTGAAAAAAACCTGTTTCTATGTTCTTTCATTAACCATAATTTATTGATGATTTCAGGAAGCCAAGTAGTGTATAATTAATATTGAAGAAAAAGGCACACCTTCGTGTGGATTTGCCCAATAAATACGCACTAATATTTAATCGTGTTTTCTTTACACAGTCTAATCTTGTGGGAGTCTAATGGCACGCATTAAGGATGAAAACTCCAAACAGACAGTAAAACACAACAGAAAACATGCAACTCCCACAGGTCCTTTCTTGGGATTGCCCAGTCTGATTCACTGTCACTGAACGCGTATCAGAATGGCACGGCAAAGTATTTCAGTGCAGTTCTTGCTTTCAAACTCTTCTTATAATTTGAATGCATTTAGTTACAACCCGTTCCCTTTTAGTAGTCGCATTCTCTAAGTTCAAAGCAGGCTCTGTGGAGAAGACAAATCTGCTGGCACTTAAGCTACCTGAGATATTTTTTTCTTGTTACAACTCATCCTTGTTCCAGTTCTTCTGTTTATTGGTAGAAGCACTATTATTAATGTGGCTGTTATTAACCTCAAACTGAAGCACCAGATAAAATGGGGGGGAGGAAAAGAAAATGTAGATTCCAGTGGAATGCATAACTCATGTC
Source organism: Rhinopomastus cyanomelas (assembly GCA_013400115.1). Taxonomy (NCBI): domain Eukaryota; kingdom Metazoa; phylum Chordata; class Aves; order Bucerotiformes; family Rhinopomastidae; genus Rhinopomastus; species Rhinopomastus cyanomelas. The sequence goes on along the minus strand of VXBP01001109.1, from coordinate 498,349 downwards.
TGCTTGCAGTAATTTTGTTAAGTGCTTTCATAATTCCATCTTTCTATCCCCACCACTTTCTACCACGTATACGAAAGGCCTACTAGAACTACCAGAGTCTGTGAGCAAATGACTGTAAAGCAAGGACAGGAAAACTAGCTATCAAAAGATGCAATGAGGTGTGCAAAGTAAATGGAACAATCTCCTGGAGAGGTTTGCGTAGGCACAAACCCAAATCTTTTAGGAGCATGAGGCAGAAGAGACCTGATTTCCACAGAAAAAGTTTCGAACGCAACCCAGGTTGAGGAAGAAGCAGAAACGGAAATAAAGTCATATTCATTATCTTGCATTATTATTTATGTGAACATGTATTTGCAAGTAAAATGCAGCAGGGGATTACAGGCAGTGTATGCCATAGTGCACCAACTAAGCCAAGCAGATCCACACTGCTGAAAAGTAATCGGTTCAAAAGATCCAATTAAATGTTTCAGCATTTAGACACAATAAATAGCCTGCAGCTATGTTTATTTCCTAATGAAAACTTTAGTAGTGCAGCCGTTTACACAGATTATTCACACTGAGTGAGCGTGAGTGCAGCATCACTGCTTGTGGGTTGAGCAGGTTTCAGGAGGGAAACATAGGGTGGGAAATAAAATCAGAGTTTTACAAAGGAGCATGTATTTCTGAAGCACAGTGCTAGAGCAGGGAGTACAGAAAATCCAGGTGAAAATCCCAAAGCACAGTGTGTGATCCTTAGGCATAACACTGCACCAGACTTGCAGAAGAAAAGAATCCCAGGTAGAGAGCAAAGGATAAGAATAAACCCCCTTTAAAACACTTTTACAGCACCGCCAATCTTCTTTATCCACAGCTTGGCACGTGGCATATTCATAATGTAGTTAAAAGTTATGTAACTTAAGACAGCTTCTGAGTCACTATTAAATGAGTAACTTGAAAAATTACAGTATTGAAAACATGGAGCTTTATCCTTCATGCTAATTTTCCACAGATACTAAATACATATATTTTTATCACCCACTGTAAGTACTAAAATAAGGTATTTCAAATGACAGGTGTGATTTGCTACTGCAGCTTCTGAAATGAAGCAGCCTTGGTTCGTTTTTAATGTTCACGCTTCAACTGGACCTCCAGGCCAGCTTGGCTCGATGTGGGTCTCCTGAGTTTAGCACAGCAATTCTGTTTGCAGAAATGCATATTCAACATAAACATAACTCAGACAGAGAGTAAGACCTACTAATTTACGTAACTGGTTGCTGAGACAACGTGAACATCACGGGGTCCTTTGGTTTCCCTCTACAATGGACAACTTCACGTGGGGTTTGTGGTGGGGCCAACCTTAACCGAATTTTAACAGATGCATTCCCCTGCAATGACTAAAAATACTACTGCACGTATCAATTAGGAGAAATTCTTTACAAAACTTCCCACCTATTGCAGGTTGCATAAAGGAAAACGATCAGAGCTTTAACAAGAGAAATGGGAAATCACTATGGGATGCCCTACTTAGATTAAATTAGCAAGAAACTTGTTATCACAGCATATAAAAGATAGACCGTAATAAGACGTGACCTTGCAGAACCTTGCAGCCAATCTGAGTTTTTCTCCCCCTGTAACCCTTACTAATTATCTGCAAAGTTGCAGACCCTTTCGTGGCAGGTTATTTTTCTGAGAATAGTGAGGGGTTTGGGGCTTCTAAATATTTAATTAGTCTTCTGATATGAGAATTGTTGCACATGCCAACTGCTTCGATTTTCAAACTGTGTTCATCCTAATTATGTTCAGATTTAGATTGGTCATCCCAAACCTCTCACTCTTGTAATTATTTACTCCTTAAAGATCATTCAGTGGAGAAATATTTTTCACCCTTATGGCTCTTTCTTTCCACAAATGGCTTTTCTGGTCCGTTAATTACCCACTCAGAGGATTAGAGTTTGTAATAATGCAAGAGATCCTGCATGTAAGATGAGTTTTACAGGGTGAAAAAGAATACATTATTTCTTGTAAACTTGCCTCGGGGAATATCCCCTTTTTGGGTTATAATTTCCATCAACAGAGGCCATGTGCCCACTGCTGCATATCTACCAATTCCACAGGGCTACGCACTGACTCATTTCTATGAGTTCTCAACAGAACTGGAAGTAAAATGCTGAGCAAGAGGCCAAAAGACAACTTGGTTATTTTGCAAGATTTATACAAGCACAATCTGCTAGCAAGACGGTACATTCCTCCTTCCCATATTTTTAATGCAGATTTCATAGCTCTGAAGTTGCATACATTCATTGAACTGATACTAATAATAAAATTACTACTTTTCTTGGTTTATCTGCTGGCACATTCCAGAAGCGCTCTCCCTTGGTAGCTCTGGAACAGTGGTACCATTTCCTGCTAAAGTGAGTCTGGGAGTCCTTTTCTTCTTAGAGGAACAACTGTCACAAAAGCACTGTAATTCCTTACCCACCATGATGTCCAGATTAAATTATCACCTGAAGAATTTGCAGGACTTCCAGGTCTGGAACTTCTGCAAAAATACCCTTCCTTCTGTAACCTGGAAAGCACCATACCACTTTATTCTTTGTGATTTGAAGGTGAAGAATGACGTTACAGATTTGAGCTGATTCCTAAAACTTCCAGTTTTCAGTCAAACCAAGTTCAGAGGTTGCTTTCATTTGCTTGTTTCTACAACTGCAGAAAACCTGTGTAATCTGAGGCTGTTTTTCACGTGAGTCAGAATCACGTCTGTAAAAAACACATCAGAGAATTCACTGGCTTGACTCTGTCAATGCAGAGATAATCTTTAATTGTGTCAAAAATATTCATGATCTAATCCTTTTATCAAACTGTCTTCCACTGAAGGAGTCTCATGTGCCTGCACAATTAAAAACCCCATGTTAGCCATGCATAATACTGTATTACATTTGATGCAAATCCTTTTCTATTGAAATAAGCACTGGGCTGACAGCAGGCAGCGCCTGATAAGAAAGCAACAAGGCATTGCTGATGGCATTCATGATAGCTGAGCACTAACTCATATGTGTTCTGTCTACAGTACATTACCCAAAGTGCTCCTGCTTTAAATGCGGCTCCGGGAGGTGTCCTTTTGCTGCTCTGTCACAAAGGCAGCAAAATTATCTAAGAAAGCTAAATGTACAAAGTCAATTATGTTTTTCATATTCACCAGTGATGCTGGCACTAGGATAATACACTGAAGGCAATATCAGTGGTACTACATCCTAGGCAAGATGACAGCTACAGCTTCACAAGTTTAAGAGTACAGTTGAGTTCTGTGCTCTTAAGGAATTCAGTGAACAAGGGAAGATCATGAGTTCAAAAACATCACTTTGCTGTCACAGTTACAACTCAACCTAAACTAATGTATTAGAGAGGAAAAGGAGCATAAACCCTGAGGTATGAAACAATTTTACAGTGCTGGAAAAACGTGTATTAAATACATTCCAAAACTGCTCCACCGTGTGAATACGCATCACAAGAAGAAAGGTATCTTAGAAGCAATGAACACCAAGGTTAAAGATCACAGATTGGACATCAGGAAGATTTCTTCACTGAAAGAGCGGTCAAGTATTGGACCAGGCTGTCCTGGAAAGCAGTGGAGTCGCCATCCCTGAGGTTTTTCAAAAAACATGTAGATCTGGCACGTGGAAACATGTTTTAGCGGGCACGGCAGCATTGGGTGAATGGTTGTACCTGATGATCTTGGAGGTCTCTTCCAACCTTAACGATTCTAAGATAGCCACTAAGAAAGGAACATGGATGCCTCTGCGCATACAAGGGCCAAGTATCTTTAGGAATAAAATGTTACACAGCTCAGCATCATTAATAAGCAGTAAGACTCCTAAAATGCTTCAGCTCTAGGACTTGGTTCAGGGTAGCCTTCTCAATGAAATGATTCTGCTACCCAGTTCAGCTTTTTTCTGTTTTGCACCTGTGTGCATCAGAAGGAACTGAAATTCAAAATCTCCAATGGCTACTGTATTACAGTGACAACTTGATCCAAAAGAAAAAAAAAGCAGCTTTGAATACTAAATTTGTAGTAGAGATTCTGCACTGCAAGCGTAGTATAACGACACGAAAAAGTAGATGCTGTAAGAACCTCTCCTCCCCATTGATGTGTCTAGAGCAGGCTAAAAATATATTGAATAGTGAGTATTTGGTCTACACAACACTCTTAAGACAGCATTAACTTCATTGCAGTAACTGGTTTTATAAGCTCAGTTCATCATGACCTATAAAACGTTAGGCTGAAGTGCTTTAAATGTCTGCTAACACCATGTGCAAGCCGGGGAGTACAAGGCACTGTGCTGTGAAGTGGCAAAGACAGCACTCTTCTGAGAAGGCAGCGCGCACTCTCATGTCACTGATATAAACAGGGTAAGCACGATAAATAATGCATGAAGCAGGCAGCCAATCTTTTCACAGAACAGGAATTCTAGCTGATTTTTTTGATTTTGTTTTACTGGTGTGACACTGATTTTTAAACTTCCTACAAAGCACAGAAGTTGACTCTTGCACTAAATACACGCAAACTCCTTTCATTCGCAGTTATTGTATGAAAGAAAGAGAAATGAATTCCTCTTTCACTTGTGGCCACAGCATTTTTGCTGATTATTGTTCTGCAGTATGCAGAAAATAAAATGCAAAGGAGGGAAACGCAAAGAGGGAAATTATCTACGTCTTCCAGCAATCACAGCCCATTTATTAAGCAATTAGATTGCAGTTTTATTATTAGCGTGGCAAAAAAGAGAACTGCTGTAAAATACTGTTATTGCTTATAGCTTTGATCCTTAAACTTTCCCATTTCAGCAACCTCATTAATGTCAAAATGCCATGAGTATGGCCAACCTTTTTTAAACTGTATACCCTGGGCACAGACAGAATCTATGCGATTCAACACTGCAGATTTTTCCTGTTTAATTCAACTAAAAAGCTTAATTGAGTCACAAAGGTCAGAAGGTTCTTTTTATTATAAGTGGATTATTCTGTGGTAGAAGGAAATGTCCAGAATATGAGATCTGCTCATTTCTAAACTACTCTGTAGCTAGTTTTTTAATTTTTTAAACCCATGTTACCCTGCTATTCCTTTCCTTTGAATTACACAGCCTCACTGTAATAACCTTTAAATTCTATTTCCTTTGTGTTATCACTAATGAAAACTTTTCACTTTCATCACTACTGCTGACTTCCCAACAGTAAAAAGTACTCAATTTACTTACAAATATTTAAATCATATTAATCTGTCCTAATTTAAGATCTATATCCTGCTCTGCCCATCTTCTTGTACCTTTTCTCTGTCAGTTCTGTTTACTAAGTGATATTCAACAGATTTCCTATAGTGCAATGAACCTTAAAAGGCAGCTTTTAATTGCCTCGCATAGGAAACCACATCACTATTAATTCCACAGCAACAGTATAAAATAAAACTATTGCTTCTCAGACTCTAGAGCAATTAGAGCTCTCGGCTATTTGGCTAACTCTGCTTCATGATACCCAGTGCAGTTAATTATATTTTTTGATGTTAATAGTCTCTGTCAGTTTCAAGCGTAACTCCTCTTTGATGAATATTTAAATTATATTTGAATAAAAAAATAATATTGGTTACATTTCATATTCAGCAGTCATCACAGCTTAATAAAGGTCTCCTCAGCAAGGGCTGAGATAAATGGCTATATGAACACATGTACAAAGTCCTAAATCAACTTATCAGATAATGTAGCTGTTTTGGCTAAGCGTTGGGAAGGATATATTGGGGTGGGAGGAATTAATAGGCTTCAATTATTACAGTATTATTCTATACAAACTAAATTTGGCACAGTAATATATAAGTAAATCAGAATTTTTTAATAATGAAGTTTCTGAGTGCAAGCGAACCAGGAACTTAATTTGGCTAACTTTTTAAATTTAAAAAACTGTATGAAATTCATATAAATTCATCCAAGAGAACACGCAATTCAACTGAAAGGTGTGGAAGGTTAAGCAATGTGGTCTCAGCCACGTTCTTAAAAACATTAGTAAATATTTACCAAGAGGTTATTACAAACCCAAAATATATGGTACTGGATTGACTGTAGGCTAAAGAGTTTAAGCACCTGGCAGAGCACATTTCAGAAGTTAGAAGAAAATAATAACCAAAGAAACAAAAACTACAGGCAGAAGTGTGTATTTTGTTTGATGCTCTAGTATGTTTAAATTATGTCTAAGTATGTAGTTATTTATTTTTACCCATGAACAGCAAGAAAAGGCTGACTGGTATCTAAGCAGTATCCTCCCAGGTAAGATATGCATGTGTACAGGATATACACATCCTCCAAGATATGACTTAGAGGAGGTTTGATGGTGTTACTGACAATAATAAGGGAAAGAAAACAACCCAATTATATGAAATCATTAATTAAAATATCAAGCTATGGCTTGGTAAAATAATAGATCGAATCTTTTTTGGTAAAATAAACCTAAATTTTAAACGTCATTGGTTGTTACCAGCAATCCTTTTGTTGTTTCCTTTGTGGCTCGCTCAATGCCGTGACTACAGCAATGCGCGTTGCGTGTATGCGCTGGCACACGTGTCATGTAATCTCTTCTGCAGGAAAAATAATGGAACATACTGCAAAGCGATGATCAAGCACCACTGGTAGCTATTTCACCTTACCTGACTGCTCAGAACCTCATCATGTGAGGATTTGTATTTAATTTACTAAGTAATGCCATGATGGAGCAACCCCATTAATAAACTCCCCTATTTTTAATGAGTAAACTAGACTTACTACAGTCATATGAAGAATTAATGGTGGTGAAAATGCACAATGCCAGATGAGGTCAGTCAGTCCTCAGTCATGGGTATTACTGTCTTTTTTCTGTAATAAAGCCAAGGACTACTCATGAATATTCTAGGGCTCATGTAAGAAGGCTGCATGTATTTCTGCTTTTCCTCTTCACATTTGAATCATAACTAAGTGTCTTGTGACTGACACATACTGAAAACCAAACCAAACCAAAAATCAACCAAAAATCAGTCGGGCCAGGGCCCAGAGTTGTGAAAAGCTGAGTTTAAAAACAAAGAGCATTTTAAGCTTCTCCTACATCAAAATACTCACGGGTGGTGACTGCCGTTCTGAGACCTACATCTGTCTTAGGTGAACAGAAGCCTTCCTTTTGAAAGGATGCTTAAGACCGGTATCTAATGTTGATAATCTCACATGGCAAACGTTTTGTGAAGCAGCTGTCAGCAAGCTGTAACAGAAACCGCTGGCAGGCTGAAGCACAAGAAGAGCCTTGCGTGTGCGATCAGCGTTAGCATCACAGCAACTCCGCTGCGCGCACTGCGCGAACACGCCTTACCCGCAGCAGCCCGTGCTACTGTGCCATCAGCACCAGTCTTTCTCTGACACAAAGGAGAGATCTGCAAGCAGAGATATGCTGGCTTCTAATGACCACAAGGTAGAAAAAACGCAGGTGCATCTCTGAGACACCGTCACTGCATATCTTTGCAGAGGGAGGCAATCCTCAGCTGCAGGAGGAAAAAGCAAGATAGCAGCAGGGGTCAGCAGAGCCCTTGTCTAAGCCTGGCAGACCCCCGAAGTGAAGTGTGCCATTACCACAATCACAGTGATTTGTGAATGGCAGAGGATAAAATCCTGCCTCTAAGAATGTTTTAACTTACATTAAGAAATGCAAATCTGAAGCTTGCTACGCTTGAAACACTGAGTCGACTGTAGGCTCTGTCTGAGGAAGCTATTTTTGAGGCACTAAAATGCTCCTTTGTGGAAATCTTTTGAAAAGCTCAAAATCAGCTCTGCAGAGATTCTGGAGTAGGTTTTAGCCCCTACCAGCAGACACCCTGTACCAAGTTTGCTTTTAGCTGGATCTTTTCACTCCAATGAGTGAAACTGATCAGTTACAGATCTACCCACTACCCATCTAAGCCTGGAGTTCAGGAAGGTTTTCTTTATTCTCTCACGTTACAGAACAGGCTGAACTTGTTTTCACTTGAAAGGACATTATTACTGTACAGCAGTTTTCCTCTGCAGACCTCACAAGGAAGAGCAAGACAAAAGGTTTGAGAGAAGTGTCTTCAGACAACTCGCTTTGTTTTTTTCCCCAAAACGGCTCGCTCTCATCTAGGTTTTTGCACAGTGACGTATTTGTTGGACATGTGCACAAGGGGGAAAGAATGCAAACTTCCATTCTCCCACTCTCCCATTTAGAAGGATTAAGGAAGAGGTCTCAGGAGAAGGAGTGGGTATCTGCTCTTTTCAGCCTTCCCTTGATCACTCTGTGGGGGCAAGAGGCACTTTGCTTACATTTTGAAGACCCTCTGTTTAAGCACAGCTGTCTCGCAGAGATGATGGACGTAACAGGTTAAGAGTATTACCACGGGAGAAAAGTTCACGGTAACAAAAACCCAAGCATGAACTCCTCACCAGTGTCATGACAGACACGATAATTGAAGGTCCATGTGTTGCGTGTGCTATAGATAGGACAGGACATGCGGAACAGAAAACACACGATTTAGCCCTCTCGTAATCCTTCGACTCCTTTTAAGAGGGAACGGACCAGTTTCCCAAGTTCATCTGTTGCACCTATTTTTATGCTTACATGCTAGAATGACTTTTGCTTTGTTTGTGCATATTTAAAAAGCAAAATTATACTGATTCAATACATTTGGTAAAGATGTAAAGAACGCATAAGGTTACAAGTACAGTACAAAATGTAGATGAAAATAGAATTTCAAGGCCATGTCGACACAGCACTAATGTAACCCTCTTTCTGTTCCAAATCAAAAATAAACTAACAGCTTTTAGAATATATTTTTTTAATGCAGATCCTCTGCAAAGACTGTAGTTGTAAGCACTCTGAATCTTTCCTCTTTCTAATGATTGCAATCATGCTCTCGGTATCAGAACACAAGTTAGAGTTTCCTACTTAAAATTCAAGGTATTTTAGCCTTTATTAGGAGGGAAACAATGTTTTCTTGCTGAATTTAACAGTAATTCAGCTGTCAACCAAAAGCATTTGAATGTAGCATCAAAATAAATGATTCCACAGATTCAAGAGTTAATAGGCTGCAATTTCTTTAAATATAAAATGTTAATTTTCTGCAAGCCACACCAGAAACCTCTAACTGTAAATTACTCAAAAAATAAGGTCTACAGACTGCAGTGGATCTGACTTTTTTTTAAATATAGGATTTCTCAAGATTTAAAATTATTCAAAATTACTATCTGCTAAACTATTCAAGCCTTTATTTAAATATGCAAACGAACAGTATCATCTAATTGCACTGTACTGGAATCACAAAGATAATTCTGATACCTAATCTTTAAAATAATAGGCAGGTTTTTCCTAAACAAATATTTACAACTAGGAAAAATTTTTCCTACTTTAAAAAGCCTGGTTTTAATTCAGAAGACAAAGGTCTCAACATGGAAAAATGCATCTTATCAGATTATTGTTCCACTACAACATTACACACACACACACACACTATGCCTTCGACTTCAAACGTACTTTAAGTGTGAATTTACATGTACTTCTAAATATCTGTTCTTATTTTAAGGTAATAAAACAGAAATCTAAGGATTATATAGTACCTGTATAACCCTTACTGTCTCTCCCAACAACCACCTGCAGCTGCAATTGCAGAGGGAGGACTTTGAAGTTGATACTGGAAGCAGAAAGTCCCCATAAACACACAGGTAGTTTAAATCTGACTCACCTGCAATCTGCTTACAGAGGAAGTGGATTTTAGGTCATAAATACATTTTATCATGTTAATTTTCAAATCTCTGCTGTGTCAATAAAGAGCAGCACTAGTTAGCCTTATCAGCTTCCACGTCTCATGGTAGTTTCTGGTTACAGCCACATAAACACACATTATGAGCAAGAGCAGCTACAGCAATTTCCTCAGGCTGCTTTGCATCTTCTGCTTCCCTGTTTGTGTAATTTCTCTCTAAATGAAGAGGAAAGAGATTTCTCCTCGCTAAAGGACAGCAGAGCACCAAGGAGTCTATTTTAAAATCTAACTGCCTGAAACACAGGTCTCCTGCTGCTCACTCACACTACTCCCTCACCAAATAGTCTAGAAATAAGCTTATTCCTAATACTCAACTTCTGCGCGGTAGGATCTCTCAAACTTGGCTACATGCAAACACTGGGGTTAATTATCAGAGAGGTGTGAAAGGGGAGAGGGATTTTCTAAAGGTCTGGTCTCTTTCTTCAAAGCTTTAATTTTAACCGTGCCAGCCTGAAGTTTACATGGAATCTAAAAACATCTGAAAGACTTTACTCTGGAATAACTGGGAAGTCATTTCAATCATGGGCTAAAAATCTAAAAACTACTTTAGAAAGGTAAAAGAAAAGCAAGGAAGTCATTAGCGTTCTAGTCAGGCTTCCTAGGAAAGCAGTAAGTTCAAAATCTTTGGAGAACTGCAGAAAAGGAAGAAAAGGTAGGGAGGAAAGATTAAGTAGCAGCTTGTTCTGAGAAAGAGGAGCTGACACATCACTGGACACCGGCAAAGTTTGTGTGCTGTTATTTCAAATTCTCACAACGGGGAACTGGGCGTGTGATTACGTGGCTTCGTGTTATACTGGAAGCCTCCTCTCATTTTTCTGTCTTCAGATTTCACAGTATTGAGCTCATTAAGCTGATGTTTTCACAAAGTCACTGCAGCAAACGCAGCTGCTGTGTAAAAGCTGTGGAGTACTGTTGCAAATGAATGATGAGTATTTAATAATTGCCCTGGAAATACATTTAACTGCAGGTCCGACCTGAACTGAGTGGTCAAATGCAGTGGTGAAAACACTTCTGGCTGCAGTAATTAAAACATGTCATTAGTCCTTAAAAATAAACTACTGGAAGATTTTAAGCAGCAATGTAGAAACTATTGCTGCTTTCTTCCATAATACAAGTACGGAAGAAAACTCTTCCCCAAGATCAAACATTTTAACACACTGGGGGTTTTTTTCTGGTCAGTTAAAGAAAAAGCCCAAAGAAAAAGAAAGAGGAACCAGTGAAACTAATAGTCCTTCAGGTGAGATTTTTCTACGCAAATGCTGCCACAAAATACAGCTAATGCAAGGTAGCAGGTCAAGCACATGTGCTGAGTACCAAACAACAGTTTGCTTTAGACAACAAAAAATGATGATCACCAATAAATAAATGAAATGCAAGAACTTTGAATATTTCCTGAGAGAATTTGCAACGTTCCTCGATGCTCGCAATATAGGAGAACCGAGCCATTTTGAGAAAAGATTAAACGAGGCAAGAGACAGCTTTTCTACTTAATGACAGGATCTGAGAAAGAAAATGATGAAAGCAAACTTCCAAATTACAATAAATGCCAGGCAAAAATAGAAAGCAGTGTCAAATGATCTTTGCCATTTGTTCAGAAAAAAAAGAAAAGGAAAATTAGAGACTCTCTCTAAGCACAGATATTCTGAAAAATGTCATACATGCGATCACAACTTCGTTTTAATCTTCTGAAAAAAGGGTAAGGGTGGAAAATTAAAGAAGTTAAAAAACACTCTCTGCTATCATAAACTCACATTTGAATAACTGCTGAACAGTTGAAAGGGGGAGACTGAAATTTCAGCTTCCCAGTAACAGTCTGGTATCACTTTAGGCAAGACAGTGCCTCTGCATTTCTCTCTGACTACCTTAATCTGTGTATTTGCAGCGAACATAAGGAGGACTTTGATCAAAACACAACATGCATTTTACACAACAAGGAAGTCTACAGAGAGGCACTACATTTACAAAAGCAATTGAAGGTGGTTTCAAAGGGATTTGACAGATTAGAGGATGATGACACCGTTGCTGCAGTCTCAATGGAAATCTGGTTTGATCTAATTAACAACAACGAACTAGAGCCACAAAAAGATAGTTCAAATATGATTTAAAGAAGTTATATTACCTTTTTACTATCCTAGAGATGGAGCCTTTCCTTTACTGATCACAAGTCACAGGTTGCACACAGAACAAGAATAAAAAGCTTGGTATCCTTAATTTACCTCTGGTGTTTGAAATGGAAGCCTGAGATCTAGCCCAAGTACTTGACTACAGAAATAGAGAACATCCATGTATTTGCATGAAAATGATAAAAAAGTAAGAGTAACACTCATGATAATTTGAGTGAATTGGGAAATCAAAATGGAAAATGAATTTCAAGATGTGCCTGTGTGTTATCAAGTGCTACCATGTTCCAACAGAACACCGTAAATAGAGCACAACTTGCACGTTTCACTTGACAGATCTGCTTATGTACATCAGAAAGCTCCCATCCCCTGTTCGTTTAGACTCCTCACCCTTGGAAAAAATGAACTGGGAGGAAAATTTCCCACCAATCCTGAACTTATTCAGGCTTGTAGTTTAAGCCAGTAACCACACCACTGCCTGAGAAGCGCTGACATTTCCACAAGTTTAAGTACCAGCTGACTGCTGCCTGTAAGTGTCTTGTCGTGCAGGAATTTCTGAGAAGCATTATTCTGATGCACCTAAAAACACTTTCATTGGCCATTCTGACTGATAGACTTCTCTGAGTGACAGCTGCTGTCACTAAGACATCATGTAACTTGTGCTTATATGCATATATGCTGCTGTACACACACAAATACTGACACACACTCATCCTGGCATTTAATCGCTCCATCATTTTCCACTGATCACATTTCACAGGCAGGAACTACAGCAATAGGAAAGTTAAACTCTGCAGCAGCAATTTGGACATGTTTTGAGCACAGTCTGATCACCTAAAATTTGAGGAGACAGGGAACTTTCAAGGATCTGAACCGTTCCATTCTCCTTGCAGTTGTCTTCCTGCTTTTTAACTTTTGCTCATGGAATTTAAAGTAACCCAGCTCTCTAATTGCAACTGGTTTTCTTCTAATATCACTGAACATTAGGGATTGAAAGGGACCTTGAAAGATCATCTAGTCCAATCCCCCTGCCACAGCCGGATCACCTAGTACAAGTAGCACAGGAACATATCCAGGTGGGTTTTAAACGTCTCCAGAGAAGGAAACTCCACAACCCCCCTGGTCAGCCCCTTCCAGTGCTCTGTCACCCTCACTGTCTAGAAGTTCCTTCTCACATTGATGTGGAACCTCGTATGTTCCAACTCACACCCACTGCCCCATGTCCTATTACTTAGATGACACTGAGAAAAGCCTCACTCCATCCTCCTGACACCCACCAGTATTTTGAGATAGAAAAGGTACTATGTCAACAGAAGATCAGCAACTACAGCTCAGCATTTCCTACAGTTTATGCCTCTTACTCCGTTAACTGATGCATTATTCTCTTTAGTCAAAGGTGATTAATATTTTTACCTTTGTGTCATAATTTTGTAGGCATCTGGAAGGAAGCATTCTGTGTTCTCCATCTGGAACGGGTCAGCATCACAGATCTTGTCATCTGTCCGTCCATAGTTAGCACTTTCTATCATAATGACATCGCTTCCTGGACACCGGAGGTCAATGGAGTAACCTTCACAGGAGAGCTCCCTCCTAACCAAACCAAACGGTAGCGCTGCTCGGCTGAAACCTAAAGGAAAGCAAATAAAGGAAAGTGGGATTAAGCCTAAAGGATATATTGCACTGGACTCTTCTTCTGTCACAGAGGAACTATCTTTCGTCAGTGTGTTAAAGCAAGTGCACCTTTAAACAGTCTGACCTGGTACCATGTTAAGTGAAGCATCTTTCATGAAACTGTCACATCCCTACACCACTGCTGCTGTGCCCTTAATCTGGGAAAGGAGGAAATTTATCTTCACTTCTTCTAACACCTGTCAGCACAGACAATGGTTCCTGTCTGCACAGCTACATTGCACGCTCCCATTCCCACCCCTTTTCTCTGTTTTTTTCTCCTGTCTTTGGGCCACATCTGAAAGTGGGAAGCAGCAGAGCAGAGAAGATTTGCAAATGCAGAAGTTACTTTAAAACAAAAAAAACAAAAGCCAAGTTGGAAAATTCTATCTTCATTAGTTTGCCTTCCTTTCTCCAGGAAGAGTTGGTTTCTTTTGCTTAGCTATTTTATGTCCGCAGAATGGACACGTTTGTGACACCAGATCTAATGTACATGCTGACACTTCAACTAGCTGAACGTCAGTGCTCCTTACTGTGCCTGTGAGCTGACTTACCTAATGAAGCAGTATGAAATACTGCAGAAACAAATTCACCCAGATGTTTATGTAAGAACTGTACTGCGTCAGAAAAACACATCTGTATAATACACATTCCCCTATACAGCTACTGGTGGGTTACTGTTGAACAGAGTTATTTATGTCTTTTACAAAACGTGTGCGTTACTGCCTTTTGGAAGACGAGCTGGGTAACAAGGCAGTGTTAAGTGCCTGTTTCTTAAAAATGATAAATCCTTTCTAAATTTTCAGCAGAATTACTATTCCTACAAAAAGTCATCCTAATAGAGTAGCACAAGGACATTAATATTTCAGAGTAAGCTGCTGGAGACAAGTTGTGACAGCAAAGAGAAATCACTAGTAAGTATGGAAAGTCAGAGCTCTACAGCGTTCTGAAGGCAAATAAAATAAACTTTTTAAGAGGATGATGCATGAGAAGAGGCGAGGAAGTCAAGATCTGGAAAGATCAAGAATGCCTTGAGATAACTCCTTGCTAGTGAATTTTCACACAAACCAGAGGCTGTCACTTTTTGTACTGAATTAATGATCTGTGGATTAAAACTTCAGCAGCATGAAGATGATACTCTGTTTGGATTGTGAAAAAAAAAGAGCCATTGATACTGATCACACCAGTGTCAGGATGTGGCTCCCTGGCAGTGAGATACCATCTCCTCATCTGCTCCCTTCTACCTACTTGTCCCTGCCTTCTCCTTGGCATCAGCAGCAGCTTTTGTCCACCTTGCATGGCAAAATGGCACACAGGTCTGGCCTGAGCGACGCCTCAGACGACCAGCTCTGTGGCTGAGCAGGAATTCACTCTGGCACAAGATGAAGGGGAAGAACAGAGTGCAGGAACTAGGTCTGTTTTTACTTCGCATTTTGTGAAACCATATCCTATGTGAAACCAGAACCGTTACTCTGCCCGTGTGTTTCAGGAGTAGAGAATAAGGAAGAAGTCACGTTGCTGTGGAAAGTACCGCAGCTCTATCTCAAACTGCTCCTGGACATCAGCTGAGCTACTCATACCACGCACAGTAACAAACACTGTTATTAGAGGCTTGCTGAAGTAACCTCAGTTGAGAGCTGGAAAGAGCTAAACATGAATCTATCACATTAACACCCTACGTGTTCCTCCCATGCAGCAAAAATTAATACAATGAAGACAGCTGCTCATGGCTCAGCAAGGGCGTGAAGCGGGCACAGAGAGGAGTATGTACAGAGCCCCCACTACACACGCACGCAGCAGCTCCTCTGATTGATTACCATTACAACAGCCACGGTGGGAACAAATACAATGCTGCCAGTGACTGCCATTCCTACATCCTACAGCTCCTGTCACATATAATGCCTTCTACACAAGGCCCATCCCTCCAGCTGATGGCAACGGTGTTGGTACCTCCTGCACTCAGCAGGGCTTCTCTTTGTGGGCAGCACCTCCACGGCATGTCCATGCTCCACCCCCCAAAGAAAAGCTTTTGAGTTTCAATCACCCAAGAGGGGAATAGCAGCTCGTAAGGGAATTTCTGCAGAAGGGCAGGCAGGGAGGGTTCCGAAGGGGTCTGGCTGCTGAGGTGTCCGCAGGCATGTGTGCAGCAGCAGTCTGACATGCTACAGGGCTGACAAACCCACACCAAGGTACCCGTGACAAGTACTGAACCCCAACTGCAAATCCTGTTGCACAGTCTCTGCTTCTGCTAGGAAACACCCCGAATTCAAATGCAAGTCCTCTGCATTTTGTCACAGACATCAGCTGCCTGCAAATCTCACTTCATCATCTACGGCAACTGTTCTAAGTACTGTAAGTGTGTTTTATCTTGCAACTTTTCCCCCTGCAGGCATCCACTAGAAGTTCTGTATTAGGACAAACATTAAAAATACTACAGCAAGGTTAGATCACTTCACAGACTACAGAGGACACACCTGAGACTGTAATGTAGGTGTTACACTGCAAAAGCAGCAAGCAATAAGGCAGAATAATGTAGCATGCATCATGTGGGAAGACTGCTCCAAGGAATCTCTATGGTACAGAAAGAATTTTAACTAAATAAAATAAATAAATTTAAAGTCCACTGACGGAGCTGCTCTTGTCTTTATGCTGAAGCTTATATTTGTAATTTTTCTTATCAACAAAGAAAAAGATAAGGAGTATCAACAAGCAGAGCATAATTCAATCCATCTTGCGACTCTGACAATCGAAGAAAGTAGTGGGAGGCCCTGTGAGCAAAAAAATCAATACTGCAGCTTTGTGCCGTGCAAATGTGAACGCTGCCAAATAGCAGCGCTTAGGGTAGAATGAACTGGTTTGCTCCATTTTCTCCTCTCTGAACAAATGATTTTGAAACGACAGCTTGCTTTATTTTGGAGCTATGAAACGTCAAGCAATAACTCCTGTGCTTGAGGCAAGTGATTGGAATAAACACCTCTTGGCAACAGGTGCCAGTGACTTAGGACTTAAATCATTTACATTCAGGTGATAATTCCTGATAAACAGGTGCACTGCCACAGGATGGATGGCTGAACGATGGGCATCTGAATGTGCCTACTGCCTGCTTCAGCATCCTTCCAGAGCTTTTCAGACATAAGTAGGTGGCTCTGTCAATAATTACTGTTGTCACCAGTAACTGTGAATCTCCAATGCTACTCCTCATGAATATTTTCAATTCCTGTTTTCTAACCAACCTGTGTTCAACCTGCTGACTGCCTTAATGTGTCTTGCATAAGCCTATTTCGTTTGACTGTCCTCCTGCAGCTGAAATCAACATTCCTGCTAATTGCTTCAAGGCAAGCTGTGCCACGGATGCCACCGCTCCTGCTGCCTGCCACCCAAGAATGCAAAGTGCTTCCCAATTGCAAAGACCTACCTGGTGCCTGGGGTTGGGACTTCCAGCACAACCTACACATTAACTCAGGCATTTATTACTCAACGCAGCACAGGCCGTCTCCGATTCATTTGCGTTTGTATGTAGCAATCAGTGCTCTGTTTGTTTTTTCCTCAAAATTGGAAGAGAATTAATACCCAAAGAGAAAAAAAGACTGGTTTCTGTCCTGCTGACCATTTTGATTACAGAAAAGCTTCCTGGCAAATACATGTTTCCTGCGCTGTTTTATCTGCTCACAAATTAGTTGAGTGAAGGTTCTTTACTGAAAGAAGAAAAACTGCTTTTGAGAAAAATTGCATTTCTAAGGAAAAAAAACCGGTAGAGGGGATTTTTAGCAGTAATACATGTTCTTCAATATTTTACTGATCAGTCCATGTACAAAAACAGACTCAGTAAAAAATATAAATTAAATACCACAAGGAAAACTCTTTCCTCTTATACTTCAGTCTAGGAAATGATAAAACCACAGCTCCTGTGAGAGCAATGTAACTTAGAGCCACGTTTCAGATATATGTTCAATTCACATGTGGTTAAAGAGATGATGTGTGTAACTTCACGATGCCTTATTTACCATTCTACTGCCTTGGTCCCTCATAGAAACAATCTGTCTTTAGAAAGATAAGCTGAATTTGTCAGAGTGCAAGGAAAAGTTAGCAAGTCACAGTAGCCTGCCCACCAGCACACTGTCTTTTTGAGCTGTCAGTAATAAGAGTGTGCTAAGTGAGGTAGATAAAAGGAAAAAGGCACCACCACATTTGAACGGTCACCCCATACACAGTAAAAACAGTGGAATGTAAACAGGCTAACATCAGTGCTCCTCAACATCAGAAGCAAGGAAGCTTTGATTAAAACTTACAGCACAAAGTAAGTCAACATGGAAATACAAAATTATTTCAAAGAATGCAGATGCTGGAAGAACTGAGAACCCAAAACAAATCTTTGCAGAAATAAATATCTGTCTCTGTGAGCAAGGAAATATTGCTTCTTGTGTTATTTGGCTCTCGCAGAAAGGTCTTTTGAAAAAAGCACATCTTTTAAAACAGAATGTTTACAGTTGTCTCTTTCACAATCTCTTTTATTTTACCAAATCATGCAACATGATGATTCAAGTTCTACACAAGATGAAGTGAAGCATCTTGGGCAGCATTTCAATAATATATGTTCAACAAATGCAAAGCCTGACAAAAACTGTGCTGAGAATCCTCTCCCACCAAACCACGTACGTGCGTGCATGGAGGGTGCACAGAGACAGCTGAACACACTTTGCCATCTGAAAATCATGCAAATGCTCAACATGGGCTCCGCAGAGCTTTTACAATTCCGCTGAAAAGCCCTGGCATCCTGCAGCTTCTAAAGAATCCCACAAACTCTGTCAAGGGAGACTTTTCTCCCCGTCTCTCAGTACCGTATGTATTTCACGCAGACAAGCGTGTTATTTTGTTAAACAGCTTTTAAATTATCCAGTCCTAGTCAACAGATCACTACCAACTACTACAAAGTCAATTTAAATGACAACTGCACTTTCTAATTCTATCTTTGAAGGAAAAAAGTCATTCTGGCAAGCATGTCTATTAAAAGATTACACTGGCACAGTAAGAGCTTCTGATGCTGCACAGAGGTCTGGAGTTCAGAGCACTCAGCTCTTCTTTCAGGGAACCCCAGCCGCCAGCGCACAGCCAGCCCGCGCTCCGGCCCAGCAGACAAAACCCCACTGTTCAGCTGGGGAAAATCAGGCAGGAAGCAATCACTTTAAAAATACTCTCCTATAGCTGTATTCTTTGCCATTTATGTATATGCTCATTATTTTCATTTAAGATGCTGGAAGGAGGGGACATCTAGAGAAAAGGGATTATTTAGTGAAGCAAATCTATTTTCTAGTAAGAGACATATTCCTTTTTTTTTTTTTAACTCATTCATAAAAACGGGATTAACATGTTCATTACTTGAACTTTAACAAAGAGGCCCTAAGTCCTACAGAACAGACCTGACCATTTACATTACACTGCAGCAAGGCAACTTTTTCATTGAATAAATTGTCTGTGAGGGGTGATTCTTAACACTGGTTTCTACAGTTCAGTTTCTCAGATACACTGGTTTATATTTTCATTACTTGGCTACACTCTGGAAGGCTGTATCTTACAAAATAGAGATACGAATTGCTACCAGCAAAAGCTTTTAGAAGTATTAGCTAACTAATGACAGCCTCTTATAAATAATTTTAGAATTTTATTAGATTGTGATTGTCTTTTTTAAAAAATGACATTTAAAAAATATTGTCCACATTTTCATGTTTTTCAAGATTCAGTGTGAAATGGAGAATGACAACTGTAAGTAATTTTCTGTAATTCTATGCTTAGTGTTCAGTGTATGTAAACATAAAGCACAGCCTGTCTGTGCCTAAGTCACACCCTCTGACTCACCAGGACAGGTCCTACCTTCCAGGTTCACTGAAACTTATTATTAATTTTCCTTTTACATGTTGCAGTCTCCATGCAATTCTCAAAAATATCCCTGTGAGGCTCTCTTCAGCAAAAAAAGAGCCAGGGCTTACCTGCCTGCTGCACCTTGTAGAATGATTCAGCAAAACCTGAAGTGAGCAGCAGCATCACTGCCCTTTCACGTAACAGCATCCATCCTTCCCGTGTACGGCTAGCAGGGGTCCCCTGTAAATTCTCCTGAACACCTCTCATCCTTCATTCAGAAGTGCATGAATATGTGTCTCCAAGGTAGCAGAATGAAGGGGTGTTTTAGATTGTGTTTTCTGTTGGGGTTTGCAGGTGTTTTTTTTAAATAGCAGGAGAGAAAAGAGTACTAACACCGACAGGCCTTTAGACCAAAGTCCTTCAATCATCCGGAACAAGATCAGTTCAGACAGCAGCCGTGCACATCAGTCCATCTCCACATTAGTCTATCAAGTCTCAACCCTACTTTGAAGGGATCACCAATATGGGAAAAGAGATAGTTTGGTCTTCATGCCCATTTCATCCTTCACCTCCCTGCTGGGGCTGCCACAAGAGTCCTAATTAATGCTAAACTGTGAAAATGGGCTTCTGTGCTTTGAATGCAGCCACAGTGAAACTCGAGAGAAACCACTAATTCCTCTAATGAAAGTCACCAAACCAGAGCCTGGTTCCTGGCAGCGTTTTAGCAATGCCTACATATGGCAGATGGAAACCATGTGATCTAAACATGAAAGTCTAAATATCTAGTGTAAAAATATGCATGTTGTTCAGTTCTCACTTAGAACCAAATTTCATTCTCACATGCACGCACCTTTCCCATCCTTTTCAGTGGGAGCTGTATGCATGAGAGCAAAACTTGCCCTCTTGATCTAAAATTACCCCAGTTTGAAACAGCATTCATCTGCTAATGATACTTCTCTTCTTTTGCCAGCCAGATGTCTGTTCTCAGGCTGCAAGAATCTCCTTCCTTTTTTCTTGGTATCATACACACTTGATCCTCTGCCAGCTTGCAAAAAGCACTCTACCCTTTCCTTTCTTGCCGTTAAATACATTGCATCTTCAAAATTTCTCGAAGCAAGTCAGTCCCTGGACTCTGAAAATCCTCCTCCTGGGGGTTATCTTCAGTTTACCAAGTGTGAACTCTCTGAGCACACCACCTGTCAGGAAGGAGAAGCTTCTGAATCAGAAGCAACCTCTGTAACAGGGAGCTAAGACTCACAAAGGCTGATGTGTCAGAAATGTTGTGGCAACAGGATTTCCTGCTGAATTATTTCCTCTGCCCAGGATACTGTTAGCAGAATAAAAATAAGTATTATTTTACTTTTTATAAAAATGCATTTTGACAACAACTTATATTCCCAGTTATCTCAATCATTTTTGATTGGAAACCATGTGCTGAGGAAAGGCAGAGGAAGGAAGGGAAATTTTCATCAGCAGTATTCAAAGCGAAAAACCAACCAAAGCAAAATCATTTTAATCCCATCTTTAAGAAACCAACAGCTTTGTCACCTTAGATGTTGACAGAAACCTTGCAGAGATGTGCTGTTTTCTTGGGAATAAGTGCACTGGTGAAGCTTCAGTCATTCCAGCCGACGACATACTGGGTGCCAGTAACCACCCTTGGTGTGCTGTGCACGCTGCCTTCCTTAACAGGGCCTAACCTCATCTCACTATAATGTGCAAACTGGACCCCGATAATTCCAGGTCATCCTAAAGAAAATGTTATTCTACAAATGCCAGAACTGAAAATACCAAATGTGAGCCTAGTGCTAAAAATTATCATAAACTTAATTAAAAATATGGTACGATTGCTACCGCATGGTAATATTTGTAATTTTACAACTGTGATCTCAATGGGAGCCTTTTCTTGTTTACAAACAGAATTACATGCACATTACAAACGGAATCGGGCAGTGACGTAAGAGCTCATAGTGTCTTTTGTTTCAATGAAATGACAGGGTGGAGTCAATCGTCACAGCGTAATTTACAGTGGAAAAATTATGTGCTTAGTTTTAATTACAGCAAGCTACTTAAAAAGTGCTTATAAGTATGCAAATAGCACAGCCATCCCCCTTTTCATTCAGTACAGACTCAGAAACACTTCTAAAGACTCTGGAGAAGGAAGAAGAACCTTCGGAAACATAAAGACTCAAGATCCAGCTGATGAAACTGCTAAACCAAAACACAAAAACCAGGAGAAGAGCAATGAATGCGATGAAGGTACTTCAAGGTAAATGTGCTGTCACTTCAAGTATTTCCACAAATAGATACGAGACAAGAGCAGCAAGCAATGCTGGAAAATGCCCGTTGGAGTGTGAAGGCGTTCTGCCTGGCCTTTCCTTCTGTGAAATATCTGTGGATCTCCAAAAGCCAGCTATAGAGAGGAGAGTGATATAACATATATCCTTTTTGCAAGATACTTCACAGAATCACTGAACATTAGTGATTCGAAGGGACCACAAAAGACCATCTAGTCCAATCCCCCTGCCACAGCAGGACCACCTAGACCAAGTCGCACAGGAACACATCCAGGCAGGTCATAAACATCTCCAGTGAAGGAGACTCCACAACCTCCCTGGGCAGCCCCTTCCAGTGCTCCATCACCCTCACTGGGAAGAAGTTCCTTCTCATATTGATGTGGAACCTCCATGTTTCAGCTGACACCCACTGCCCCTTGTCCTATCATTAACTGGCACATTCTGGTAATCTTGAAACAATTCTACACAGATACTCGAGAGCGCTAATAAAATTTAAAAAGAAAGGAAAACTGTTTAGTCATTCATCAATAAATAGTCCTAAGGAATACATGCAGTTCTAACACGCTCCCTGGGCAGCAGGGAGTAAGAGTGGCAGAGAGGCACCGTTTCCAGAGTAAATAAAGGAAGCATGCACCTGACAACCTGCTGTTAATCACCTATAGAGAAACTGCATGTCCATATGCCTCACAGCAAACGCAAGGGAGAGAAAAGTGACAGGGCAGCCAAATTCTGTCTGCTTCTGAATCTGGATTCTGGTTTTTTAATCCTGGAATTTACGTCCCCCCACAACTGTCACCATGCAAATGCGAGAATGCTCCGAGCTTTCAGAAAGCCAGCTAATGAATGCCCAAGTGAAATACATGAAAAATAAGGATCCCTGAAAGCTCTCTCAGAGTACCAAGGCAGAAAGTAAACAACTTTCCGTAATTATAAGTGATAAGAGTTCCATAATTAATGCTATTTACATTGGGAAGGAACAAAAGGGATGGATATACACTGCAACACAACACAGAGTGGAAAACTTTGCATTTGCTAATGACTTCTATTTAGAAGTACACACCTAATAGCTGAAAGGCTGCTTCCCTGCTCCCAAAGTTGATCATTGATCAATATAGCTGATAATAAAGGACCGGGAAAGCTCTGCATCAGACCAGGGGAAAGAAGTCTTTATAAGGCACAGCAAGCCAGAAGTACTGCACCATCACTGCAGGTGCAGAAGGCAATTTCCTCAGTAATTAATGTATTTTGCGTAGCGCCTCACTGGACCAGGTCACAGGTTTCTTTTAAAAAAACCTTTCCCTATGTGACCAAATCAAGTATTTCAGGAGGAGGCAGCTGTGAAGTATAAAAGACCTGACTGCTCCACTTTTTTCCACACCACCTAAAATGACACTTTCCCACTGAAAGCGCCGTGTTTTCATGATACATTATTTAAGTGTACAAACAGACAGCTGGCTCCTGCAAGTCAGAGGGGATGGTTCCGGATCTCACTGTCGGGTCTGGGGGTTCCAGGGCTGCCCTGGTGCCGAGTCTCCTGCTGGCTGCAACCCACTCATCGTCCATACCCCCGGGGTCCCTCCACTCATCCCATTACATTGGTGTTTCTTCTACAGCAGTGAGTTTTATTAATCAAGATCATTTCCAGAGCGAGCTCAGAGCGTGATCAAAGCAGCCGTTACAGCAGCATAATTGAGGAGGGAGTTGCTAATCCAGCTGGATGCCATGGTGAGAGGAAGAAGGTTAGGGGTGTCCAAATGAGGCAGGAACGAGCAGGTGTTAGGGTAACTACTGAAATTAAGCATCCTGACATCATCATTTATAAGGGAGGCTTTAGAGGCCCTGGAAGGCACAAAAGCTGGATAGCTACCCAGTCTACTCAGTAAGCAAGCGGCATTTCTTTTGGTACAAGCGACAATTTCAGCGAGTTTGTGCTCTTGCAGAGGAAGGCACGTAGAATGGAGAAGTTCTCCGTAACTCAGACGATCTCACAGCGCTGCTGCAGTGCCTTTCCAGGTCTGACACTGCTGATTTTGAAGTCCAGACCCTTAATGTGTTTCAGCAATGGACAGCACACGTTATCGTTAACTACGCAATACAGACAATGAACTCTCAACCCCCAAAGAAGCCCTATTTTCCATTATGGTTTCCACATCCACAAGCCTCTAGAGGAATACAAGGGTAACTCATGAATCACATGCAAAATACAGAAATAGTATTAATCTCCCAGTGAAAAGCTGTCATCTCTGAAGGATGTGTTGAGATCCAACATTGCACAACTCCTGATAACAGTAATTTTGTAGTATTTTATCTCCTTGAAAATAGTAGGGGATTTCAGGTAAGCAGAATCTTAATTACCCCAATTAACTTCTCATCTTGCATCACTAATATCATTGGGAGCTTTGTCATTAACCTCAATGAGTGCAAGACAGATTCCCCAGAATTTAACCTGGACACTCAATATTCTTGGTCTAATGAAAAATGCATTAATGAGCTGCATTAGACTGCTCCATTTTAAAGAAGCATCTTCAGCAGTCAGGTTCCCTCAACAGCCTAATGGGGCACTGGCGCATTAGTGAGGCAGAACTTGACACGAGGGTGTTTGAGTCACTCGAAGTCTTTTATTGACCCAGTGAGCATCACGTTCAGCCCACCAAAGGGAGAGTAACACCTATTGACTCACTTTAGGAACTCCTTGTGGTAAACATGACAAAATGTGTATGAACTTTTGAAATTAAAACCGGGGTGGTAGAGCTGAAAGCCTATTCATAGGGAAAGAGACATAATTAAAACTAAAATTCCTCCCTATAATTAAACAATGACACAATTTTTCTATGTAGTCTGCAAGGAGGATCCTCAACCCATTTCAGTCAGTGCCTTTTTTCAGTCATCTGCTGGGACATGTTATGGGAGAACTAGTGATCTTCTCTGACCTTCACTTTATTTTATTAAATGCAGCAGACACCTCCTGCAGAATATGAAACACAAAATACGCAAGTCAGGCAAGTACTTTAAGACAAAATGCCCTTTGGAAGCCTCAATTTCAGTCTTGTGACACAATGACACAGGGGTGCTGATGACATTTGAATAAAATGTTCTATTATATGTATTATTGTGTTCCAGATTCCATTCTGAATTTACTAAATTTGGAACAGGCCCTGTAGATCACGACTCAGTCAGTACCTCATAAATACGGGAAACGTGCGTCTGACACGCACGCGCGGGTTGAGCAGAACGACTCTACACGCCGTCTTGCGCCACATTTTTCAGTTTCAAATAGCTATCCAACTGATAGTAGTAAAAAAACCTCCCAAGTATCAAAATGCACTGTGTTTACACAACAGTGGCTGATATATTGCTAATAAAGCTTTCAAGGCGAAAGTGATGTGAATTGGAAAACTGGCACTTGCAGACAGTATTTTCTCTTTCCCATGGCTCCAAGGGCAACGGAGAAGTCTCACTTGTTGCAGCCCCTTGCCTTTGCAAAACTTGGGGCAGCAGGGAGGTTGGGGAGGTGGCAGATAGTGCAGATAGCTATAATCCCGGCTCCTAGGCACAGTTTAACAAGTTGTCTCCCAGTATAATACGCACTGAACGCCAGTTAACTGCTGACTGAACAACCTGCCCAAACGCGGAATGACAAGCCGAATTTGCGGCTGGTTTAGAGCCACGTCTATTTGGGTGTAGCCGGGCAAAGATAGTGTAGGGGTATTCAGATTTGGAAGGGAGGGGGGTGGACTTATGAAAATCCCTCTCCCTAATTAAATCAGAGAATGAGAGTTTGAAGTGGTAAATAATAAATCACAAAGAATCCTCAATCTGGTTGTCAAGGAAACCATTATGCCTCTGCCATAATTGCTGTGAGTCCAATCTTGCCCTTTTTGACATCAAGCCTTATCATGCATTCTGATCAGGGACTGAGAAAGGAGCTTTTCTATTCCTCTCAGGCAGCCCGGTAACTCCCAGCAAGCTCACAGGAGCAAGGCCACAGCACCGCCATGCTCAGCTCCATCCACCTCCTTTCTGCAGACTGATTCACCAGTAAGCACCAGTATGCCACCACCAACTCTTGAATCAGAAATGGGACTCACTGGCTTGATCATGACACTAGAAGGCCTCAGCAGCTGTATTCCTGATTCACTGTTGCCAACAACTTTGAACTTGCCTCTGCCTCTCACAAGTCCCAGGAATTTATAGTTCCCCAAAACACATCCTCCCAAAGAGGCAAGAATCAGCCTTTCGTTTCACTTGGGGACGTATAAGATGCTTATGACAGAGATGGACGAGGAAAGGGAAGTACAAGACAAAATAAAAGCTTTCAAAAGCACAACAAAACAGATTAAAAACTGAGCCCATGCCAAATCATTCAGAAAGCTTACTGTATCATTGTCTTTTCCTAGGCGATGACAATCACCTTTGATAAACATATCTAAACTTGTTTTTTCCTTGGTTTTTTGTGTAATCTCACATCATCACTGGACATGCACCAAGCATTGAGCATAAGCAATTCCCAGTACTTAACATCAGGAAGGCCACAAAGGGGAAAAAGCTATATTAATGTCACTATCTCATCCCTCAAGAAATCCTGATGTGGGTTGTAAAGGAAGTATCTTCAAAGTAAGGAAACAGGAGGAACAACGGGCAAGTACATCATGTTCCCAGCTGACTTTAAGCAAAAAGACAATCCACAGAGACAAGGAAAGACTGTGGGAAGGAAAAAAAATACTAAAACCTCCTTTTAGGAAGTACAGAAAGAAAAAGAAACCAGAAAGGTTTCTAAAGGAAGAATTGCAGCTGTTTCTTGTTTGAAATGCTGTAACTAGTAGATTGTCTCTTTGCTGTTTCACCACCAGATAAACCCTCTTTTAATTTCTACTCCTATTCCAAGCACCAAACCAAGTATCTTCAATATATTTTTAGATATTTAAGGATATGAAACGATGTTAAAATTAAAAGACCAATGAACCCTGATGATTTTAATCTATGCCATTCCAACCATCTTCGTTTCTTCCAGTACTTAAAGAATGCAGAGGGTTCAGCTCAGGATCCAAGCTTCAGCGGGACACCCTGGATACCCACTGAATCATTCCTGAACTGTATCATGACATCACATGTGGGTAGATGTCATTTACAAATTTATTTTTATCCAAAGGGATACAGCACATTAACAGCACTTTCTTCTGTCTCTCTCGCTACTGCTCAAAGCATGCTATTTAACCTTATTGACTCTAGCAAATGTCGCATGGTTGGGATTATTTGATTGATAGATGAACCAAGCTTCTCAAGAAAACACAGGGTGCAAACCAGTTTTTCCGCTGTAGTATTAAACTCTGAAAACATAAACTAAGGACACTGGTAGAAACCTTTGTTCCACAGATCTGTCAACACTCAATGCATAAAAAGCAATAAATGCTTGTTGCAAAGCAGGCTCACTCAGAACAAAATAAACCCTCCTCCCAACCCAAATCCCATTCATATTCCATTTCCCAGGCAGCCCAATGTGGGTGTTTTGTGGCTAAGAGAGCTCATGCAAATTCACCTTTGACCTTTGTTCCAAAACAGTTCATAGGATCTGAGCATCATGAAGTCATTCAGCCTGAAATGAACTTAAGCTTCTTCACTCAAACACTCACTCAAAATATTCTTTCATCCAAATACTTCTTTCAATTACAAAACCTAAATCGAAAATAAGAAAAGAAAATATTCCTATATGATTTAAAAATTGAAGCCCGTGTAGCTGGAATCCCAGTTTAAAAGGCACACAGTTGTGGAACAATTACAGCCAATTACAACAATGCATATTAATATCTGTATCACTGTATTGGCCTCTAAAACTCAATCACCTGAACAAAAACGAAAAAGACCAAGTTTTCCACTAGAAAAGATGCTGCAAAAGCAAATGAATGTGTCATTTGAGTATAAACATGTTTGTTTGCAAAAATCACACAGAGCATCCGTCAGAAGGAAAAAGGCCTTTAGCTGATTTACACATAATTTACTATGGCACACTCTTACCACTGTTTTATTTGTATTTGAAAAATCGGTCTGGATTCCTGAACACAGTGACAGGAACCAGTTTATTTCTAGGTCTGTTGCTAAATTTTACTGATCTTGAACCTTCAGGGCTAAACATCTCAGTGACCATTTATTTCTGTCACCCAAGAGTGTGGCATTCTTCAAGATTCAAAGAACAGTGTCACTGGCTTTCCCGGTGACACAACACGGCAGAGGAGTTCAATATTATCTTAGACCCTGCTCCATCATAATCCACTGTGAAAAAAATCACTCTGTCTCTACTGTTGGTAGGAAGCCATAACAACCTGATATTTCTTCTCTGAACAACTTTCCAGGTGGTCTATTTGTCACCTCTTTAGAATTTTTGTGTGCTCTGTTTGAGCAGCCTCAATTCATCATCTTTTGTCTTTACCTATTTGCTTAGATTCCTGCAATTCTGAACAACAGTGTTTGAACTTGTATTTTCTACAAGGCTAATCCCTGGACTTCAATAGATTTCCTGTTGCATGGGGAGTTTTTGCAAAGCATTATCGATTCTTTAGCTGAAACAAACTCCTTAGTGATACGTTATGGACCAACACAGAGGCAGTTTGTCCCACTGTGGTGGAAGCCAAGCATTTCCCAGCTGTCTGAGTGTGCTGGCTGGCATGGGGCAGATGCAGACACGCTGCCTCCCTTGTCACTGTGAGCTTTGGGACAGTGCTGAACTGACCTTCGACTGTGACATGTCCTGGTTTATTAAGTCGGGCACGGTACCACTAAACTGCCCATAAGCAGTTTCCAAGCAATTCTGAGCTCTTTCAGTGTGTCACTGTACAGTATAATGAAGAAATGTCCACAACTCTCAGCTGCAGCAGCGATGAAAAACTGCTACTAATTTTAATTGGCCTAAGCTAGGTTTTAGGGAAATTACATCTCCAGGCTTCACCACACATCTGAACAGCCTCTGCAGTCACCGTTGCTATTCATCCACTAAGAAATACAGGCCATGCGTTCTGTATTTCCTCACAGACCATATTAAGCAAAGATGACTGGAAGCAAAACAGAAATAAAAAATTAAAGGCACTCTGAACACGAAGCAAACTGGCTGTGATACTCACTCGGATGCAACATGTTGACATGCCTCTAAGAGGCCTGAGTCTAAACACAAACTCCACAACTTCAAACAACAGCATTCTCCTTTGTGATGGCTACAGAAGCTCTGGGCGCAGAACAATGTTGCAGTGGCTCTTTTCTTTACCAACACTCAGAAGCACAGTACAGTACATCAGGGATTGGAAGGAACCTCGAAAGATCATATAGTCCAATCCTCCTGCCAGAGCAGGACCACCTAGACCAACTCACACAGGAACATATCCAGGGGAGTTTTAAACATCTCCAGAGAAGGAGACTCAACCCCCCATGGCAGCCCCTTCCAGTGCTCCATCACCCTCACTGTGAAGAAGCTCCTTCTCATATTTATGTGGAACCTCCTCTGTTCCAGCTCACACTCATTGCCCCTTGTCCTACCACTAGACGACACTGAAGAGCCTGGTTCCATCCTCCTGACACCCACTCCTTCCAGGGCCCTAATGCATTTAGATGTAGTTCACAGTCCCCCTGTTCCAAACAAAACTTAAGACTGTCTCAGTATCAGATTCAACCTGAGAACATCCTAGCTGCACAGAACTGGTTTGAAACCCACCTGGGCATGTTCCTGTGTGACTTGGTCTAGGTGATCCTGCTCTGGCAAGGGAACTGGACTAGATGATCTTCCTAGGTCCCTTCCAGTTCCTAATGTTCTGTGAATTTTAAAGGCTACCACTGCTAATGACTTCAAGACAAAAAACATTTTCCAATGTCAGAACAATTTTACACACAACTCAGTAACCCTTCAACTCTTATGGTTCAAACTTAAGCATCTCTACTTTGTCTTCGGATACTAAACCTGTAACTGCCACAGGTGACCAGTGTATCAGAGGAAGAAATAAGGGTTGTGACACCCAGGTAGCAAGTGAGAAGCTTTAAGAGAGTTTTTCCATCACCTTTCTTCACCTGCATTGCAATAAACCAGCCAAGTGGAACACATACGGGAGCTCAATTTGTTCAAGCCTTAGTAAAGTTGGTAGAACAACAGCAGAACATCACAGAACATAGTAGCGGAGGTAGTTTTACCACAGGAAACAGATTTGGCACTAATATTAAATACTTGACAGTTTGGAGTCTACAGTTTAATAATTTCTGAAGATTTGTGCTCCCCACGTACTCAGCACTGGTGAGTTCACACCTCGTACACCGCCTGCAGCTCTGGCCCCTCACTACATCGAAGTGCTGGAGCATGTCCAGAAGGGGACTCATGAAGGGTCTGGAGCACAAGTCCTGCGGGGAGTGATTGAGGGAATTGGGGTTGCTCAGCTTAAAGAAAAGCAGGATGAGGGGAGACCTGATTACTCTACAACTTTCTGAAAGGAGGGTGGAGTGAGGACAGGGACAGCCTCCACTCTCTGGTGACTAACAACAGGACCAGAAGAAGCGGTTGCAGCTACACCAAGGGAGATTTAGGCTGGGTACCAGGAAGAATTTATTCACTGAAAGGGTTATCAAACATTGGAACAGGCTGTCCAGTACAGTGGTGGAATCACCATCCCGGGAGGTATTTAAAAGGCATATGGACGTAGTGCTGAGGGGTGACCTGTCAGTACTGGGTCAAAGCTTGGGCTTGACGATCCTAAAGGTCTTTTCCAACCAAAACCGTTTTGTGATTCTACGAAAAGTGCTTTTTGCAAAGAGTAAGTAATTTAGTAAACAAAAAACCCACTGCATTCTGAATTAAAACTCCTTTAAGTAGAATCTGCTGTGACCGCAATGCCTATTAACGTGGCAAGGTCCTACAGAATGCTTTCTGTAAGGAAAAAAACACATTCCTTGTGTGTTCAAGTAGAGAGCCATAAACCATATGAGACCCTATTTATTTCAAATTTCCCATGATGCCATTTACTCCAACTTTTAACCTTTTATGTGACATTGAGCTATTTTACAATCATAAAATGGTAGAAAAAACGACCTGTTAATTTGAAATGGACACATTACAACATCTCTCCGTGGCACTATAATATTTTAATTTCTTTTTTCAAGGCAAACCAGTCGGAAAGTGACCATCTGCTACTCTGTTAGCACTATTCAAGCAAAGTAATGCACAAAATGTCCTCTTTTCCCGGCAAGAGCGGGGCCATTAACTGAAAGGAATTCAGATACTGTCACGTGCATTTAACAGATTGATTCACAACCAAATAAATTCTCCATTTCTTTAATTACTGTTAAATATACTGAATATAAGGTGATGATACATAACTCTGCACACTGTGTGACACCTACAGCAGTGCAAGAAATCTGAGCCTTTCAAAGAAAAACATCAGTATTATCGAGTTTCCTGTGCAAGTCTTGTTCTTGTATTTTGAGTGCTAAGCTAAACGCCTGCCACGCTTTTTACCAGCACAGCTTTGATTCTCACTTCAAAATACACAATGTGCTTTGGCCACTGAGTAAGTTTGTGATATCACTTAAGGGTTTGAATATTTCAAAACAGTTGATAAAGGTGGTGAAAGAGGAAACTCAACAAGCTCTCCATGCTGATACGTACAGAACTTTTTGGATGAGCAGCGCTCAGTAGATCTGTAATCTTGGCTGGCACCTGTACATGATCCTGTAACAGATACAGCTAGAACTGCAAGCCTGTGAGAATAAATTAAATCCACATTCACATTAGCACTTTTAAAGATGACATCAGGACGACTTTGTATGCATGCAAGCCACTGTACTTTGGAGAGATTTACTCTAAATGTTTAGGATTCAAGCATGCAGTCTCTAAAGGTCAGGAGGTACATCAGCCATATCTTAATCGGCTTTTATGCACATTTTTCACATGCCTACCTTCTCAACATACCAAACTAAACTATAAATTTGGTTGAAAATTAAGTAGCTGCACTTCGAGCTCTTAAATTATAAAAGAATCTATTGTATCTTGAATTGTGAAATACAGCAGATGTCAAATACATTACCACAGTTGCCTTAAAACTGCTGTATACTCACTTTACAAGCCTTTTCCTCTTCTTCATCTTCCTATCAAAAAATTATCAGGCAGTTTGAGAATTCACACTAGTGGTAAAACACTTACTAAATATAAAAGACCATTTCTGAGCTGTTTTTTGGAACAAACAGAACTTCTGGGCCTGTGATTAATGACGTAGTAGTCATATCCATTTGCCCAAATAATACATTAGTCTTGCCACGTTCCTTGTTTGTACTTATAAATTTCATAATGTCAGTAAGGTACTTCAAACCGTGTATTTCTCAGGGAATACAGCACTTCAGGGACTGTTAAAGTCACTCTGCCTTCAGCCTTTATCACCCTACTTGAGGTACAATAAACACTGCGAAATGTGTTGCCTGTTGTGTGCCCTGTAATGAAGTTCATGGCCAGCATTCCTTCTGTTCTTTCTCTCCGAATTTCCTGCCTTCCCAAGCCTTTATCAGATGCATACTAAGCAAGTCTGATTTGTAATGATTTTGTAATGACAGACTGTTGTGAAGGGCACAGGCTCAAGTTACACAACACCCCGATTAGCATGGCTAAAATCTCACCTACTCAGGACTACAATCATCCTCATTATGTCATGATTAGAGAGTTCTGCTACCTCATATGCTGGATTCTGGCCCTTCTTCCCCAAAAACTTCCACTATTCGATCAGAAAGGCCCTGGTGTTGAGTTTTCCCAGTAACTACACATTACCAGTTGAGCAGAACTTGCTCATGATGATCCTCCAGATTCAGGGTACAGTTCTGGCAGAAAATCAAGGAAGGCTGCGTGTCACTTATGCAACTTCTTTACCAAAGGGTCAGATAGATCACTCAGTGCTATTCTGCGAGGTGCAGTGGAAAGCGACCCACAAAAGCTTTGCAGAAGACAGAGCAATCCTCCAAACATTCTTGGATGCCCCGTGGGAATTCAAAAGCAACACGACCTGCAATTCATTGCCTTAGTTCTTGGACCGGGAAAACTGGACAAGATGTGAAGGCCAGAAGATACTACAAACTTACCCTGCTGTGAAGACATCACTGACAATTCCCTATGTAGGTCTAATTCTCACACAAAAAGCCAGGCACATACAAAAATAAGCATTTATTTGCTATTATGCTACTTTTGTTTAAAAACTTCAAGAGCTGATCAGCTGAAAAATCCGTGCCAATTTGAAAGGCTTTTGAAAACATACATGTCTGACGTGACCTTAGGACCATTTTCTCCTTCAGGCAAACCAATATTATAACCAGAACAACACAAGAGGATGAACATTGTTGGGGAGTTGCTCACTGTGCCTGTCATACCCCGTTAATGCAACTTTGATTTGCCTTTGTTCTGACAGTAGCAAACAGCTGCTTGTAAATGAGCCACAGTCCCTGGGCTGCCTCCCATTATTCCACACTTTTGTTTGACAAGGTCACTTGCTGTGGGGATTTTGGGGAGAAAGAGTGTGCAGCCTATAGAATTAGAGTTAAACCACAGGCAACCCAGCTTGAATGCTCTTATTATTATTTTTTTCATAGCACTGGCAAAGCAAGAATAAAAGAGAAAATCTTCTGCTCATGTGAGCAAGTCAAAGTTTTCTTTTTCCCAGTGTTGATTTCATAATCCTAAAACTATCTCATAAAAAGCAAGTCATGTTTCCACAAATCCCCTTTCATTCACATCTTAACAGAGTTTCTATGAAAGACGTATTTAACTACAAAACAGGATTAAGAAAAACAGATTAATACTGCTTTTTCTTCTGCTGCTACAATTCATTAGGAGACAATACCCAGCTATTGCTAACGACCACTCCAACAAACTCCAAAAGCATGAAGAAATAATCTGAAATACTGATGCCACTCTCCACAGAAAATGTATTTATTTTTGATAGGAGCTGAGACAGATAGGTCTCAGAAGCAAATTACTGCTGTGATAGCTGCCCACTCAAGTACAAGCAGACATTTCTTTCGCTTGGAAGTTTTATAGTGTTGAATTAAACTTAAAATCAGTTTATGAAGACATTAGGATAGCATCTGGTGCTATCGAATCATCGCTGAACCTTCATTTTCTGCACTGACCTATGATCTTCAAGACAGTGAAAGCTGTCATTTAGGATAGCCAGTTCCTCTGTGATGAGGGTTGTTTCTGAAGCCATGCATAAACAAGGAATAGGAGCAAATATTCAAAGGGATGGCTGATACCATGGGAGGAGACAGCCAGTGGCAGTCTGCAACCACAGATGAATCATAGTGGAGTGCTTTCAAAATTTACAAGTGAAGAAAGAAGAGGTGCTGCCTTTAAAAAGGTCTTTCAGGTTCTTCAAGGGGGATCAGGAAAACAATGAATTAAAAGTCAGTCCAAAAAAACTATCCCGCAGCCAACTGTGCTATTCCAAAGGGACAGTCCCGATTGTTCAGACTTTTATCTCATCAGCCCAAAATATGACTGAGCTTTTCCTGTCTTTAATAGTTTGCTTCCTAGTTTTTTGTTAGGCCACTGGAAGGAATAATATCTTCATCACAAAGGCCTCTGCATCCGCATTAGATTAAATACTTACAGACATTTCTGTAATCTTTGATTTCATTTCCATGTCTCCTGGCATTCTCAACAGAAAAGCACAGATGACTGTTAGACAAGTTTACACATTTTCCCCCGGACAGACTGAAAGCTGAGCACGTAAGATTACATGTACGACCCTAGGACAGTGATAGCAAGCTTTCTATCCTCTTTCAGCTAATTCATCTTGCATCTCATCACCAAAAAAATCCTTCAACGGCCACCTAGGCGCAGGTAACTTGGAAAGCAAAGTCTTCCCAAGTTTCACCTTCAATTAGCTTGCCTTGTCAAAAGCCAGTTACAAAACTCATAGTTAGCCAGTACCTGAAATATTCTAAGTGAATTGTCCACTGCTAACAAGTCATCATCATCATCAACAACAACAAAGTCTAATGAAAATCTGTGACGACAACACGCACTTTCAGTGAAGCAAACAGAAAACAGTGTGGTAGTTGACTGCCAGAGTGCAGGATGGAAGGCTGGTAGCCTCATTTGTATTCAGAGGCAGGCAAATCACTAAAACTCATTTACATCCTTCCATCTTTCTTAGTGCATGTCAACAGCAGGTGGTCTATCGATACTACCTTTGAAATAAGTAGGTGGTTTAAATTGCCTTCAAATTTCAGTAAAAACCCTGAATTATAGAATAGACCTTCAGTCTTAACTTTCCTGTTTTCTTTGTGTGGGCTGTAATAGAACATGATTGTAAGTATGGCACTTACTTGGTTCGTATTTAATCTACATTAAAAAATAAGTTTTACACATAAACCTAGGCATCTCGGTCCTGAACGTTGGCAAAGACAGTCACAGGCACAAGCATCTCAGCAAAGCAAGTTACATAAGTTTGTTTGCAAAGGCTTGAGTAAAATCCGCAACAGATTATGAAATACTTGTGTAGATGACT
Source organism: Rhinopomastus cyanomelas (assembly GCA_013400115.1). NCBI lineage: Eukaryota > Metazoa > Chordata > Aves > Bucerotiformes > Rhinopomastidae > Rhinopomastus > Rhinopomastus cyanomelas. The sequence continues at coordinate 463,089 of VXBP01001109.1, read as the reverse complement.
TCTTTTTAAAGCACACGTTTTTAGGATAAGCAGATGAAGACTCACTCTTGAATCCTTCCATGCATGTGTTTGTTTCCCTGCTGCTAGCCCACTGGAAACTACTACTCTGAATAGATTACGTTCACCACACACTTCTAGGGACATATGTCTTCTATTTTTCTTTGTGGCACTGTGACTATTTGCAACAGCCAGTTTAAAAACACAAATGTCTGTTGTCAATCAGAACCAATTTCTGATGAAGTGAGACGAAACACTGCCTTAGACAGGAATCAAGGACATCTCCGTGCCCAAAAGAGTACACAGACAGCAGTAAGCAGCATCACAAATGTGTTTATACAAAAGCTGAATAGATTAAAGTTACTAAAACCAGCATTTGGTTGCTTTTCCTCTGTGATGTTTGCTTTCACATTTTGACAACTCCCTCAGAATTTCTGTGAAACTCAGTGTCCATCAAAATTAATACTTTGATGTCTGGCTTCAAACTTCTATAAAGGATGGTGTCTTCTGAAAGCAAACACAGAGGTCAGTAACAACTCCCCAGACTCTGCAGATTATGCTAAGTTAGCTTCCACATCTTGAAGAGCAGGTGGAGAAAGTGTACTACACTGTCCCAGTACCCCTGAAAGACAACGCTGGGGTTAGTCCCCCCAAAAATGCATCACAACCTGGGAGAGTTTGTTTATTGTCCTGTTGGACCTCAGATGAGCACGAATGAAAACTTAACATGCAGAATTCACATTTAAAGACTTGAGAGAGGTTCAGTTTTTAATAAATATGTGTCTGGGCAGTATTTTTCTATGTGAAACAAGGATGGGATGGATGGTGATGGTGCCCCTGAGCACCCTGGTAAGCATAAGGGAACATGCACTTCACGACGACTTAAACACTGTTTAAAGACCAGGACAGTCATTAAGCTGTATTTACTGTCTAGACAGGAATAGCTCCACCTAATCATTCCCAAAGGTTGTTAGCATTTCTAAAAATTAAACGGCAGCAGGAAAAGGTTAAGATCAACTTACTAATTAAGTTACACTCACAGAAATCTAGAGAGGGGAAGTGAACGTAAATTTGAACGGCATCCCCCAGCCTGAATGCCAACCCCCAATACAGCTCTTCCTCCTCAAAGGGAAACCTTACTACTGTGGTCTGTGTGCGAGGCTGGCACCCGACCACACAAAAGACCCCATCAGCTGGGGACTGGTAAAAAAAACCCCTTGGAGTCTGCTCCAGGTAGTCTACACCAAGAAGACTCCAAGTAATGTACTGGCAGACACATGCGCTGCTTTTCTTTGCTTACTGTACCTCTGAAGTCTACTGGTTCAGTCCATTCTCTGGTCTGTTTCAGCTTTTGGTGAAGTCAAGATAACTGGAAACAAGGAGGCCAGTTCCACGCATACATTATGATGTTAATTGAGTGATAAAAGCAGAGATTTAGGCCACTTCCACGGTGCTTAGCAAATTCCCAAGGGCACTCCACATGAAAACAGGCCTCCTCCACCGAGCTCCATGGGCAGCAACCAAGATAAAAGAGGGACAGACATTACTCAGGAATTCCTCAGGCGGCAGCGAGACAGGATTGTCTGCGGGCTCTCAGGCCAGACAGCAGCTCTTCTACTCTGCAGGTTCATGCAGATTGAAACCCTAAGTGATGCTCTGAGAGGGCTCCGGTTTCCCTTGTCACACAGTGCTCCTGCACAGAATCACAGAACATTAGGGATTGGAAGGAACCTCGAAAGATCATCTAATCCAATCCCCCTCACACAGCAGGATCACCTTGACCAAGTCACACAGGAACATATCCAGGCAGGTTTTAAACATCTCCAGAAAAGGAGACTCCACAACCTCCCTGGGCAGCCTGTTTCAGTGCTCTGTCACCCTCACTGGGAAGAAGTTCCTTCTCAGGTTGATGTGGAACTTCCTATGCTGCAGCTTACAACCACTGCCACTTGTCCTATTACTACATGACATTGAGAAGAGCCTGGCTCCATCCTCCTGACATCCACCCCTCAAATATTTATAGACATTAATGAGGTTACCTCTCAACCTCCTCATTTCCAAGCTAGAGAGACCCAGCTCCCTCAGCCTCTCCTCATAAGGGAGGTGGCTCCACCTCCATCATCCTCGTTGCTCTACGCTGAACTCTCTCCAGCAGCTCCACATCCCTCTTGAACTGAGGAGCCCAGAAGTGGACACAATACTCCAGGTGTGGTCTCACCAGGGCAGAGTAGAGGGGGAGAAGAACCTCTCTTGATCTGCTAACCACCCCCCTTCTGATCCACTCCAGGATGCTGTTGGCCCTCTTGGCCACAAGAGCACACTGCTGGCTCATTGTCATCCTGCTGTCCACCAGGGCCCCCAGACCCCTTTCTCCTACACTACTCTCCAACAGGTCAGTCCCCAGCCTATACTGGTACCTGGGGTTGTTCTTGCCCAGATACAAGACTCTGCACTTACCCTTGTTATACCTCATTACATTTCTCTCTGCCCAGCTCTCCAGCCTGTCCAGCCACTGCTCCTGTGTGCACGGGCAGTGGTCCTGCATGACAGCCACTGCTCTGTGTGCTTGCTTACAGCTGCAGATGAGAAGAGTCTGTTGATGCTTGATGCAATAATAATTAGATGCTAAGCCAAGGAATAAATGCAGAGCACAAGTGGCAAGCGGAGCCACTGCCGTCCACACCTCTGGCAGCAAAATCAATGAACTGTCTAGAATCACTTAAATTGCTGTTTAAGTCAAAGTTCAGTAATTTAAACTGTCAGAAAGAAATCTGTATTTAGAGAATATTTACATAAATATTTAGATTTACCATACTTGTTTCTGTATTTTTGTTATTAAAGGATAACTCAGTGATTGATAATCATGCTTATCATATGGAGAAACATCGGTTTTAAAATGGAATTTACACTTCCTTTTGCTGATTTGTAGCTACATCTACCTCAGTGATGTTTCAACTGAGATTTTCACATTCTTCCTCTTCTGTTATGCTAGAAAGGGTAAATAAGAGGGATTTTTGTCGTTTGGGGTTTTTTTAAGTGTGTTTAAATCTTACTCTAACCTACTTTGGATTGCTGGGCAGGGTGGGGAATTCCAGTTGACTAGAATTCAACTGAACAGGTATCTCACATAATCACAGAACATCAGGGACTGGAAAGGACCTGGGAAGATCATCCAGTCCAATCCCCCTGCCACAGCAGGGTCACCTAGACCAAGCTGCACAGGAGTACCTCTTCTGGATTACTGCCATTAACATTGGCAAACATGCCTACACCACAGGCAAGAACATTATAAAAGCATAGTGGTTTCTGTCATGAAAACCTGACGTGTTTGCATTTGATGACCAGGTCATGCAAAATTTGAAACCAGTTTAATCTCATCCCCTTACATCCAAAACATGAGTTAGAGATCAGAACAAAGATTTTTGTTTTTACTGTTCCCAGGAAACTAACGTCTAAGAAACTTTTCACAGAAGTGAAAAATCAGAAGAAATGGAAATGAAAATTTATTCCCAACCTTTTTCTGCAGCTGCAGAGGAAAACACTCACGCCTAACACAAGTTTAGCACCTACTAGACTTTTTTTCCTGATCCAATCGATATTTTCAGCCTTCTTAGAGGGAAGAAGCAAACTGGTAGTGCTTGAATATTGCTTATTAAATGCAAACCGAGAAGCACCTGCAAGGGAACCACTGTACCTGCGAGCAGCACAGCGGTGTGCTTCCCACCCCAGCCCTTCACCTGCTGCCTTCCCCACTTCTCCAGAGCTGGGGAATTAATAAACCCAGCTCTGAGCCCTGACATCTCTACTGCTAAGCAGGCACTAATGACATTTTTTTCTTTCTCCTACTTCCCTGTGGGCAGAAGTTGATAATAAACTCTGTATATGGTACTGGCACTCTTACTGGGGAGAAATAATAAGCACTGCAATCCCACATCTTCTGTGACGATCTCTCTGGGAGGGCAGATGACTGGTGAGGCCCACGTTTCCTCTTCACTTCGCTCTGACTAAAGGTTAATAAACCCCTCAGCATCTGCTTTTTGTGAAAATTATATGTGTGGATTAATTAGCATTTCCTAGGTAACACATTAATATCATTGTGAATTCTCAATACCAGGTTGTTCCAGAGATCTATTATAAAATTGTAACCTAAAGGCAATTGAGGATTCATTCGTTTCAGGACCACGGAACAAACTCTGGCTGTGACTACAGCTGTAACTTGGCCTAGAACTGAGCAGAGACACTACTGCATTGGATCAGGACGTGACCAGGAGCTGAGTGACCTAGATAGAAGCTCCTGAGATCACTGGCAGCAAGCCTTCCTGCTTCAAGACTTTTTATATTTGGATTGAAGTTGGAAGATACTTATCTAACATCAGCACCAGGTTATTCTATAACAGCATCTTGAAGGGTTTCTTGCCCCTTCCCCAAGCAAATTATTAACAGGAGGGGCAGAGTGGATGTCTTCAGCCTGGAGCTTATGGTGGCCTCAGAGGAGATAAACATTAACCTCCTGTCAAGTGCAGAGGTCCAACTTTCCCACTTCCAGTGCGAGTGTGCCTGCATGAAAGGTGTGAAAGGTGGGACCATGGCACCGCTCCTGGCAGCTTCAGCTTTGAAAGATGCTACCTGAAGGAATAACCATTGATTTTAGGTGGAAGGAGATACCTGCAGGTAGTCCTGAGTGCTAAATCAGACTGACATCTCAGCAAAACACATTTCCTACTGACTAGCAGCAGACAACTGCAGGGTAGATCAGCAAGGACTCGGGTTTACCTCCAAACGTGCAAGCAGCACAGTGATCTTACGTGTGGGATCACATAGCAAATGTCAAGCAAGGTCAACACTTCATGTCTAATCTCCAAAGCTCACATGCCAATTAAATATCTGGAGACTACTGCTTCCACAACTACCACTTACTGATTAAAATGAGTATTGAAAAGAACTACAATGCAAACAGGAGCTATATATTACATGAGCCAAAGAAAAGTGGCCACCACTAAAAATACAGAGACTACAGCAGCTCAGACTGTCTTTTTTTATGTGACCAGGTTACATTTCAAAGCAAGCATCACATGGCTTGAGTAAGGCATCTGCTAAACTAGTGACAGCCCAAGAGTCAAAACAAAAGATCAAATAAGTACTAAAAAAATTTAAAAAAATCCCCAACCTGTAAGTGGACTGTACTGGGTACAGCTGCAGGTGCTTAGAAAGAAATGCTTTCTTAACTGTAACATAAATATTTACAGAAGATTACTTTTTCTTCATCTAGTGTCCATCAGAAACTTTTGCTCAAGTCTCAAAGCAGCAGCCCACCATTTTTGCATCTTCCACCACAAAAAAAACCAAAGGGGATGTCACTGGGGACAGGGGGAAAAAAAAAAAAACAAACCTTCAAGAGCTGTCTCAGAGTAACTAAATACTTCAAATCTAAATTTTAGTCACTTCAACATGTTTGGAAGCAAGGCAGGTTGGCTGGGAGCCATCCCCAACCCAACAAGTGTACCTCACCAGCTGGCATGACACACACAAGATCCCCCAACACCTCGGGGGGGAACATACCGGGTGATTTAATGCAGCACGCCGGGTTGTGCGCCTGGGCACAACGGTTTGATTTTGAAAACGGAGCCGAAGAACAGTCAGTATTTGAACCATTTCGTTTTCAGCTCAGTTTTCAAAATAAGTGTTTATTGTTTATTAACCGTGCTGCATAACCAAGCACAATTAGCTTATAAAATCTACAGTGCCTTTCTTCAAGGTGAGAGAGGACGAGGAAGCACAACTGAATCATTACACACCTGAGCAGCTCTGGGCACACTCAAGTTTTATGCCACGGTATTCCAAGACAAAGAAAACCATGCAGTAGACAATGTAAACCTTGCCTGCGTTTGCAAAAGCAGTCCAGGTCTGCTGAAATGCCACTTCTGCTGCACTGGGAAGAGCAGGCCTGGGGTGATGCAGGTATGAAGCAGGGGATGAGGCAATTTGCTTTTTGTCAATGTTACTCTTTTTTAAGAGGCGTTTTTGAAGAAGTTTTCTTGGATCCATAAAGAAGCTTTACTCAAAAGAGGTTCACTATACCAAGCCGAGTTTGGCTTCTGAACAAGTGACAATAGACTCCGAAATGTCCTCAGCCCAGAAGGTTCCAAGGCACCTGGTGATTTGTGCAAGAGCTCCCAGGCTGCTGTGGGTCACCAGGGAGGTCTGGAGGCAGAGGGGCATCATGTGTGAAGGCTGAACAACCCAAACACAGCTTGTGTTCAGAGATGCTCCAGCCCTCTGACCATTATCACAGCACTCCTCTGTAGAGTTGTTTTGTAAGATCTCAGTTTGTTTTCTAGCAACTACTACTCACTCCTTACAATGTCACATTACCAGATTACTCATTCCAATTACTTTAGTAAAGCACAAGCAGAGTATCTCAAGTCTGTCATAGATATAATCCTGGGGATGCCTCTTGTAGTCTCTGGACGACAACACACACGTATCCCAAAACATCAGTGCTGCATCACCCTTTCAATTCCATGAGGTAACTTCTAGCTAATAGCTCAATTAATCATGAGGATCTACTTGAGAAGGAAGTTGAACTCTTGTTTGAGTAATGAAACCGAGATTATAGGATGACTAAGAAGAAATTACACCACACAAAAACACATTGAACATGTTCATGATAGTGGCACAATACACTTCTTAGAACTCCTTAAAAATTGCATTTATGGAATCTTAGTTACCATCTTACAAATTAACAACTTCAGATAAAAATGGATGCGGCTAGATGACGGGGTCTGAGGAACCTAATAGGGTCAAATTTTACACTGTTGAGAATCTACACAAATTAGTTTTTTATTTATAGTTACTGGCTTCACAACACTGCTGAAAAAAAAAAAAAGGGCATCTTCTTTTCCAAACAGATTGAAAATGGTGAAAATTAAGTCAAAAACGTCTAACTGTAGATAGAACATGTTTTAATATTATTGACCCAAAACTTCATTTTACAGAATTTCAGGTTGGAAAAGACCTTCAAGATCATGGAATCCAACCTCAACCTAGCTTTCCTAAACTATCGCTAGTAACCTACTGCTAAATCATGTCCCTGAGCACCACATCCAAATGATTTTTAAACACATCCATAGTCTCTCTTCAGAGTTTAATTGTACATTAAAGAATATCTGAGTCCAGCCATGCGCAGTGCTGGACCTGGGTGAAGGAGAGGAGGCGTGTCCACAAGCTCACTTTGATTTTGTTCTCCCACTAAACACGTAACATCCTTACACCTTCCATAACGGTAAGGACTTGACAATATAGAGTAAAAAAATAATCCTACATGGTTTTGCAATCTGCATTTTCACTCTGCTAAGTTATAATTCATTGCTTATTCCTCTGCTACCTTTTTAGGGTTGCTCTGAACTGGGGTAGGAATTAGGTGAAGTACTAAATGATTATCAGTTCTAGGGTTTATGTGCATATTTTCAGGAAAACAAGAGATATTTAGACACGGTCATAAAACAAATAATTAATGAAAGTCAACACTGAATTCACAACTGGTGAAGTAATCACAATTATCATTGTTCCCATGTAACGAGGATCTGGTCTCAAATTTTGCACCTGAAGGAATAAAACAACTACCATAACGTTTTAGTTTTATTATTTTACTTTCATTTTGGGTTTTTTTTTTTAAAGACCACAGAGCATCACATCTGTTAAAACTACCTAATGAAAGGAACACAGGACTACTTAGGCGGGCACTGAATTCTGAGCTCCCATATAGTCTCACAGAAGCTGGTAGGCTCTACTTTCATGGATAAGCACATCCTAAAGGGATTACAACATCTTAGGCAAAAGGCTATTGAGTTACAGTGTGGATTAAATTACAGAATTTGGTAAATGCCTAGCATCATATATCAGCACATCCACCAGTTTAGTTCAGGAGATAAATTACTGAAATTATGCAAGAAACCGAATAGCCTCTTATGACAGTTTGATGCATTATTGATTTTTTTTCCCCATTTTTATTTCCAAAACAAATCTCATTTAATTTTCATTATTTGATTTCCATCAATTCAGGCAATTCACAGATTTCTTTTTTGGCTGTTGAATGCCTTTGTGCAGAAGACATTTAAGTAACTGAATGAAAAATCTGTCATAATCATGCTTTTCCCTTCTAACTATTGGCAATTATTCTCCCAACCCACTGACAGAGTTACAACCAACTTAATTTCTATGCATGAAGACTGGAGGAAAGAAAACTTACGGGAACAGACAGTTCTCAGACTCCAGCATTCTGGGTCACTACTTATCCAAAGCAGTAATTATCCCTTGATTACCAGGACTTATCAGGAAGTCACCTATTTAATTTTTGCCTTTCTGTTTTATACAAAGGTTTTATAATACAGTTTTCCCCTTTTCATTTCAGTTGCTTACACAGGATATTTTAAATGCTAAAATAAGACAATCTATATTAGATCAGCCAAAAAGCTCATTATTCATACTTCAGGCAAGCAAAGCAAAGACGGTAACTCTGAAACATTCAGTCCAGTTAAATCTCTGTAACAAAAACAGTGTTTCTAGAGTATCTGCACACTATGGGGTAGTATGAAGCAAGCCAAACTATAGTAATAAAGAATAACCAATTCAGGTATTTACAAAAATATGCCTCTTTATGGGAGCTGTTCAAATATAAACCAAGAAAGAAACAACTATATTCAGCCTCTGGGAACTTTTGCTACACACGCTGGTTTACATTTATATTAGAACATAAAACGTAATTGATATTTTCAGAACAACTGTTTTAAGTTAGACATGGAAAAGCTGTTTCAGCAGTAAGTTTGTACTGGTCAACCAGAAGGCAGTACTGTCACCTATACAGACATTTCGGGGGGGTTTTTTTGTGGAGGGGAATTTCATAGAAACGAAACTGGACGGCAATAAATGGGGAAACTAGAACAACTGGCACCAAGCTATTCCTTACCTGTAAACATATAAAGTTGTAAGTGTATTTTAAGACAAACAAGGAAATCTGACAGTATTTTCTGTGTGCTAAGAGGACATGTAACAGAACGTATTTCAGCGGTCCTTGTGGCCTCAGAGAGCTACAGACTGTGCAGCGATCACGCCCAACTGTATACTCGCACAGAAGAATTTGGTATTTGGCATACTAAGGTTTCTCTTACCTGTAATAAACCATTGTGCAGTTCATTCAGTAATGGAATATTCTACTCGGGTCAACGATGGCAGCTCAGGCAAACAAAAGAAGCCTTTATGCTCCATCTAGGCATTGCAAGGTGCTTATTCAATTTCTTCTGCATCAGGGGCATTGTTCCTTACCTAATATGTATACATTTGCTGAGTGTTATTCAGCCTTTGTTGCTTCTGACCCTCTCTTGGCGTTTAATTCCCAGTCCACCAGGGTATTCATGCTTGATGGCACTGATGCACACACTGTATGCTTTATTTATTTGATGGTACAGGGAATGAAGCTATAAACTGTATTAGACAATATCCTACTTAAAGATGCCAGTGGTTGGCATCACAGCACTACTGAGAGCGCAGTACATAATGATTACAGATCAACACTGAGAAGCAAAGAAGAGGACTTCAACTCAAAATCCTACTTAACATTTTTTAGGAACATCATTACAGTGTTGGAAATGTTATGGTTTTATGTTCACTGTTTTTCAAAGATGCACATTAATGGTCACTGTTACTGCCAGAGCTTTTCCTCCTGGTGCCTATCAAACTTTGCTGATGCTACAATGAACTAGTAGGTATCGCTGCATAGCTGTGCAGAATTGTTTTAAAGCGTGGTGCTCTGTGCCTAAAGCAGCAGAGAGCTGACGGTAAACAATTCATGTACCATTTGCTAACTAGTGAAGAAAAATACTGACCTTTAGTCCACGGAACAACTCTGTCAATTATAACAATACAATTAACTGCAACGACACTGGTCTGGTAAGGTCTCTCTCCTACCTAAGGTTTTCAAAATAGAAACACTCACAAACATTATTCAAATATCCTGTCAAAAAGTCTATTGTTTAAAACCAAACAAACAGTACTTGACCAAAATATTCTGGAAGTGACTACTGACACCTCACAATTCTAAAGGGCAGACTACACAGAAATGCTGCAACAAGAGCAAGAGGTATTTTAGAGAAACTTAAATTATTCGGGAAGCCTGGGACCCAAGATCCATAACAGACTATATCATCCGTTGTTTTTAATTATGTCTTTTAAAAAAGCTCCCCTGCTGTGTTTCTGAAATACTAAATGGCCTCCACAGCTACTTGGCATAACTCATTCTAATTCATGATTACAAGATGGCATTTTCAGACTATTCCCTCTTTCCCAGCAACTACTTAAGAGGAGAAAAAAAAAAACCCACCCCATTTTGTCTCGATTCCTATTTAAGCCAACCATTGGAGACATAAAATTTGCAGCGCAATAAATGCCAAGTCACACTGCACAGTATTTATATTATGTTTCTGCAGAATTCCTGTGTAAAAGGAATCTTTAAAAGTGAAGCATGCTGATTTTAGTAATTATTTTTAAGGAGGAAAAAACCAGGTTATAAAAGTTTTAAACAGTATAGTGTGAGCTGGAAAATATTTATTCCAATTTTTGTTCTTCTGTGCAGGATACATAATTTTAAGATTACAATTACATATCTTAGAAATAAAATGTTCTGCTCAATACAGTAAATAACTGCACTTGCACCCTCAATTGCTAGAAGTTGAAATCTATGTGTATTTATCCTGTAAGCTGTGATTTAGCTATTAATTTTGAGGTGGTTTTTCATCAAAACATACTGGAATACCAACTTAAGTGAAAGGATTCAACTATATTGTATGACCTGTCCTTGGAAACATTACTCCCATCAACACTGACAGCATTATTCTTTCTTCAGTCTCTTTTTATTCTTAAAATATTACAATTCCTAATGGCAGCAGAGTCAGTATCATTTGCATAGGAGAATTACCACTGTTATCTCCCTGAGAGAAGAAAAGCAAGGTAATAGAATGGAAGGGAACAACTGAACACTCGGGGTCATAAGGACTAAGCCTTATATTAAGACAGAATACAGAGTATTCATGAGTTTGCAGCTAGTCAAAATATGCCAAGGACTGTGCTTCCTCTCTGTAAGCTCTTTTGTGCTGCATGTAAGCAAAAGTCTTGCTAACCCTGAAAGAAGCAGTATCTGATCTTCTGGACAGTTTCTCTGATAGGATGTAGCTTGAGCCCTGTTTATCTGGAATAGCGCTTGACAGCTGGATCCCCCGAGCACACGCTCCGATACAACATCCCAAGATGGGTGAAACGTGTATAACACAATGAAACTAAAAGCAAGACAGCCTAAGAGTCAGACTACATCCCTGTTTCATACAGTTGTTTCTTGACTAAAAGACAAAAGAGACTGTCTGATAACTTACAGAGACACCACCAGGTCCAGGGGGGAAATACAGTGTCATTCTTTGCCTTAATTTTGGTTAATATTGATTTTGAATAGTGTATTAGAAATAAGGACAACGGAACCAACAGAATTCAAGCTGCTCTTGTAATCTGGGTTTAACATCATAGCAACACCTTTCATCAAGGACAGGGAACCCTTTGTGGCATTTTGACATCTACATCTATCATGTGGATAGGGCTTTTATTGAACTGAATTAACAACTTTAGTGAAGTAATTAAAATTTAGCTGCTCAAAATGTCAGAGTAAAAGTAGTTTAACACTTGATCATTCTTGTAGAAGGGAAATTTTGATGTGTGCATTAAGCCAGCTGTTTTGTGGGTTTATAATAAAATTAATCAAGCGGTAGAACAGAAGAAGAAATTGTAAAACAGCAAAAGAAATAATATCACAGTAGCTCGCCACATGTTGAAATTAGCACCAATTTTACTCCGTGGAAATTAAATCCACCTATAAAAATGGTTAATACCTCAAAACTACAGACAAGAGAATACTTACAGCATCAAAACCAACCTGGGTTCTATTTTTGTCCTTAAATAAAAAGGGTCATAAAAATCTCTGATTTCCTCCCACAAGCGGGAGTAAAAAATATCTCAGGTTCTATCCTTCAATTTGTCTTTTCATCTCCAGTTGCACTGAGAAAATCCAATTCTCCAACTACAAAGAGTTTAAATAGACCAAGGCTGTCTTTCCAAATGGCATAAAGAGTATCACCACAAAAAAAAAGTTAAATAAAAAAAAAAAGTTTGGCTTTCATCTTTGCTGCTCCTCCCTTATTTAGGCTCGGTGCTTTGTGGTAGGCTGCTTTTTCTTCTCCCTGCAGAGCAAGTGGATTACCCCTGCTGCATAACTGATCAGGGTGCAGACCACATTTTGTAAGGAGGGGCAGAACGAGGGTGGAAACAGATTCTAGGGTGGGGGAGCAGGGTAGGATGCTTTTTTAAGTGGTCACGCTGGCTTATTTTAATCACAAATTAGTATAATCTCAGTTTTCTACTCCTCTCAGCAGTTGAAGGATTTGTTGATTTAATTAATAATAATTGAAATACAGACAAGGCAACAAGTAACGATAATTCTCCGTAGCAGAGATTCCTTTGCCTTTCCCTTGTATTATTATTGGTACTGGTGTGTAAGACTATTTACACTAACAGATATGACCTTTTCAGAATGAAGGAGTAAGTGTGAGACAGGGGAGGGACGGGAGATGAAAGATGATGCCGATGCTGCAGTCATTTTCTGTTAAAGGCTCTGCTTATACGTGTAGTTCATACTGCTGAAGTCAGAACAATTTGAGAGCTGAGTTTTCAGCAGCCTGTAAAAACGGTGTGTTTTGTTTCAGGAGATGTCTTCTTCACTGAAACACTGGTAACACACAGAGAATGATGTCAAAATCAAACCCACAGCATTTAGAAAACTTTTGTGTTTTGATTTTTAAAATAAACCCTTTTCTTTCATTACTTTGATGTCAATGGAGTTTTCTTGATAAATAACTTTGGCTCAGCCAGGTTCTTTCCTTACTAAGTGCATTAACAAAGTTACCACGAGAACCACACTTTCATACAGATGAAAGCCAGTTCACAGGAATGTCTTTCATTATTTTTTTTCACTTCTCTTATGGTTAAAAAATGCAGAATAGGGATTTCAAATTGTAAAACTTGTACCACAGCCGCCGAGACCCTACAGCAAAACAATTTGCAGCACTGTCCCCAAAACACAGCACAGTTTCTTATTTATTTAAGTGGAAGCCTCAAAACAGACAAAGATGACAAAAAATGATAAGCATCTGGGGAAGAGATTAAGTTTAAGTAATAACAAAAAATAAGTACCCAGCCTTAAATACTTGTACTCATTTTGGGAAGGTGCTGACACACTTCTCACCTCTGCAAAGTGAAGGGTAATGAGGCTACTTAATCCTTTCATATTTCGACAATGCCTGGAGACTGCAGTTAGTTTCTGGCAAGGAATTTTCATTCCTGCTGCTCAGATCCAAGTCCCAACAAGCACCTAGGCTGATAGATCTGAGATAAGTCACAGATCTAGTTTCTAGGTTAAAGCAATACACCCCTCTACTATTCTCTTTAGTAAGGTGAACTGAATTTCATTAAGATCTGGAAAATGCTGTTTGAATTGGCAAGGAAATAGGGAAGGATGGTGGGAGGCAGCTGATGACATATGCAGCCTCGATTCCAAACCATTCTGGACATCCAGAGTCCTACTGGATGAAGGGACAAAGAAAAATACAAGAACAAGTGGTAAAGAATGCTATCTTATCCAGACTGGCCACTAAACCAACATTAACTGGAATGCCTTGATGCTTCTGGGAGATTAGTAATTGCCCCAAAGGGAAACACTGCAAAAGAAAGTGATTAACAAGAAGTGAGTTCTAAAAACTATTTAAATTGTAGACAAGCAACAGCTGAAGGGCAAATTAAGAAGAAAAATGAAACTCCTGCATATGGTAAAGAATTGAGAGGGTTTGGATCTCTCATGAGATTATTAAAGCTGTAACAACCCATTTCAGAGAGATGCAAGACACATGGTACCATTCCTAAGCTCTTATGGCATCAAGACATCTGACTAGCAGAGTAGAAAGTAAACATTACAGACAACTATTTTAATTGTACTGCTAATTCAGTTGGTTTTACTCTTTGTTCAGAAGTATACTCTGTTCATACTGCTAAATGGTTTTGTTTGGGAGGTTTTTTTGCATCAGCCCCACTCAGGCACATCACTGGAGAAACCTGGACTGTGTGACTACAGATCACTTCCAAATACTCTCGAGCTCAAGAAAAAGGAGCTAGAAAATCTGTACAATATTTGACTTTGGTCGTTTTGGTGTTTCACATGAGAAACTGCACAGTACTTATTGCAGACGTCTCTCACACAATTATCTGGACTAGGAAGTCTCAGCTTTTCCCCGCATAAGAAGGATTTTCTTCCTCCCACCCTGCAGGAACATCCTGCCCTGCTGCTATCAGCCTCTCACCAAAGAGGACACCTCACTGTCTGTGGGAGCATCTTCTCATGCCTAACAACTCAAAACACCACTCGCCATGCTGACGCTAGCAACTCAGCGGGAAACACAATCCACTGCTGCCAAGCTGAAGTCCTGGACACTCCCTATAGATGTTAGGAAGGCAAACATTTTTTAAAATTTAGCAATGTTAAAGGGTCACATTCCTGATCACAAAACTGGGAAGAGTCAAGAAAAGAATGTAAAACACAAGCAAAATTGTAGTGCTTTCTTGCTAAGGAAATCCTTCCTAGTTCTTGCACTGTCTTGGTTCACTTAGCAGCTTTTTGTGCTCCTTCTCTACCCGTAGCTAACATGCTTCAGAGAGTTACTCACAGTTACATTTCCTCTGTTCCTTTGTTAAAGATGGAGTCCCCCCAGGGCTGCTCACAGCACTTGCTCAGGGCTACCTTCCATTCCTTTCCATCAAAGTGGGATATCTTAGCCTCCCATCAAGCACCTCTGTCTTTCACGATTTCCAGCACTAGTCATGCCAAATACAGCCCTGGAAATTCACACTTTTTCCCCCTCCTGCTTTAATAGAGCAGAAATTTATTTTTTTAAAAATGCAATTAAGTAGGACACCACTCTCCCTGCACTAGGGAATCGTGTTTCATTCAAGTGAGAGTTGAGATTTACTGTAACATGAAAGTCTAGATTATAAATCTTACGTATTTAGGCACATTGGGTATACACAGAGTTTACTTACTACCTAATACCTCTTGTCTAACTTTTTGTGGAGGTCACATGCAACAGATGAACAATGTGCCTTGCACCTATAAATGCTTTTGTTGTATCAGTTTGGGAGTCTTGTCACTACAAAACATAACTGCATCTGTATTTCTGGTACTGCTGTAACATCTCATGTCTTCGTTCACACTGGGATCCATTAAGCTTCAATAACCAAAAATGTACTGGAACAAGCCACCCAGGGAGGTTGTAGAGTCTCCTTCTCTAGAGATGTTTAAAACCTGCCTGAATGTGTTCCTGTGTGACTTGGTCTAGGTGATCCTTCTGTGGCAGAGGGACTAGATCAGATGATCATTCGAGGTCCCATCCAATCCCTAATGTACTGTGATTCCGTGACACTGTTGTGTCAAGAAGTAAAAGAATACATGTTTTTTAAAAAGAACAGCCAGATTTAATTTTTTAATGGCCTTAAAAATTTCCTACATGTCCTAAAGGGATCTATTACCTTCTGCAGGAACCTACCCTCTTGTGCATGGAACAGAAAAAAATGCCAGTGCGTGGCACCAACAACTTGCTATCTACAAATGTTGACAAAACAACGGAGATTAGTGGTTGACAGTGGGGAAATACTAGTAGGTGTAAAACAACGTAAGAGTTCATTTCTGTTGCTTAACCTCTCTCTTTTCTATTTTCTTTAAAATAGTGTGTGAGCATAGTCACAATGGTATAAAGCTGATCCAAAATCAAAGAAATTGGAATAACAAAATCACCCTCAAAACAATCATTATATTGTAGTTTTAGGACACAACACAGTAACAGTACTAATCACTTTTTTCACCCAAGATAATATATTTCACTATGAATGCTCCTCATTTGTTTCATTTAAAGGCATTTTTTTCTATTACGGGTTTTGGAAAGGAGTGAAAGAACTGTATTTTTGTGAACGCGTTCACTTTTCTCTTAATTTGGTTTCTACATGGTCAGTTCCAGCTAAGCTCATAAATCTCAGAGCAAAAACTATGAAACAGCTGTAACAAGTATCACAAAGACAAGAAATGGCTGATCCAACTTTCTGCTCAGGCTGCTGCAGGAGGAACAGATCCATTTCCCAGATGTCTATTCATGCCTGGACTGGGGAAGCTATTATAATGAAAATCAGAGTTAAAAGGTCTGAGGCCTTACCTGGCCTGGAGGTATTCTCTGAAAATCCTGTTTTTCCTGGTCTAGGAGTCGCCTAGAGAAGTGACCCCTTGAGCAAAGTAAAGGAATTCTTCTTCAGAGGCCTGAAATAAATTCTGAGGTGCTCGATGTTCTGTGGTCTTTGCCATTTACCCGTTTTCTTCGGGTTAATGCACTTCAGCAGAAATAAGAGCTGGAAAATGCCACTGTCATAGTCTCCCCATGTTTTAGGCATGTAAGACACTGTTCTAGTTTTAGGCATCTAAAATGCATGTACAATGCCTAGTGACATCAACAAACACACTGTCCATGACACCTAAGAACCTACAGCGTGAACCTACAAGGAAGTGGCTGCCTCCATCCCTGAGCACATCAACAATTTTAAAAATATCTGCCTCTTGGGGCACAAAACTGAAGCTCTGTAGAAACGAGGCCATCAGCGGGAGATTGATGACATTTTTTGAGAGTTAATTTCATCCATCATAAAACCGCACTCCTACAGAAAGGAGTAGCTCTACGCTCTCCATGTCCTCAACAATGCCACTCCCTCTGGTGCCACCTTTGAGGCTGGGGAGGTCTGGGCAACTTAATTTGGGCAGAGCCGTGCCTCCTGTCAGCACAGGGCCTGTGATGACAGTGCCCACCCTGGGAAAGGAGGAACCAGCAGTTGGTGTCGAGGCACAAGAGAAGGAGCACTCCCATTCGAGGTCAGGGCAGATCGCTGTTAGGAGTGAACTCCTGGATAGCCACTCTAAGTCCCAAAGCCCATGCAGCAAACTGAACAGTGTTACTGCTGCATTTCAAATAAGCTCCAGTCTGTTCTAACTCAGAATCAGATTAAGATTTGAATTAGACTGAATGGATTGAAAAAATTCTTGGGGAAGTTAATTGTTCTCTGAGCTTGCTGAATCGTGCTGCCTACAAACCAGGAGACAGAAAACAATACCGATTAAGCACATGGAGAAAGCTTAAGTTTAGAGTGCTGAATCCAGTTATAATGAATATTTATTTTACTTTAGATTGGCACTATCAGAAACATGCATTGCCAACAGTTTAGATATGCAAAAAGAAGAGAAAGATCTAATCCATTACATCAAAACCCACACACTGATTTTTCAGGCAAAGTCTGATTTGCATAGATTAACGCATGCCCAGGTATTTTTCCAGATAATTCCTTTTGAGACTACAGGTTCAGGATAACTTCCCACCTGGAAGATGCAAAAAGGGAGTTGCTGTGTTTTCAGTCAAATGTGTTCATCTACAACTGTGTGTTTTCTGCAGCAGATGCCAGGGGAAATTGCCTGACTGTAAGTTAATTTATTTTTTAAATAACCTCTCCCTCAGTATCCTTAGTTTGAGAGGAAATGACCTCTGAACAATCATCAGGGTTGCAGTGTTTACTCCCTCTGTATCTCTGGGCAAGTAACTTGACCGTTCATTCCATGATTTATTCATTTATAAAATGAAGAACTGTTAACAGCACTACAAGTTAACCATTCATGAAGTGCTCTGCTAACAGTGTGCACTGGAGACTTGTGCTACACTCTACTGCACACACCTTCCAAGCTTAAGCTACCTATTTTTTTTTTTTAACTATTTTGCCATTTTACTGTTATTTTTCCTAATCACAAAACTTACTTAGAAGTAGTTTTATGAACACAAGACTAGGCTTTAGAAGAGGGGAGATAAAATTCAACAGATGTGTGTGGCTGTTCTCAGCCCAAGTCTCCATGCTGCTCTAGTTTGCTTCGCGAGTTCAGGTCCACAGTACAGCCAACCTGATCCTGCAGCAAGCTGCCTCTGAGCTTCCAAACACCCCTGCAAGATAGCACCGGGACCAGCACAAGAGCAGCAAGGCATGAACACAGCCATAGCAAGAGTGAAAGGAAACGATGATTAATCCAGCATAATCTGTGCGTGACATAAATGTGACCTGTTTGATTAGCCTTCCTAATCTAAACAAACACAGAGCGAAACGTGCCCATTTATGGCAAAGCATTTCCCAGTTAAGTGAGAACTCTTATCAAGTGCTTTATGTGTAAAGCACTGCAATTGCCCTGCTTGAGACACAAGTTACACACCTAATACATTCAGAAATGCATCCATAATTGTGAACCATGCCTCATGCATCAACTGGAGTTACTACCTTAATCAGTTTTACTCCTACTCAACACCATAATGAAATGGCAATTTCTCCTAGCTGATGGAACCCAATCTGCTTCTTTTCTTGCAGTAACATTGCAAACCAAACACGAGGCGAAAGAAAGGAAGATGGAGATACACACAGATTTGTTTTCACAGAACCATACGAGAATTAATCTTGGAGACAACCTGAGATCCTTTAAAATGGGCTTTGGGACGGATATTGATGCTTTTTGAATACACTTAAGAAGACAGTTTTTAAACACAAATTATCACGTAGCAGCATGAGCTCAACAGGAGTGCATCAAGAGATGGTAGGAGTAATTCTCAAGCTAGTTAAAAAAAAGCCAGTTGATTTGCTAGATTCTGTAGTTGTTGATCTAACTATGCATTGAAGTATCTGTTACCTCCTCATACCTGGCTTTGAAGAGTGCATTGCTAACTAAATTTTCTTCACCAAGATTTCAAACTGTGGTCTCAGTTTTTCAATGTATCACATCAGGCTTCTTTTTTATTTCTCCGGGTTGTTTTTTTGTGCATTTTTTAAATTGGTTTTGTTTATTTGGTGCTTTTTTAATTAACACGTTTCTATATGACTCCCGAGTGCTTCCAAACCAGAGGTACAATAAAACAAGTGCGAAGGTGCGTACAACTCTAACTGAGATGCTCAAGTGAACATCATGAATTTTGGACTGCGTAGAAGGCTGGAGAACAAAAACTGTAACTCTTATGAGAAGTGTGGAAAAACACAAGAATAGTAAAGAAATGTGCTATACCTAGGCATAACAAGGACTGCATCTATCTGATAAGCAGCATTACAGAAACCTAAAAGGGCAACTGGATGATACAAACACCCTGAAGCCTCTTTGGATTAACTGTAATAAATATCAGGTACAGGGAGGCATAATTTAGCTGTCTGAATTACTGGATTATTAACAGGCTTCTTTTGCCATCCCATACTCAAACCACAGTCGTATTAAGCATAAGACTGTAATATGAATTCTTAAAGAGTGAGAAAATATTATCAGTTCTGCAAGTGATTAAGTCTAGCCCAAAAGAACGTGTAAGGCAAATGCTTCAGAAAGCCTGCCTTTTTGTATAAGCGACAGATCAAAGTGGTATTAGTAAAATTATATAATCCTGTTAAACTGGATCCTGGAAAAGAAGTACTGAAAGGCAATTTAGACTCTACTACATCCTTAAACCACCACATTTTATTTATTTTAAACTTGCAGGTCCTTTCAAAACTCCTCCTGGCACATACATGCCTTCCTTTATGCTGAAATCACAAGACAGGACAATCAAGTTTGTGTTATCAAAAGACATCCAAAATAAACACGTGCACACATTTTCCGTGGGCTAAGAAGAGCAGTCTACTGCTTTTCACGCTGACAATTTTATAAAGACAAAAAGCCTCCCTCAAATTTGTCTTCTGTTATTCACTGAAGACTAAAAAAAAAAAACCCCAAAACATACACAGATGGATGGCTAT
This sequence comes from Rhinopomastus cyanomelas, assembly GCA_013400115.1. Taxonomy (NCBI): domain Eukaryota; kingdom Metazoa; phylum Chordata; class Aves; order Bucerotiformes; family Rhinopomastidae; genus Rhinopomastus; species Rhinopomastus cyanomelas. Next base: position 443,118 of record VXBP01001109.1, on the reverse strand, counting down.
TTTTCACATAGTCTGCACACCACACTGTCACCACAGGACCACCTGCAATCCTGCACCGTACAGATAGGTGTTCACAAAAACACCTGGGTAAGCTGCTTGCCCAAGGACTATGTAATGGAGATAAGAGGTAATTAGCAAATGAAACTATTCCTAGCACCCCTCCTTCAACATTAAGTGCAGAGCTGCAACAGCAAGCTGGCACCTGGTAAAGGAAAATGCTAGATGTGATCATTTCAATTTACACATTCAGCACTACATCCCATATGCTTGTCAATGCAAAAGTGTCAGTGATAACAGAGATACCCTAAGAAAACGCTCTGTTGAAATGCTGACATGAAGCTTTTATGTATGAAACAGACCCTCTCCTCTGGACCATCTGTAACTTCTTCCTTTTCCCATGGTGCATGTGCTGGCCATAAAATCTTCTCATTAAAAAAAAAAAAAATTAAAACTGAAGTTTGACTTTAAAGAGAAAATTATAAGCCCTTAAACATCTATAAACCAAGTTTATATACCCAAGTATCATTCATGTACACATACCACTTACTCAGCAAGAAGGAAAATCTGCTGAGCAGGAAAAGTTTGCTGCAATTAGATACTTCAAAATTTATAACTGTGCTGCAAAATTAAAGAAAAGTGTCTGGCACTATGACTTGGATCACTATATAAAGCTAGCCAGACTTGCTTTGTTTCCCAGTTCAGTGGTATATTTTTCCACTTCTATGTTCTGTGCACATCTTGAACTCACAGGTGTCCAAAACATGTTCCAATGATTTCATAACCAGAAATTCTTTGGGTACAACAAAAGTAGGAAGCCTACTTTTGTATGAGAAGTGACAAGCTTGCTGAATTATGTGACTAACTAAGGCTAAGGAAGACAATGCAGAGAAGCTGAATGATTTCCTCTGCACAGCTGAGGTTTGCAAGGTGGCACAGACAATCAGAAGAGGATGGAGAGAGAAACAGGATGACAAAGTTTACAAGGCAAGGTTATTAATCAGTATAAATGATCTAGATACAGAGTGAGATCAGCAAGATGGAAAAATCTGCTCCATTACACTAGCTTTAAAAAATAAAGTCTACAAAAGACAAGGATGACAACAGTAATGCAAAGAGCTTAAGGAATAACGTAGGATATTAAAAAAGTACTTAATTAAGCAGCAATTCTGGATATATCTAGAGAATCTCAGGGGCAGTGGATAGCTAAAGAAAGCTTCTGGAAAAACCTTGTTTCCCTCTCCAGGACTTTCTTTGTCCTGGAGATGCAACTCTTAACTACCTAGTTACACCCTTATACAGCCACAAAGAGAATCACTGAGTCACAGAACATTAGGGATTGGAAGGGACCTCGAAAGACCATCTAGTCCAATCCCCCAGCCACAGCAGGATCACCTAGATCCAGCTGTACAGGAACACGTCCAGGTAGGTTTCAAACGTCTTCAGAGAAGGAGACTCCACAATCTCCCTGGGCAGCCTGCACATTTCCATTTTTGAACAACTGCAGACAGTGTGGAATATCCTTCACCATCTTCCTAACTGTATCAAAGCAATTATGGCTCTAGATACTCTGACTGTCAGAGACAGAGTAACATGAATTGTGCTAAGAGTCAAACTGGTACTAGATTGTAACCAAGAATGACACAGTTTATGTCAGTTTCCCCTCCTGAAAGTAAGATGCCAGCTCATCTGGCAGTGTGGTTTCTCAAGCACACAGAACTCATCCTTTTTAAGGAGGCAGCAGTCTAACAACTTTGCTATGACCTGCAGCTCTCACATTTGTCCAGTGCCTGGGTGACGTGGTTCAAGGAGCTGATTGTGGAATGTCTGCCTGAAAGACAGTCTGCCAGGCCTCCTTCCCATATCAGTCCACTGCAAGATCACCACATGGATGCCAGAGCCAGCACAGGGGAGCTGATGGGGTGAAAGAGCAGAACCCAACATTCCCCACCATCACCAGATTATCAAACCATTGTAGCTCACCACGCTGATGTTTATGTAACCAGAGGCAGTTGAACCCTGCCTCTGAGACACCAGCTCCTGGCATAAGCGTTGATGTCCTCCTGGTAAGGTGTACAGAAGGCAGCTGCAGCATTGTCCTTGATGTTTTTCCACAGGCACACTGCCTATTACATAGATCTTCTGATAATTAAACCCTAATACCTTCACTTTGGAAAGCAAACACCTGATATGGAGAAGCTGTGCACATCCCCACATGCTCCAGGGAGGTTCCTAAGTAACTTGTCAGCAGTACTAATTGAAAGTATGCAGTGTTAATAAGTTAACAACAGACCTATGATCAAAAATAGCTATTTGCCATTGGAATGGGAATGTAGCTGAAAATTGGAATTTGTCAAGGGGGAGGCAAGATGTAAATCTATTATTTTGTAAGTCTATTATTTTGTCAATTAGATACCATTTGGAACCTAATTTAGAAATTGCTGTTACACAGACTAACCATATGCTACACAGGTGGGTTTTCTTGTCCATTGAAACAGCACCAAAGCCTTACAGTAACCTTATTAGGGGTCCTCCAAGTTCTGATCTTCTGAAGACAACACGCACAGGAAACAACTGCAGTGATTTACTCCAAGTCTGTAAGGTCTAGGTGTCTGTTCAAATACACGGGCAAACTTGACAGCTCTGAAAACAGACGTATCAGGTTAGGTTGCAAACATTCTCCTGGTTAGGTTGTTTATTCTCCTGAGTCAGTAAAATAAGCACCTTCTTTAACCTTCAATACTCTGGTTCAGGAAACCAACAGGTGAGTGTGAAAAACTCATAGATAAAGAAAAATTATCTAAGTCTAGGGACGTTACCTTAGCATCATCTAAAGGAGACACCCACCTATGCTGCAGTTCTAATTTAGAAGGCATGACTAGAAATGAAATCCTCAAAGAATAAAAATGAAATTTTAGCTGAGAATATCTACACACTGTAAAAAAGTTTGAAAATCACATCTACCTACCTATAAAAGGATAAATGTTTCTCACCTCAAACCACACAGGTAATTTCTTCAAGAATTAATTCCTGGTAAAAGGTATGGGTATTTTTATGGGTAACACAAATGCAAACTGATTCCAGAGTCTTTTATTCCAATACCTTCACAAAATCTCATTCCCTCAGGTTATCTTAAGGATGTAGCATAACTGAGAATTATTTTCATGGGACAATAATTTTAGATTAGAGGAATATTGGAGAGAAGATCCTCACGTCTAAAAATTCTTTCATGTGTAAAACACAAAACGTGCAGTAAACAGAGTATGTTTTGCCTACTCAAATAGTTAAGTGGCATAATTATATAAATATTTATTAAAAATAGCTTTAAGAACTAAAAGTCTTCATTAACAACCTTTATGGGAAAGTTGTTTCATGAAGACCAAACTAAAGGACCAGTCAAACATGAATTACCTTTTTATTGATCAATCTATTGTCAATACTCAGAAAAGTCTCTTGTGAGCAGTTAAGTAATGCCACATTTTCAAGACACAAACAGGTTGAACTAAGAAAAACCTGAAAATCTCCACAAGGAGTTATCCCTGTATTATTTCTTCATAGTGTCATTGGAAACAATTCATTGGGCCTTATCAGACAAGAGTTCCCATTTTCTATCATTCCATTTTAACCTGCCTAATCAGTGGAACAAAAGTACTTTATGTAAAATGATTCCTTTAGTTGCCTTAGCTACAAATCCCTGCAGTATTGTATAATTGAAATCTACTCACGTAAGTTAGGAATAATTAGGACCCCAAATTAAGCCAAACACAAAGTTAATTTAAGCAGTCAGCTGCTGTCACTTAAACGGTTACAGAGTTTTATTGTTGCTTAACATCTCTGAATGCTTTTAAATGCCCTTTTTTTCCCCCAACTGCACCCCAACACCACCACCCCAAACCCTTTACTATGTGAACCCTTACCACAAATGGTAGTATGATCAAGAGGATAAATTTTGGTAAGGCCACGGCCATTCATACTTAACCAAATATTTTCTTTAGGAAATTCTTCCCATGTTATTGCCACAATAGTTTTGTTTTTTCCATAAATTTTTATCAATCCATAAAAAGAATGGAAATGGGCAAGGCATTGAGGTAAATATAGAATCATTGAGTCACAGAATCACAGAACATTAAGGACTGGAAGGGACCTTGAAAGATCATCTAGTCCAATCCTTCTGACACAGCAGGATCACCTAAGATCCAGTCACACAGGAACATAGCCAGTGGGTTTTAAATGCCTCCAGAGAAGGAGGCTCCACAACCTCCCTGGGCAGCCCTTTCCAGCACTTTGTCACCCTCACCATGAAGAAGTTCCTTCTCATATTGATGTGGAACCTCCTGTGTTCCAGCTCACACCCACTGCCCCTTGTACTGTCATGAGATGACACTAAGACTGTTACATATGACATTAATATAATGACAAACATTTAACAGCAAACATTCAGAAAATCCCCATACTCTAAAAAGCTTTTTGTAAAAAGAATGCAATACAGAGACGCTGTCAGCATGGATCCACAACAAATCCAAGAGCTAGAAAGTGTGTCAAAGAGCTAACGTTCCATATTATAACTGAAACTGTTGCCACACTGATTTAGGACAAAGTGAAATTCAAAATCATTTGTAAAGAAACTAATTGCTGTACTGTTATTTGATAATATGTCTAAGAAAATGATTGTTGCATTACTAGATTAGACTGCAACTGGTAAGGACAAATCTGGTGGGTAGATGCATTTCTTGGTGGTTTCTCTGTCAGCACGTTGTTTACACTGCAGAGCAAAACACTGTATATTTTATATCCTTCAAGACATTTTACATATGGATGGCTTCCAGACTTTTGTATTCTGAATTTTTAAGAAGGTATTCACGTGAATGCTTTGTATATATATGAAGACATATATAGATACATCTATATTTTTATCTTTATGCTACTACAGAGATGGAGATGATTTTATTTCTTTATTACTGAGCAGGATTTGAATTGAAGTTGCAAGCCAAACAGTTTATGTCTGATATACTGTGCTGATAGATGTAATTTTTTTTTCAGATGGTACATTAATACGTGAAGCGATGCTTTGTGGACTTTATCCATCTTTACCAGTCATAATCCACATCACAAACCACCCATTTGCCCTCTAGTACTTTCCATGCTTCACTCTTCATGCATGCCAGCCTCATCTGTTGCAAATTAAATGATGCAAAAGCGTAAAGAGCAAACTGTTCATGTTTGTTTACTAAAAGCGTATTTACCTTAAGCCACTAAAATCCTGATCTGTTCTAAGCCACAAACCTCTATTTTTTCCAAGAGACTTTCAATGGTAAAAGCTAGCAGCAGCACAGAACAAATCTCAACTTTATTCTTAATGTAGTATTTTGTAATTAAAAAAACCCCCTAAGACAAAAATATCAAAGGCCATCTGCAAGCCTATGTTCAAGAAAAGAACTGGGACAACTCAGTGGGGAGAAACAGGAGAAATCATTGTGAAATCCTGTGGAAGGCAGATCAAGTCACACACGTAGGATCGGTAGTGAACAGGCAAACCTGAAAATCACTAGGTTAAAAATCATATGAAGTAGTGCTTAAGACTTTAAACAGCAAGTATTTTTCATTTTTTCCAAGTAAAAATGTACCGTATAGGAGAATCTGGTTCAACCTCCTCTCAGGTTTCATAAATGAACTATTGAATTAAAATTTAACAGGACAATTGCTCAAACAGCACTTTGCAGTAACTGAATTTTGTGCTGGAAAAGAATAAAACTAGCTAACTCCTGAGACAGGCATCAAAATCCCTGACAAGGGAGAACACAGAAGCCAGCTCTCCTTCTATCATCACCATCCCTCATAAAACTTGCTGAGTGCTGTATCCAACAACTGAAAGTTATGTTGTCCCCCTGGGTTTCCCCTATCTGCGTGTAGCTCAGGCAAGAGATGAAAAAAGATCCATTTTGTTCCCCAACTAGTCTCCCACATACATTTTACACACTCAGAAAGTATCAGTGATTATTATACTAGAATGAATCTAGAAAAGAAAAAGAACAAAACATTCCTGATCACCTAGACTGGTCCATGACCAGCAGGAACAACCAGGAAATCTCCCCTACCAGTGACAACACACTTAATAGGGGTTGCCTCAATGTCACCAGATCATGGATGAATCATTTCCCTGATCGAAAGGACCTATGAACTTATCTAACATTCATACAACTCTACTTCTTTAAACTCCAAAAGCAAGCTAAGAGACAGATATAACAGAAACACAAAGAGCTTTAGCACAATCAGTGTTTGAAGCCCATTGAGTAGTTCAAGACTCTTCGTAGATGGGCAAGAGTTTGGGTTACCTTCAAGGAACAGGATTTTTTACAACTCCTATATATCAGAAATAATTTCATATCCAAGTAAAGATACTGTATCTTTGGATTAGAGGTATAGCTCATGTACAGAACCATTTCTACAAAATTTACCCTACATTAAAAATGTCAAAAAATGTGGATTCCTGAAAAAAAAATGAGCTATGATTGGAAAGTATCCAGCATTTGTGTCTCACTGTAAACATCAATCCAGTATTATCAGTCAATACATAAACTAGTAGTGTCAACAGAAACGAGTAAAGAGTGGAGCTGATCCAGATTTGAGATAATGCAGTTTTATCAAATATGAAGTTATTAGAACTCACAGGCACGTAACTAGTACCACGTAAAACTGAAAGTCCAATAAAATTACTCATGAACCTTTTCTATATGTGAGTGGTTTACTTCCTTATTCTTTTCTTCAAATTTTGAACAGACTGTAAAGCAACACAATGTTGCTTTGGAGCCATATTATCGAAGTACAAAATCATAATAAACAACAACAAAAATCAGAGGGAGCAACTATAAATATTCGTCTAACCAACCAGGACTGATGAGTAAATATGACACCAATTAACCCCTGTAAAAGGGGTTACTATATAAATATATACAACTGCATAACATGTTCAGAGCTCCTATACTATTAAGTACTTATTTATGATGAGAGTATGGACAGAAAAGCCAAGAACTTTTCTGTGTGAATGATTTAACCTCTTCTACCTTACGTATCACGTCCTGGAATGCTATCACAAACACAGAAGTAGGCACATACATGCATGAGACATGTATGAGAGCTGTTTGCAGAAGTCCTTCTCCATAGTGCTTTCACCCTTACATAACACCTGCTGCTGTGAAGACATCCATATAACACCTAAACAGCACAAAGTGCATTACTTTTCTGTCCTGTATGCGCAGAAGCAGATCGTGAACAACGGTGCATCTACCTGCAAGTATATAACCCATTAGAGAATCATAGAACCATGGAATCATCAGGGATTGGAAGGGACCTCAAAAGATCATCTAGTCCAATCCCCCTGCCACAGCAGGATCACCTCACTGGAGAAGCCATGGAATCAGAATCACTCAGGGTTGGAAGGACCCATCATCCAGTTCCAACCCCACCCCCAGCACAGGCAGGGACACAGTGTTTGTATAACTTGGCAACAAATATTAAATCTAAAATCATTACACTTTACAGTGATTTTTATAATCTGGTCATAAGGGTGCTAAATGTAGTAAGAAAGCCAGCTGAGGCATTCACTGCTTTCAGGCAGTTCAGGCAGTTATACTTCCATTTTACACCATGACCTAAAAGTGCAATATAAAGACAGACAATATTGTTACAGCTACATAAAAAGCCTCGTTACTAAGACAAACAGTATTCCTCCACTTGTCAGAAAACATAAATGAAAATAATTACATACTTAAAATGCAACTGTTAATGAAAATAAATTATATATATTTTCTGCATTTAGTAACAGAATGCTAATGAAGCCTATTCGTTCTCTTAAAGAAATGTATGTCCAAATGCTGCTGTTGTGTTCTTGGAAAGGTACCTTACTGTAATAAGCTAACATAAAACACACTCAGATTTGTGTTTAATAAAAAAAAAAACACCTTAGGCAATGGTGTCAGTGTCAGTGAGCTGAAGGTTAAGTCCAGTCCCTCTCACTGCAGCAGTCAGCTACATGGCTCACCTTGTGCACCGAGACCCACCAAGGTCACAGCAATGGAAGATGACAAAATGGTGCATTAGCTTAGCCTGTTCTACAGATTTACCATCTACCCTTAGCACAGCACACTGTTTCTATAGTTTTATACATTACAGGGTTCTCCTCTTCTGAACACAGAGCTCAAGAGTCTCCCCTCACGAGGACGAAAGTTTTTAAGCAGCCAAAAAAAGACAGCATACAAAAACTCATCTCACAGTAATTACACACTTACATGTTTTTCTTTGCTTAAATTGTAAGGTCCTTGCATTAGTATTTCCTAGCAAATTCTCACACAAATGTTAGTACAGTATTATAAATGGTTCTTCATGCATTCTTCCACTTGGTTCTACTATTTAAAATAGTGTTTGAGTTCAAAAGTGCTCCGTTACAGCACGGGATCCCGCACAGGACACTCCCTGCCAGCACATTAAAGAATCTCTGCCTTTTCTGGGCAGTCTGTCAGTCTCCATTATCTGGAAATGCACTTGAATGGTTTAACAGACAGTCTTCTTTCCTGCCAAACTACAGTCTTGCTGTTTAGAACACCTCCCTCAGAAAATGAAGAAGAGATGTCCCAGACAAGTACACAGCAGCACATCCCAGTTAAAAATGGCACATTCCTCCAGAAAGGAAACAGGACTGAGCGCAGCGCTTCCTTTCTGCAGAACTGCTTGCACACAGCTACATCCTTCTGCATGCATTAACCAATTAAGAAAAAGCATTTGCTGAAGAATCATAAAACCTTAGGAATGCATGATAAAAATGAAGATAGCATTGGAAGGCTTATTAGAGTGACCCTCCAAAGGGCAGGCAATAATTGGCTGGCCTTGGTACGCTAGGTTTGCTTCCAGATGCCTTGCAACCTCTGTTAGACCAAGTAGTTGCCTACTGTGTGCTTCACAGAGCTCTCACTGTGATAAATTCCCTGGCCAGAAATTGAATTAGCGCTCCTGTTTGCTCTTGTGTGACTCTGTAATGGGTTTCACCCCTTCTAGAACTTAAATCCGTTAATTAACACAAGTTGATTTCTTCTCAAGTCCAGGGTCCAAGGTTTTTTGAATTTTTATCCTGGACAAAATCCTACTAATACTTCCTAGTAAAAACGTACGAAGACTGACGTGCTGCTACAGTTTGTTGAGCACTTGTGCCATATGTCTGAGACACTAACTCTAGTGGCTTGACAGCACGCTGAAAACCTAAAGAAATACACTAAAATAGGAAATACCACTGCAGCACCCTGCAAAGCACATTGTCTGTATTTAGCATGTCTTGTCTTTAGCAAGTGCAACAACACCGCATAGACAGCTAAAACTGCTTCCAATTTAACAGACATCTCCTTGGCTGGCATATGTGGAATGTACAGGAATTTATACTTTTCAGTGCAATGTTAATTAAAATGTACATTCAGAGGCAAAGGCAGGCTGGAATTTCTTTTAAAAAGAAGAAACATTAATGCCATTCAGGAAAGCAGAATTTGATAATGAAAGCATGATGCTTCTTCACTTAGAGTATGTAATAATTCCTAATAAAACTAATTAAAATTGAATTAAACCCTGATTATTTTTCAGAAAAATTCAGAACATTTTTGAGATAATTATTTCAGTGCTTCCCAAGCACTTGTGTTTTATCGGCAGCAGAGGACAATAAAAACAAAAGGCATCTAAAGCTGGTCAAAAAGGTGGACTCTGTAAACAACAAAGCTGAAAATATCGAAACTTGTGCAGTCGAAAAACCAATCTTCATCAGAATGTTTAGCTCTGACATCTTTTTTTCATATGCATATTAACGTATCTGTCTTAACTTGCTTGAAGAGAAACCAATAATATGCATAATAAGCTTTTTACTCTGCTTTGCTATGGAAACAAGGCATGTGTGATCTCACTCTCTGACTTTCTGTATTTTCTCAGATAATTTTTAACTTGTTGGATGATTTCATCTAATTAGGAAGGGGAAAAAGGAAAAAAAAAGGATTAAAAAAGAGGTCGCGTCCAAAGTAATTAATTTCCTACAGTTCACAGGGAACAGGTAAGTAAAGGTGCAGGACTCAACTGTATGAGACCGACAGGAGCGTGAACCCTCTTCTTTTTCAAGTCCAGAGCCAGGACACTGTGAGATGACAGATGGTCTCTGGCACAGGCACTGTGGGAGCTCCCATCTACCCATAGCAATCAGCCACAGGCTCTACACAACTACCTGCATAATTCCAATTCAGACTACTTTACTTGGTACTTCTTTTGGCCTCTTCTAATAAAATTGTGGTTTTAAAGACACACTACAGTGGGGTATGCTAGAAGGGTTGAGATGGCATTAATATTGAAGCTCGCAACTTCAGCTTTTCATTCCTTTTTCCTGTCTCTTACCCCTCACCTTACTTAGGGCTGCAATGGTTGCTGTTGATGGCAGGAACTGTGTTTTCCAAGCCTCTACACAACACTGACCTGTTGCTGATCAACGTACCAGCAGTGTATAGTAACTCTGCAGATTTCCCCTCTAGCTGCCCACACTTGTCTGTTCCAGGTTCATTTTACCTGAAGGAACAGACTGCGTCCAAAGCAACCCCGCATGGACCGCAGTAGCCAGGAAAACAAAAGCAAAACCAAGGCCTTTTTAACTGAAGATATGATTCCTACTTGGAGGAGCCACATTAAAATGAAACTGCAGCCTTTATGTAACAGGGTCCACTTGCTAATTCCCTGGTGAGTTAAAGCTGAAGCACCGTGAGAGTAATGAAGGTTTTATCTTGATTGGAAAATGTTTCATTGTACGAACAACTGAATCACTTGTCCACACCCAGGACCTTTTCCCCTCCCTTCTCTCTGTTCAACCTCACAGAAACCTTAATATATCTCAGCAGAGAATTCAGCTGAGTTTCATCTTCCTCAACAGCTGCAACACCCTGAGTTTTCTATAAAAACCCCTAAGTTACAAGCAAGAGAATTAAAGATTTTCTTGTTTCTAGCAAAAGTTAGATGCTCTTATTTTAACCTTTGTTCATGTTCCTACTTCCAGGCATGAAGTGCTACTAAAGCACGTTACACTTGGCATCTCTTATTACTGAAGCAGAAGGCAATGTAATCTTGTGAGAAAGTGTAATAATGTGGTATTCATTTTGCTTCTGTGGCTGGAAGCCAACTCTATATTAATATTCATTTCCAGTACACAGAGCCACAATATTTCATTTATTTTAAGAATTTACAATTAATTTGGTATGATTCTGTTATCTGCTCCCAATTTCCTTCCCTGTTTCTTTTAGCTGAAAAAGCTGCTCTTGTATGGACTTAAAAAAAAAAGTAAATTCACAACTGAAGCATCAAAAGATCGCTACTGGCTACTAAAAGCCAGAATAACAGGGACAGAACAAAATGAACTTGAAATATTGCAGATGACGATGAAAAGTAGCTTTCTGCAAATGGCAAAAATTCAGTCTGCAGGATTTCTGTCGACTTTTTCCTTTCAAAACTCAGTAGCTAAAACACTGTTTGCTGCTGTAACAAAACCAGGGAGATGAAGTTGTTTGTTTGCTTTTGCTTTCCCCTTGCAAATATTTTCAACCCCAACAAAGCACTGAACTGCAAGGACATGAATCTCTGTAAAAGGCACTAGGGTTTTGAAACAATTGCAGTAACAAATAAGACTCTCAGTACCTTAAAACTTTAAAAAAACACCTAAGTAGGCGCCTTTACTTCCTCCACCTTTGGTGTCTATTAGGGCAATCACTTTATGCAATGTCAATGCATTCATAATTAACACAAGTTGCTACCCACCCAGCCATGCATAAGATTATAATTCCACTCTCCTTATAAGCATTTGCCTTCTTTACCTGTGAAAGAGGGAAGAGGTAACCTGTGAAAATCATGTTGCCTTCCAGCTGTGGGCACTCTGCTACTGAGATTATACCCCAGTCAACAGACATAAAAGACACTGAGAGCTAGCACAGCAGCAGCCCCAAATCAGAAATCCCATCAATGATGAAAACATCCACGATCTCTCAAGTGCCTTGGGAATTGACAGTTTTCTAATATATCCTTGTAATATTTAAGAAGAAAGAGGGGAGGAAGGGGAAACTAACTGTAAAAGCTATTGCAGTGAAATGAGACTTCCTTGCGCTCAGAAGGCTTCACAAAGACGCTCTCCCTGAGAGATGTGTACGTTCACACATACGTACGAACAAGCCCACTTCAGCACAGCTTGTCTATCAGTACAACACAAGACCCGAGCTGTGACTGTCTAGAAGAAATGCTTAGGAAATTACACAGTGATCATGGAAAACTCTATACAGTATTCACATTTTTAAAACTGAGACCTCTTTTTCATTTGGATAGATTTGGAAAAGAAAAAAGGGGAAGGCAGAGCAGCTTTCCAGAATTATTTCTAGACATTTTAGCCTTAAAATTCAAAGAATTTTGACAGGGTAAGGTATGTATCTGCTCTAAAAGATGGTGAGATCACACCACAGATGCACCAAAGAGGCCTATATATTACATAGCAATTAATGAATAATGTAAGAAGGCATGGAGTTGCCGTTTTATTACTAAACTTGTCTTTCCGACTGCAATCTAGTCAATCAAAATTATTATACCCAGAAATAGCCTTAAATTCTATACAAATATTTGTAATTAAAATTTCATAAACCATGTTCTCCTGGTCATTAATTTGGGTTCTCTATCAAAAGGGGAACAAAAACAGCTGGGAAGGCAGACTACCTGAATAAAAATTTATGAAGAGAAAAAGACAAAGAATAGATGCTAGAATTCTTTTAAAAGCTTTCAGCTTTTTGCCTCCTTTAAGAGCTTTCCTTCTCTTTAAGAGCTATTTTAGATACCACATTTGATGGCAGTGAAGTATTTTTCCCTTTTTTTTTTAAGAAGCAAAAATATTTTTAAGTAGATGCTATTTCTGTGTGCACTTTTGAGTTTTATTTCCTGAAATTTAACTCGCATAGTTCTAACCCTAATTAAGTGTTTTGCCATTTTAATTTCAGCCAGTCAAATTAGAAAAGTAAAGCGAGTATTCCACTTGCACTACCTAGTTATTTTATATTTACCCTATCTATATGTTGCTTCTAAATGGTTGTGGAGAGAGAACAGAAAAAAATGAAGAAACAGGAAGAAGCCAAAAATAAGGCACCTACCAATCAGGGATGTTAATACTGTCACTTCAATTGCCTGTGATTCAGTTTTAACATACCACACACCCTGTATCAAAACCAAACCATCTATTTTAGTTTTTCATTAAAAGGAACCCATTTGAGTGTTACAAATTAAACCCAGAACACACTACACACACTTTGACACAGTAACAGAAATTAATTGTACAGCCCGTCCATCTCATCGGCAAACTCAAGTGAAAAATAAGCGAACGCTTACCTTCAGTACACTGCAGGAAGCTGATAATGAGCAGAAACAAAAAACTTTGCATTCTGCAGCCAGAAGACACCATTATTGATCCCTGTATGAATTTTCTTTGTATTCCTTAATGAATCCAGTTATAAAAGCCCAGCATCATCGAAACCAGTGGCCTGCATTATTCATCTTCATACCTGCAGAAGCGGATGATTTAGAAGAGAAAAAAAAAAAAAAAATCCATCAATAGCTGAACGCCAGTCAGTTGGAATTCCAAATTTTACTTGACATGAAGGCAGAAATTTGTAATAAAAACTGGCAGTACACCTGTACTAGAGCTGGTGATTTGGCAGGTTTGTGGGACGTAATCTCTCATGGTCAATGATCATTAAACAGAATGCCAAACAACAATGTATGTTAAAGTTGAAAGTACGAATGCAATTGATGCTCTTGCACTAAGGAACATGAAAAGAAAAAGAACATTTTCTCAGAATGTAAGAAATTGGATTTGCAGATGACTAGGCGAAGCTCTTCCCACTCGCCCGATCTGACACAACCTGCATTTCTGTACCTCAAAGAGCAATGGTAAAATTAGATCTAGGGCATGGACATATTTCTTGGAGATTTGAAAAATGGAGATGCCAGGGAAACCAAGCAGCATTGCTCAAGAGTAAGGCTCTGCAGGCTTCCCCTCTGCCATAGCTCTGGCGGTCCCTTCAAGCTACGCGTCAATTGCTCTCCTCAGATGAAGAGCGAGAATTTGTCAACTTGGCTGACAAAATTCTCTCTTTGGTGAGGAAGCCTTTTCACATTAATCTACAGTTTGCCATATTTCTACCCAATAAACACCTTCGGAGAAAAGGGAATAAACAGCAGATGAGCCTGTCCTGTCTTTAGTCTCTGATGACATTTTTCTTGAACTGAGAAATACGAACCATACTGCTGCTATAAACGATCCACCAAAGAAAGTCCTCTTAAAGCTATCATTTACATTTAAAAAATGTAACTACAGTGACAGAGTTCAGAGGCTCTGATAGAAGAGTTGACAGCAGAGTGCTCTTTTTCACTAATGACTTCATTCTCTCACCAACCCAGTAACTACTGCATCTCCTCTTCCATATCTCACTGTATGAAGCCTGATCATGCTTCAGCCCAGGCTACTAGAATTTGAGAAGCTAGAAAAAAAAAAAATCAACATTCCTATAAAACCAAATTATTTTGAACTACAATGATATGTTATAATAACTCTGAATGCTGCAGCAATTACACATCTGAAGAGCTGAGTCTGGTGCCACACTGACTTAGACTCTCCAAGATCAACAGAAAGGATTTCTGAGGTATCTGATATTAATGTTACTTTAGAAACACATGATTATGTGAAAATTCAAGTGCAGAACCCAGAGGCCACTTAAAAATCTTACAAGTACTGGAGAATGTTGTGGGCTTTAAAAACATGTCTACCCTGTTGGCAAGGAGAATTGGAAAGGATGAAGCATAAAATGTCAGCAAAGAAATTCTATGAAGATCATTCTCAGAAGTAGAAAATTTAACTCATTTTTGTATTAGTCAATGCTAATATTAATCAATTATAAGTTTGTTCGCTGAGTGCACACACAGCCACAAGAGTGAGGCTTTTTTCCACCACAAGAAGAGGAAGCCACGATTTAACAGAAAATGTTATGGAACCATGTATCTGGTTCTATTTATCTAACCCATTACACTGGCTCTCAGTAAAGGCAATGCAACTGTGGCAGCATAGGAGATTATTAAATAGCCAAGCAGGCTTCTTCACTTGGCTACGCTTTAAGAGGAGCGATGCCACTTCAGTGTACGCATCCTTCTTGTGCCTACAGGAGCAGGCTTGTGCTTCCTCACGCAAGGATATGAAAGAGATCTGACATCTGAGGCCAAATGATTCTTATGTTTCTTTGTACAAACAACCAAACTTTCCAATTTCCAACTGCAGACCTGTGCACTTCAATCACAGGCAACTATACCCACACAAATTTCAACAAAGAGCACGAAAAGCAAATGGAGCCCTTCAGTGCAGGACAGCCAGTATGTAGCTCTTTCTGGCACAGTCCCATGTGCCTAGAGGTGAAAGATGTGACCTTAGTTTAGATAGTGGTGATACAGCAGCTACCACAGGACAACCCAGGAGCAATTACAAAGAGACAGTCATATTGTATCTTTAGATCTTTCACACCGGGCTGTGTTTTGCAACTGAAAGGAAAGAAAAATCTAAAAAATCCACACAGGATGTACTGCAGAAATTACAATTGCTAAGGAGCTCCTGCTAAGTAAAGAAATAAAAATTGCCACCATGATATATCAAAAGAACCCAACCCTGGAGATAGTTCAGCCAGAAGCTTGCGAACAGATTGGACTCATTTTTTACCTGCGGCACCCAAAGGGAAACTTGTAAAACTATTTCACAGACACTACAGACTAATCAGCATAATTTCAGTAAACAGTCAGAATAATCCAAGAGAATAGATGAGGAACAATAATCGCCAGAAATGAAATTAAGTCAGCCTTCTGATTGTTCCCAGTTTGTCCAGAAGACTCCGACTTCCCGAGACTCGAGCGTTACCATTATCTCCGTAACATACCACTGCACACTGGCAATGTGGAACACCTTC
Organism: Rhinopomastus cyanomelas; assembly: GCA_013400115.1. Taxonomy (NCBI): domain Eukaryota; kingdom Metazoa; phylum Chordata; class Aves; order Bucerotiformes; family Rhinopomastidae; genus Rhinopomastus; species Rhinopomastus cyanomelas. The sequence goes on along the minus strand of VXBP01001109.1, from coordinate 427,084 downwards.
CTTCACCAGCCATACCTGCGCTCCTTGAACTTGCTGCTTCCCTGGGGGATTTTTTTAAACTGCAGGTAGGAGGAGAGGACAGAAAAGGCAGTGCTAAAACCAAAAACAATAACCAAAGCACCATTTGCAGCACCCGATGACTTTGTAGGAAACAGCAGCAAAATTTATGGTAGAGATTTATTTTTTTTTAAATCAACTTCCTAACCTCATAACCTGACTTATTCTAACCATGTTAGTAAGAAATCACAGGTTCTGAAAGGATATTGATGTTCTTTGTGATACTAAAACCAGCAGAAACTATTCAACTAAGAACAAATGAAAAAAAATTCAGGACAAATTTAAGTGCTTTGTGCAATATATTGCTCCCTCTAAATTGCTGTACCCTACAGACATGGAATTTAACTCAGTGTGCCGCTGCAAGAAGAATTCAAAATGAACTAACCAGCCCCTACCAGTCTACCAGTAACACATGTTTATCTAAAAAAAGCAAGACAATATTAAGCGGTGTTTGAAAACTGATGCAATAGGGTTTAGCTTTGCTTATTTCTTTTCTTTCAAATAAAAAATTAACAGCTTCAGAGTGAACAATGTTAATGCAACCGATATATTTGCAGAACTCTGTGTGGCTCCATGCTAAAGAACAGGGCAGTTCTGAGACAACTATTCATCAGCAGAACAAAAGCTAATCCCGAACAAAGTAGTCAGACGTGTGCCGGAGCCAGAGAGCACTCTGGCTATAGACATCGACATCAGCCGTGTCCTTTAGACCATCCATCCATCAGTGATACAGAGTCTGTCAGTGGCATCTCACAACAACAACAAATCCCAAACCAAACAAGCAGGACCAGGAAAAGACATATTAAGTTACCTCTTTGTAAACAGAAAAAGGAGAACAAGGCAAGCAGCCGTCCTGCGCAAATAACTTACTTCCCCTCAGACCTTAATAAACCTTTTGGTTGGATCAATGACTGCCTGGTCTTGTGGGTGGGGCAGGGAGAAACTCCCTAGAGCAAAAGGTTACTTGAGTTTCAGAGTGCAATAAAAGCTGCCCAAAAAATTTCAGTTGTAACTTAAATCCCTACCTCTGGGCCATACTGCAGTCTCTCCTAGAAAAAAACCCCACCAGCCATCCACTGAAAACAGAGCAGTTCACCTTCCTAAGTTTCTTCACATACCTACTGCTAAAGACAACCAGATCAGTAATGGAAATGTTAGGGCTCAAACCTGTACACAGCAAAGGCACCGGGCACCTCTTCATAAGATGTGCCCGAAGTCCAGCATTCCTCAGCGCCCCTGTCTCGCTTCCCCGTTCTTCCGTAGTTCGGAAACTTCTTACCAACAGAACACGAGCTCTGCAGAGTACGCGCCACTGTTGGCCATCCCTCTCCCTGCAACATTGCCCAAGAGCACCCCAGAGAGAACAGAAAGCGGCTCCGAGCACGCTCCTTGAAATACTTTCATCTCTGAACAGAAAGACCTCTAAAGGACAGCCACGTCTCGACTCGACTCTGTTTAACCTTCCCAAGGTTTTATTTTCAAAAGCCAAAAAAAAAGGTCCTTTAAAAGCTTCCGGACAACTGACACAGCATCCTCAAGAGCTGTCTTTTCCCTCCTGTTCCATCCAGCTTTTCAGGCAATTAAGACAGAGCTGAATACAAAAAATCCTTCCAGCTAAGCAAGTATGTTTTTCTTTAGCCGAAAGTCTTTCAGACTAACGCTGATGCATGTTACAATCCAGTGCTTAATTTTCCAAATCATCTCAGAAACACTGTGAAGTGCCTGCAACCTCGGTGAAGCTCTAACATCCCTAATATGGAAATAAAATTTACAGCGGCTTCACAGACGAGGCACAGAGAGGTAAGGAACATCAGCGATAGCGACAGTGCCAGACACGCCAAGGAACGAGCAGGACCCGGGCAGTCCTCCTTATAAATAGCATATGACCTACCTTGCCACACATGCAGCACCCCCCACTGCCTTTCATAACCTAGTTAATGAAATTAAGTAATTCTGTAATATATCTGAGACACTCTGCAGAGGAAAGGAGAGGGAAGAGAAAGCAAGGGTGAGTAGATATATATTCATGCAATGTAATAGACTCTTTAATCCCCTGAGAAATAATGTGTCCACGTGCTTTCTCATCATGAGGCTTTCCCAATTTAAAAAAAAAAAAAACTTAAACTTCCTATAATCTGCAATGTAAGAACTTAATTAGTGCAGTGTGATTAGTAAAACTATCTAAGCCACTTTAGTAAAATACTAGAAGGAGACTAATACTATCTATGATTGAAGAGCCAAAACTGGCTATAAAAATTCTATCTTCAGTGAGATCCAGCTCTAGCTTTCAGCATTTGAATGCATCTGAAAGGTGTGTTCAGTCAGTATTGTCTTCAATACTGTTACTAAAAAATTGACTTACATTAGTATCTTTGCATTTGTGCTAAAGCACCAGACTGCAGAAAACCTTCAGTGTTATGAGATCTTAAAAAAATCCTGGAGACAAACAAGACCACATGCTGATTTACTTACCATCCCTCTACTACCTATGGTAAACAGACAATGCCTGATCTGGTAAAATTAAACAAGCTGCACACTGAAAAAAGAAAGAACAAGTTACTCTACTGCCTAAAACTGATTAACAGGGATTTCTTTTCTGTATTCAACATTCTCCATTAACTGCCACCTCAAACACTGCATTTCTAAACCAAAACATCTCTTTCCAAGTTGCATGGAAGGAATACAATATTAGAGAAGGGAATAAGACAGTTAGAAGATGATCTGACCAAGGTCAATCTTGAAAAAACTGTGGCTTCAATGCATTCAGCTGCGTTGTACTCTGAAGTGACATGGCCCTGCCTGAGGAACATCTGAAATACTGCACGATAAATGTGCACCCAGAACTGAGATTGCTCACAGAATGCCCACTCCAGACCACCCTGGATTCCCAGCTGATCAATGCACAAGATCACTCAAAATACCAAATCTACTTAAGCTAGCAATGACCCTAAACAGTGCACTGGCACTATTTAACAGCGCAACATCACAGCTGAGTCCATCAGTCCACTGCAGCTCAGTAGTCTACCACAATCATTGACAGAGAAAATAAATGGGATTTGAGAGGACCAGACAAAGATCTTCCTTTCGCTCCAGTTCAGCTTGGCCTCACTCTTGTGTTTTACACTATATACTGCTGCCCATTCCCAACAAGCCAGCTTTGCCTCTTCTTGTTAACACAGGATAAAGCCTGGGCACTCTAGGGAGTTTTCATTCAATAAGCCAGCAAAGTAAACCTTTGCTAGCACTAGTAAGAATGGCTTTTTTTGGCTCCAGGCACTCTACTCGCCTTTTGCCAAGTCTGAATTTCTCTTTTTGCCTTCGCTAAATGCTCAGAATAAAGGCGGGGAGAGGGGGGTAGGGGGAGTAGGGGAGGGGTGAAGGGTGTCACTCAATCCTCACTAGAAATTCCCCAAAGTGCACCTGAATCAACACTGTACTGCTACACGAGACCACCTCCAGTCACCGCATAGGTAAAACCTCCTGCCCTCTGCATCACTACATATTCCTGGGGTCTCAAAGATATACGCCCAGTATCTGAAGAAAGAGGGGAGGGAAAGAGATGCTCTGAGTCAATTACAACTGTTAACTGCTGTAATATCTTAGTGTCATGCTGAGCATGTTAAATATGCTGATCACTTTTGGACACCAGAGGCACAGTCTGAGGCTGTTTGCCATTCTCTTCATTAAACTGCTAAACAAACAGCTCTCATTTTCAAACCTACGTAGAACAGATTTTATGAACATCAAAAATAAACAAGAAAATAATGAATAGCTATAAAAAACAGCAAGAACCACACGACAAACCGAAAGAAGCAATTGTAACAGCTGAAGAAAATTCAAAGGCTTTTCAAATGTCTCACAGAAGAGAAATCCTCAAAATAATCTATTTATATTAGAAGATATCATTCCTTTCCCTCAGGGAAAAAAAAAAAATCACTAGTCTAACATCCACCAAAGACACTGCAGTCTTGTAAGACTGCAAACTGTTTGTTGACAGCCTTGACAAGGCTTTGCAAAGGCCCATATTTCTCAAAGCTGTTATGCCATTTAGCTGATCTCTTTTTTTTCATTCCCATCCAGTGTTTTTCACAGCCGAGAACTTGTTTGAAGTGGAAGTAGAATGAAAACCAAAACAAACAGAACTAAGTCCTGGGACTGCGGTCAGACGTGTCCGTACCTGTGCAGCGACGTGGTGTTTCTGCAGCTGACTGCAAGGATTTCAAGGCGTTCGATCTGCTCCTCACTGGGCTTAAGCAGGGAAATGAGTTCAGATATGCCTTTCACAGCTGACACACTAAAGCAAGACAACCTCATTAGACTAGCTTTGAGCCACTAGCAAAACACCCACAAACGGCTACCGAAGGAAAATCAAGTCACAGGCCCGAGCACACAAAAACACATTGTACCCGTGCATTTACAACACCTTTACTCATGCTGTAATGGAGTTAATGGGGGCTGTATCGCTCCAATACAATGGATCTGCAACTGAGCCATGACTGGGGATGGCTGTGCTGCAGCCTCAGCGTCTGATATTCACAGACAAAACTCAGTTTGGTAGCCCCAATCCCTTGGAAGCTTCTACACTGAAACCTCGCCTAGGTATGTGCCAAGGAATATTATCAAAAAGATTGATTACACTGTTTTAGCAGCAATTTTAAAGCATCAGCTGCACTTAAGATCAGTGTGTGAGTCTGTATTCGATATAAAGGATACGGGTTGTGTTTCAAGAACAAGCTAGTGTGGACAGCACAGTCACTGTCGATTTTTATTTGTCTTAAATTCTATCAAAAGCCTGTTGTTACTGCAGGAATACCAATTCTTTCAAAAGTAAATTAAATACACGTACAGTTTCCAGAAGATCAGGCACAGGAGGCAAATACACACACGTTTTTGCCCAACACACGAGGTGCAATCTGTGGCGTATCTTTTGTTTAGAGAGGAGTATGGGTCTAATGTTCAAGTATGTAAGACCATGGCCTAATCATTGTGCAGTGAAATACGAAACAAAATCAATGGTGGCACATAAGATGTGATCGCCTCTGTGTTTGGCTCACTGCACCTAATTCTTGACTCATAAATCATTGTTACTAGCCATTCAGTGAATCAATATTCAGATTCCCTCTTGGTCTATACATATGACCACTAAATGAAATAATAATGAGCAAAATCTGTCATATATTAGGTTATCAATATTACCAAAAGGGATTTCATGGCACCAGTGAGGTAATCTAGGATGAAATGCAGCAGATGAGTACGTAAAGGAACGTGAAAAACCTGTGACTAAATATAGAAACACCAGGATAAAAGTGTTTTTAAATACCTCTTCTTCCATCTTATCCTCAAGGGTTGAAATTTACCATAAAAGTGTTTATCACAAAAATACATTTTAGGAAAGGCCATCTTCATAATGTAAGCTTTTAACTGTTTTAGAACATGCTTTATTCAAGCATTTTTCTTCTTCTTCTTTCAGATAACCTCTTTTTAAATTATACTAGTTTCATTTCTTTTCTCTGAGGCACTATTAATAACACAGTGATCAGAGTTTTGTTTTCTTACCAGCATCCTGATAGTCACAACCTTCAGAAAACTACATTTTAGTTCCACGAAAACCCACCACTACCACACAAACTTCTAAGAGTAATTCCACAAAGCTGTACTTTCCAAACGATTCACAAGCCATTAGGTTATTAGAACACAGTGGATCGCATCACACTGCAGAGAAACCTGAGAAATGTTGTTTGCTACCATCCCGCACTAAGCTATGAGCTGCATCAAAATTTGCCATTTTGACAGCAGAAGGGAAGAAACGAAGGAGACCTCAAAGATGTCACCTGTGAAAGAACAGTCAGCTAAGAGTGCTCTTTAACTACTGCCTAAGCACACAAGAGATTCTCCAGGCAAGTACGACTTAGAGGTAGAAACTTCACTGAATTTACATAACCCTTGGAGGTTTTCATGTATATCAAGCACAAAAATAGCAGCATGCATTGACAGAAGACACATCATTCGGGTTGACTAGTTTTACAAACCCGTAGCACTTAAAAGTTGAAGGTGAAAAACTCAAAAAAATAATGAAATAAAAAACAACTCTGAACTCTCTCCTCTTTTCTTCCCTTGTAACTGGCTTTTCTCATACACATAGTTGTGGAGAAAGCAAGCACTCGGGCCTGAGAAGCCATATATGACAGCACTGCGCCGGCGGCGCTATCTAACGCTCTTCCTACACACAAATGTACAAGTGATTTATGTAACTGTTGCTTGCACTTCGTCAAGAACGGGTGAAACACGCAGTAAATACAGCAAATAAATCTTCAGCATCTCTTCAGTAGGAGCCTGATTCTGCAGCGAAACAAAGAATTCACTTCTGCTACTGAGTGGTGGGCTCTGTAACGATGTGCAAGTTGCCTACACAGCTAACAGTGTGACTACAGTTAAAAGTATTTTCTTGTACAATTTAATAAGCAATGAACAGTCAGGTAACTATTCTTAACTCTGCAAGGCAGCTCCACCAGTCATTCATTAGAGCTGCGCTATTCCTTTAACTGAGGTGAACTGTGGGCTTTCTTATTTATTCAAGCTGTAATAGAAAAGCAGAAAACTATTTCAGTCCATTTTTTTTATTCCTTTTGTACAAAGGCTAAGTTGGAAAACTACAAGAATTGCACTTGGAGGAGTTGTGAGCAAAGAGCTCAAAACTGTAATTTAGTCAGCAGAAAGGCTCCTTCTACTTGGGCACACCACTGTTTCAAACTCTTGTCCCTAGCATCCCACACAGTATTTTCTCTTCCTTGGTGGCAGGGCAAAAAAGAGAAGACAACAACAACAAAAAAAAGATGCAGTGTGGAAACAGGGAAGGCCTTTCCGTGCACTGTGAAAAGGGGAAGTGAGAAGAGAGAGCTACCCAACTTTAAACAAAAGGGAGTATGGGTTCTTTCCAGCACTGTCATTCCAGCCACAGCAAGCACTCGAGCACAAAGTACCCCTAAATTCCTTTCACAGAATCCTAGAGCATTAGGGATTGGATGGGACCCATTCAAGGGATATTTTTAAAAATGAATAATTTTTAAAATACTCTAAAGAATGAATTATTTTATACAGGAGTAACTTATGACATTGAAACTATTAAAATGTATGGGAAATACAGAGTTATCCAAACGGCACAGATTAAATTTAAGATAAATTTTTAACACATTTTTTAGCAGCAACATGACCTCTGATACTGTGTGATGTTATCAAGCAGAGCAAGACTTCTGCGTCACGCACTTACAATGTCTTTTAAATAATATAGGTCTCTGTAACTCAATGTGACAACGATGCTGCTACTTGGGAAATAAATGAATTTTTCCCCAACGTGATTTTTTTATCCCCCCAATATTTCCCATATTTTTTCTAACATTTTAAACATTTTTTCCCAAATATGATTTTAAAATCATTATCATGATTTTTAGATGATTATTTATTTAGCCTTTCACAATTACTAATATTTAATGGCTTTTGTGTTCTCTCACTGAAGAGTTTTTGTAATAAAAATCTGCTCTTAAGTGTGTTCTTCCGCAGTTCATGAACTGTATGTGCAACTAAAAGAAAAAATAAATCTACGTCTGTCTATCAACAATATTTATAAGCGATACAGGGTGAAAAGATGTCCAAATTTTAATAAGAACACTGTATTACAGTAGCAGTAATCTATGTGTTTTACTGGGAAGTGAAGTGGATTACCGTAGATGAAATTTTAAATGTCCTTTCCATTTTATAGATAACACAAAATGACTCTTTTCATGTCTCCAGCGATAAGGATACATGTGCCACACATTTAAATAGTGCCTTCACCCTATCCAACCTTGCTCATGAATTAATAATTCAGTGACATTAATACAAGAAGATAAATGATAGAGAGGTTACAGCGCAAGGGCCAACGGTACACATATACTTCTTCTAGAACAGCTAATACCTCTCTGCCAATTGCAGTTAGAACTTTTTAACAGTTTTCAATGGCATTTTTACAATCTAAATAGCAGCTTATGCACACACAATTTCACACAACTCAAGCTTAATAAATCTCCTGCTGCTACCAAACAATCATTCGGGGGGATTAAAGTGCAACATCTGCTAACATTAATAAGCATTTTACATGGCAATATGTATGTAAGCAGTTGCTATCAGTCTTCTGAAAAAGCTTCTAGACTGGTTTGGCATAAATTATACCCCTATCGTTCGATAGTGGTGACTTTAGCTTATGGCAACACTACAGTAGCTGCATCACTATGTAGTAGGGAAAGAACAATGGAATCATGTGCTGACTGCAATTCTCATTTCTAGAGGAATAGTTTTCAAAATACTTGAAAAATAAACAAAAAAAAGGGCCCATGCCAAGAGTTTCAGACAAAACCCTTGTGAAGTCCCACAGTTTCAGCACTCACAAAAAAACCCTAAACTACCAATCTGTTTGGAAGAGACAATTTTACTCCTCATACCAGTTACAGCTTTTTAATCCCTCTTGGATTTCAAAATTTTTATTTCAATTTCTATCCAAGCAGCATCTACAGTTAAAGAATGCATGCCTTTCCAAGGCATAAAATACGTATCGAGGGGGTTATTTAATTAGGAATTCCAGCATACATTTTTCGGCAGAATTTGGCAAATAAGCACGCTCTGGAGTCGAGAGACGTGTAGCATCAGCTTGAGCCAAGAACACAGTTGGCAAACACGGCACAAACTTTTACGTGCAGCCCTGCCAGCAGAACTCAAGCCCTGCAGTTCAGCCGTGGACAGCCAAATGCCAGGGCCTGCCAATCACCCCTACTCTGTAGTGAATAAAACGAACGCAGTCGTATTCCACCCAGGGTCACCATTTTATTGTAAGGCAGTTTTTTAAAACGCCTTTAAAAAATGGAGATGTGAAGTATGTGAGGCTCTTATTTGGTAAGCCCTACAACCTTAGTAGCACGTTCATTTTTAGAAACAGAAAATAGCGAACAGCCAGCTCAGCAATAACAAACATTATAATGCCTTTGTGGAGCGCTCCAAGATAATGATGTTGTGCGGATACACACGATCTGCAAGTTCCTTTCTTTCTTTCAGGCAAAAAGAAATTTCTATCAGAAAACATTCAGAGACATAAGAGAAGAGCAAACTGGATCAAATAAGCATGCAGAAAGTATTCAATCTCTTTTTCTTAATTAGCAATTAATTTCCCCTGATTTTTCCATTATGATTCACTTAAATGTGATTGTTTTAACATTCTTTTTCAAGTCAAAATATTGCTTTAAAAATTACTATTATCATACTCTTCTGACATCGCCAACATTCTTGCTTGACATGTTATAATAGAGATTAAGGAAATCAAAGCAATAAAAGATTCCAGCAACAGCCAGTGCTTGACAAATAACATTCAGGTCCTTTTGATGCTATCAGGTGTTAAGTACCCAGAACTAGGGCTGAAGCCAGGCTTAGCTGAGAAAAAAAAAAGTCATTTAAGGACAGAAGGAAAAAATAAAAAAAAAAAAAAAAAAGGTGAGTACGTTTATTTTAGTGTCTCTTTTCTACTCAGACTGATTGTTTCTTGAGGCTGAAGTCTGCACCTGCAATTCCCATACATATTTCAAAGATCGGAATCACTGTCACCGGAGGAAGCACATGGGGATTAAGAACCCAGATGCTTCAGTGCCACAAACAGTCTTCCTTGAATACAGCTTGAATTTTAGATTACGATTTTTAAATACTGGTTTTTAACTCATCGCGTCTGCCGCCTGCAAAAACACAGCTTTCTATTCACCTATTTGTGACAAATCCTTACTATTTTCCTTTCAGAACAGAGCAACACGGTATTGGCACACGACTGTTTTCGGGCGATTCCTCCACCCGCACTAATTCTCCCATCAGACATATCCCCTGCCATGTGCTAGCCTTACATGTTCTTGAAGATTCGCTGCTGCTGTAGTCTCATGGCTATTTTGAATCCAGGTCACAACTTTCCACAGTTACTGAGCTTAACATTTGCAATTTAATGTACCTTAACACAAGAATTCAACGGCGCAGAGACAAAAATGAGGCGACTGCTTTGCTCAAAGACGGCTGAATATTAAATATGAAATTTAACAGGCTCTAATAATAACAGTTTGTAAACAGCGTAATATATATGTCTGCCCTAATTTAGTAAGATGGAATTGTCACATAACACTCATCAAATTGTGCACAAAAAATTGTTCTGGCATTTCACTAAATTAAAATCTTCAGTACTCACAGCAAGAACGCACAAATTTAGATGTTATTAATACCTTAAATCAAACTCACTTCTATGAAAGGCAATTTACAAGTCGTCTTCTCTCGAGATAGCAAAGAACAGACCAGGGTCTAAAGCGTATTTTTACAGGCACTTTGATGGCAACCTAACCTTTTTGGTCTGATTGCTATTTTAACAAAAACAGAGGAAAGCGTCTTCTTTGAAATCCTGCAAGCTCTTGTTTACATGAATATAGTTTTAAGCCTTCAGTGACAGAGTGGCTGACAGCTCAACAGACAGAAGGTACATGTAAGATGTCCCTCTTTAGAACACGCACGCCGTTTCACCAGTTCCTCATTCAGCAACCTGAAAACCAGACTCACAAACCCATGCAAGTAGTCCACATGCTGGATAAGCCACTGTGCTTTAACTGGTGCTCTGTGTTTTTAGTACTTTCAGTTCCTAACACTAAATAACGCCATCAGGACTTCTGCATTGCAGGCACTTGGGCAATAGGTTACAAATCAGATGCACAACGAAAGAAACCATCATCATCATCAAGTAGACTCCCCCACACTGCCAGTTACTCACCGAGAGTCACAGCGTGGGGTCACAATTTAAAGAAAAAAGAGGGGGGAGGAGAAAAGCAAAGGGAGCAGGCAGAGCTGGGAGATGGCATTCCCCAAGCTACTTTCAAGTGCAGTGGAAGTGGGAAAGCCTAGGGAAAGCTGCAGCAGCACAGGCAGGTTCGCCCTGCCACGCCATGGGTGGATGTGTCGGGGAGCCTGAGCAAAATAAAGAGACAACTGAAGGAGCTGAGGAAGAGCGACAATGAAGGAATGCAACTCCACAGGGAGACAAACACGCCGCGCAGTACAGAAAAGGGAAGAGCTTGCTAGCGTTAATTATCTGCGTGTAATCTTATTTCCTTCAAGAGGACAGACAGCATTTAGGATCAGTTGCCACACTCTCGTGACCCCGCGGTACCAGACTCACGTCTATCCAAGACACAGACAGGAGCCAGCCTAACTGCAGCTATTCTCTTTTTCATTCGTGTGAAAAGCCCCCAGATCCACATTAGAAGCCATGAATCTGAAGAATGAGTCACAGCAGTAATAAACATGGAGATAGAGAAAGGTAACATTGGCACTGGATGTTACAAGAGGGGCCGGCACATGTGTGCCATGAGCTGCACGCCTGGGTGTGTACCTGAAAACATCCATTTAGAACACCTACTGTTCTGCGAGTAATCGCATTCTGTACATGACTGACGATCTCACAGTGCCACAGGAATAATTACAAGAGCTGAGCACAATTTCAACACATCTACTTGCACATTCTGGGCACATTTTTGGGGTGTAAAAATCAAGTCCATAAGAGGTCGCGACAGTAATAAATGTGCACTTTATTTATGGGTCACTTTTGGGCTGAACTCAAGTTTTATTTCTGGAAGAAGAGAAAAAGAAAGATTGGAGGATGAGCAACACAAACAAAAACGATATGAAAACAAATCCCCAACCTAAAGGCCTATCTTCTCAGGCACGTAAGAAGTGACAGACGGAGGCACGACAGAACACTTCACCTGACACTGCCTGGTTATCAACACACTCTCTCTAGAACTTACTCAGTTGTATTTTAATATCTCCTCAGTAAAAGGTGATTTGACCTTTTTGGCAACAAAAATAGCAAGTTTATGGATTTTGTAAAAATAAAAATACCTAAGCCAAGATTGCCATGGTGTGCAATACAGGAAGAGCTTGGAGAAAGCACATTGTAGGATTTCAACAGCCAGATATTTCACTCCAATGATTTCTGAATGATTTTTGTATTTGAAAATACAAACAAAATTTACTGTTACACTATCATTTTAGAACAGTTCAGTAAATACCACCGTTAAGCTTTTCACAGTGGTGTTACTTACTAACCTGAACGTGTACACCTACGGTGTGGCTACCTGAGAGCCCAACAAAGAGAACAAAGCTCTTCCTGGCCGGCAGCAACCTTCATCTGTGACTCTGGACAAGCATTTCTTTTACCAATATGCATCTCTTTCACCAACAAGCATTTCTGTCACCAGCATTTCTTTTACCTCACTATTTTATCACGTGATAAAGTGACACTGTGTTTTCTAATATGTACTGTATTAATACATACCCATGTACTCGATGCACACATTCCTGAGCATCCACTCATTTAGTGCTGTTCAACTGGTGTTATTACTTCATTCACTTCCTAAAATATTCAGAAAAAACACACTCTCTAAGGATACCTTACAGTAACTAAGAATAAAAATATATTCTGCTAAATATTAACAAATATTTAGTTGTTGCATTCCTCTTTAGGAAGTTATCATCTAGCGGTGATAACTAACAACTGTAACTTCCCAAGAGCAGGTACCAAATTCTTCAACATTCACAAAGCAACAACTTCTTAAAACCTGGGCTTACACTAAGTTCCATTTCCTACTTTTCATCTTGGGCCACATTCAGAAAGTCAGAATCACAATGTTTTTCCATGCAGTTATTCTATTACAGGTACTGGGATAGAACTCATTAAACTGAGGCTGAACAGGCTGCAGCATGGGAGGAGAAGTACCGCTGCCCTTCTACTCAGAACCAAAACATCAATAATTCAAGCTGATTTGGAAACCCTATTCAACAGGACGATTAATTTTTAAGAATGTAGTGGGGATAGTAACAAACATCACAGAACAATTTCAAATTTTACAAGAATCATCAACAAAGCTTCCAAATATGAAGCTTTTGAAACAAATAAGAATCTCTTATTGTTCCAGGCTAAAAAAAACCCCCTTGGACTCCAAGAACCACAATTCTGGAATCCAGCCAGCAAAGTCAGGAGTCAAGAGACTCAGGCTTCTGTGTGTGGGTTCTCTGCTGCTCCAAGTACACACTAGACCACTCAGTGCCATGTACTGTGCTGCACCATTTAATGTTTCTCAACATAGTCTGAGGGGTTTTTGATCTGTTGTGGGGTTCCCCTTCCAGAAGCAAGCACTTGGAGAACAGCAATGCAAGTGCACATAAGAACATACAAATTTTATAAAAAAGACAAAGGAGGGGAGGAAAAAAAGAAAGAAAACCTACCAGGCAAAAACTAGAAATTCAAACTATTACAATACAACAGTTCTGTCAACTGGCTTAGCTCTCTACACACTCAAAACTGCCCAGGGTCTGGCCATGCCATTACTGGAGACTCTCCTGCCAGCACCCCAGGTTCCGCACACTATTCACCTGCAGCCCTGGACAGGAAGGATGACTCAAGCCTCCCTCAACCTCAGAGCACAAATGTGACCTTTCCAGGAAGTGAGATTAAGCAGACTGGTGTTTCCCATGGAGCACAGGCTGAACCTTTCTGCTCATGAGTGTTCTTACGGTTTCCATAGTGAACGTCATTTACATGAAGGCATTGTAAAGGCTCCCACATGAAAATGCATCTCCAGCATGATTACATTACTTGAAGTTATTTTTCCTCTCGTTGTACTTTGTAAGTGAGAGAAAATATTGACAAAAACAGGATGCAAGATAACTAAAAACTGGAAAACATGAAACCACCAAACCATTTACAACTCTCTTTTTTTAAGACTTCATTGCTACTGGGCAGCCCGAGATGAACTACACACGGTAAAATACGCTTTAATTTATAGCCTAAGGGTTCTTCCATGTTGAAGAGGAAGGAGCATGTAAAGAAATACAGCGTCTTTCTCAACCCGTCTGTTCTTTGAAATGTCTTCATTAAAATGGAGATTTTGACTTTTTGGCTGTGAATAACAGAAAAAGGACAAACCTGGTTTCCGAGGATCTTCATCTGCAGACAGCGCGCGCAACACTCCCCTCTTCCGTCTCACAACGATCACACTTTTGTATCACAGGCAGTTTTTGAGGGGGAAAAGCAGATGGGACTACCTCCAGTTCATGATGATTAGCTAAATTAGTCCTAATTACACCTTTGGGTTTTTTTCATGAAGCAACTGAAATAATCTAGCCACGAATTTGGATCTGCAGCACAGAAGGACTCGTACTTTCCCAGACCTGAGTGGCAGCCATGACAGAGAGCACCACCGCATGCAGGATGATGATGGTTACTCATTGGACCAGGTCACCACAGAGAGCACCAAATCACAAGCCTGCAGCAAAAAAAAGGTGGTCCCTTCTTTCTATTTAACGGAAATACCCTTGAGGTTTTAGAATCCCCATTTTTTCACTACCATGGTAGTAAAAACACAATTAATTCAACGGTGGTCAGTTGGCTTGAGTGAATTTTAGAGCACAACACAAGGAGCTATTTCTTCATATCATTTGTGAGCCGTAAAAAATCCCACGGAACACGTCTGTTCAGTTCATGTGGCGGCAGCTAATATCTCCTGTAGGTACAAGACCTGAGCAGTTGTCCCTTTAAGTACCTTACATAACATCTGTAATTAAGTGACTGAGGAGATATTAATCATATCTCTCAACCGTGCAGAAGTTGTGAGCACAGTTGTGCAAAATGCTTAACTGTAACAACAAATTTTCCCACTGCCCCATTTTTTTTTCCATGAATCCTTGACAATTAGTTTAAATAATCTGTTAAAGCTGCAGCTTTATTTGCTGTATTGGTGGTTATGTTATCTATTTAAAACACACACAGAACTAACTTACTGGCTATTCGCCAGGAGATCTGATACAAACGGTTAATTTCTTTGACTTGTTTTCCATTAACACATAGGACTTCAAAATAGTCCTATAAATTAAGAAAAAGTTACTGAACAAAAAGAATTACTTAAAATAATTGTTTTACATGTTGTGTGATTTTTCTGTGAAAAATAAAGAGCTGATGAAGTTATTTCCAGAATCTCGGCGAACTGCAGGGTGCAAACATCAGCCACTGCTGGGCAAATGTTAAGATTAATGCAAATCAAAAAACTCAAAATTTTACTTGGCCGTTTTGTTACAACCAGGTAACAAAAATACGCTGGTTTCACTGTAAATCGCTATATTATTATCTCAACAATAAAAAAACCTGGGGGACAATGTGTTCCAAAGCCAGCTGAAAACAGTACTTCCTAGTCGTACCGCTGTCCAAACACGGCTCCAGACATCACCATAATGAGAAATGCTACCGTCAGAAGTGAAGATGTGATAGGGATACACAAGCTGTGTGTAGGTGACAGGCGTATAAAGAACGATTTCATTCACATGGAGACTTCAAAGTTTGTACTGGTTTTGTGTGCTTTGTTTGGCAGATTTTTCAGTCCTGAGCCAAGAGCTGCTGATTACTTACATCCCGTTTGCCAAACGCAAAAGTTTTATGAGTCATAACAGCGCTGCAGTTCCAAACAGACAGAAGTACACACACACACACGTAAAATAATAAAAATTACAAGGGGGAGAAGAGAGATTTCTCCCTCCTTCAGAGCTAGCTGTCTGTGGGCAGTTACGTATGACTTAGTGGGGCTTCATTTTTAACGCACACTACAAGCAAAATGATGATAGTGTGGATTTGTGCTTTGATTTTTATCTTGCAAACAGAACAATGCTAATTTTAAGAAGCCATAAATGATGACATTTTTACAAAGAAGAAAAATGTTTCTTTGACATATAAACGTACCTCAAAAGTACTTCAGGAGGGCACACACGGCTAACAACTCCGTAAAAATGTTTCTACATATAATTTTCTCTTTCAAACACAGAAATGGTCTCTAAAAACGCCAGAAAAGTTTCTAAATAATAGTATGTGTAAAGCAAATCCACTCTAACCTATTTTTAATACTTCTAAAATACATTATAAGTAGCTGTAATATCTGAGGCATTGGTAAAAACAGTCTACATCCTATTGAATTTTTATGTGTTATTCACTCTTTTATTCTAAATACTGGCAGCTTCCTAGTTAGAGTTTACAAGCCCCAGCGCTGCCCTCAACAATGCAGTCACAGTTCTCACTCTTAAGTCGTTGGAGCTCCACATTCATCAGGGGGTAACATTTGTCCTTTTGTGTTTTCTTTCTACTTACAGACAAAAGACACAATAGTTTTCCACAGTTCCACATGAATGAAATGTGAAGCCTATCTAAGAAGCTGTGGAGTGTTTCTAACATAGAAAATGTTTTCCTTAGGGTCATAACTCTTGGTCTGAACACAAGACTAAAAACAAAGCTCCGGAATTTTGTTCTAGTCATATAAATACAAGAGGTCTGAGCTACTGATAACAGCTGAAGTCGGGCACTCCTATTGTAATTACAAAAACAATGAGGTTTCCAAATATTAAAATTTTTTTGAGGCCCAGGTACTTTCCAGTAATCCAAGAGGAAACATATAAACTTGTGTGAAATGTTACCTACGTTTTCAAAGGTAGAGTATTTCACGTCAGAAGAAAACAGGTGCCCCCTTCCCAGACTGACTGTGTGACTTGGTCTAGTGATCCTGCTGAGGCAGGGGGATTGGACTAGATGATCTTTTGAGGTCCCTTCCAATCCCTAATGATTCTATGATTCTATCATTCTGTGACCTCTGGTATTCAGTAACAATTCAAAGCTGAAACTTTCTACCTAAGGTCTTACAAATAGAGTTAATCTAAAACATCCAGAAAATGCCACATCTTAAATTTTATCCATTCCTGATTATGATAGATGAGAAATGTAATGGAAAGTCCTTCTACAGTAAGAAGTGCCGTTGACACATTTAATTGGGAATGATCTAACTATAATTTTGCTACAGTGTCAGGAAAAGAAAGGTATTTTGTTTGTTTAAACACTGATTATTGCAGTATTTATTGAACATAAAGATGATACCTTGAGGTGATCTCCTTACACTTTGCCTCTCACATTGCTGTTCACCTCAATGCAGTTACTAATAAATTACTCTATAACCTAATGCATTTTGTTCACTCAGTTCCTGTAAGTGTTTTTTTATTGACAAAACTATTAGTTTTATTAAATGTGACTGGTGCATCGTTTCTGCCAAGTAAGTATTAATGACTTACTCTTCTCATTTTTAAAAAAGCAGATGGAAAATTTTAAGAATTAAGGAACAGCTTGAATGTCACTTAGATGAAAACCATACAAGTATGGCATTGTTGTCACTTTTGTCACTTGCAGGGATTTTTAAAAGTATCTAAGTTACTTATCACCATAAAAAACATGGTGCTAGCGAAAGAGAAAAGATGTGTTATGCTGTGGCTGAAACACCACTCCATCAGGCAGGCTCTTCCAATGTAGCAAGTAAATTACTATTGGTCTACCTTTGAAATACAAGGTTGTAAATATATATATCTCTCTTAATCACAGATGTATTATCCTCACAACAGAAGCTGCAAACATGTCTTGATTGTATGGCAGTCTACACTGAATGGAATTCCTGAAACATCTTTACCTCACCAGGAAAGAAAAAGACACACCGTGTAAAGAAAGATTATGCCCACTGCCTCTGCGTTAATTCCTCAAGAAGATTAAATTAAGAAATCTTTCTTCATCATGACTAAGTACATCAGTACTTTCCCCACACGAAAAGGATGATGCAACTTTTCAACTCCTAGCACCTATCAAAATCTCTGAGAAAGACATAATTTATAATTTTGTGAAAATCTTACCATTATAATCCTATTTGAGTGTAATTGCTGTGGCTAATATTCTTACCCTGTTACAAAAATGCTGAACGTAAATGTGGCACTGAGTTGTTAAGATAATACATGAACATGCTGTGAGAGGGTAATACCTATACAATAGCCCTTGCCAATACCATAAATCTCTTTATTAGACAACAACCTATTACAGGAGATCTACTTAACTGTTTCCCTACTTAGAGGGCCATTTGGTGTTACAATAACAAGCTGACTTTTCACATTAGCAGGATTAGCCAGTATAAATAATAAATCGACACCGAGTTGCTGCTCTGTTAGATATGGCAAATCATTCCTGGTGTTTAAAAAGAGAATTCAAACTAAACCCCCAAGACCACATTAGGCTGATCATATGTTAAGTTTAGGGTTCTGTTAGTTTAAACTAACAGAAACAAAATCAACTCTCAAACCACTTTGTGTGGCAGATTTATTACAGGACAGCATGTTATGGAGAGCTGCTTCTGTTCCATGGAACGTGTACGCGTACTGCTTTATTTCCTAACAACATCATGGCAAATCGTTTACATTTACTGAAATATTCTGGAGTCAAACGACTGCCATCGTTTTTCCAAAGATAAAAGTGCACAATTCATCGAAGTACCATCTACTATGCTTCTTGCTCTGCAAGAAAAACTGCATTATAAACGAATTATTTTCTTCTCCAAAGCACTCACTATTTGAAGATTCACACACTTTCACCACCCAGATAAGCAGACACAAATAGAAAACTGAAATAGAGCAGATCATTTGTTTCACTGGGCTATAGGAAGAAAAACTGCTATTTGAAATAGTTCTGATTCTTCACATCATTTTTAAGTTAAAACATTTTTAACAAAACCTCAGGTTATGATATCGTTGCTTTGTGTTGTCAAAGTTTTTCTAAAGACCACCAGCCTTAACATAATTTGCCTGCTTTAGTCCAGCTGTATGAATTTATCAAAGATATTTGAAAGAAACACATCTTTTAACATTTTTTAATGGAGAAAAAGCAAAATTAAGAGTTAGCCTTGTAATCACCTTGATTATGAGTCATCACCCTGCATGCATAAATAAAAGAGACTTACCTATTGCTTTGTGGCTAGCACACTACACTGCATGAAGACCTGAAATTGCTATGTAGCCTCTCTCATACTGACATGACATTTTTAGAATCAGAAAAGATAGTTCATGCAATGAAAATGTGCTTTCCATCACAGAGAGCACCAATTTGGCCCTCCTGCACCCTGACACGTGAGAACTGTTTCCCTCGGTTCCTTTTTACACTTTCAGTAAGTCAAGTTTTGCTTACTTTAGAAAAAATTTTATTGCTGAGAGACATCCTTTTTGTAAGCTGTCCTGCAGAGCCTTTCTGCTCAAGGTAACAGAGGAGGCACTGTAAAATGAAGTTGTACTTCCTGGAAAGAATTCAGCCCTGAATGCCTTGATTACTCCGATTATCTCAATATACAAGGCTCCCTCTGCAGGTAATAAGAAGAATAAGTGAAAAATATGTGAAAAAAGTGAGTAACAGCTGGCAGAGGAACCCAACTAATCAGTCATCATTTTAAAGAAATTCCCCCCAGAAATCCTTCTCCAATGTTATCTGACCTAAGAGGTTAACACAGAAAAGTGTCTTTTTTTTCCCATGTGTCTCCTCTTGTTCCCTCAGAAAAGTTAAGCATTCGGCTTTACTCCTCCCTCTATCAAAACGCAGAGATTTCTTTTTCAAAGTCACCTAAACGTATTCAAGGCAGCAAAAAGAAAAATAAAAATCACTGTGCTTACTCAGAACCAAACAAAAACTAAAGACCACCTTAAAGAAGAAAAAACATTCATTCTGTCTGCTGCATCTCCCTAACCCAAAACCAAACAGCTTTATCCTCATTCTATTTGGGGCTGGGAGACAAAACCCAGTATCACCCTCAGGTACAATCACACACGCACTCCACCTGAGTTTTAAAAGCAACTAAACTGAATGTTATCTTGAAAATTAATAAAGCTCTTTATCAATTTTTATCAAATTGGCAGTAAACTGCATTTCTTCCAAAAGATGTTACCTTCACCTTAACACGTCTGAAGATTCTCGCTGTAATAGCATGAGCTTTCAAGACAAAAACCCCCTCAACGCAAATGGGAAAAGCCGACAGTGAATGCAGCTACAAATATTAAACAGATCAAAATCAAGCCTCCAGCCTATCTAACCAGAGATAGGCACAGAGAGAAGCCTCAGAAGCCATGAGGCTAATTCTAACATGGAAAGAATGGCAGTATACCTGTTTCTCTTAGAGCCAAATCCCACTCTCTTCACTTCTGCAAGTAGTGCCATTTCACTCATGAAGAATACTTGTAAAATGAATGCATGTGCACAGGGCATAAAGTGCCACATGCCCTGCGTGACTTCCACTTTTGCTGGAAAAAGCAACTCCAAAATATAACCTTTCCAGTTTTCAAGGTCAGCTCTAGAGAAAGAAAAAAAAAGTGGAAAGACTCTTGATATTGTATGACTTGGTCTAGGTGATCCTGCTGTTGCAGAGGGCTTGGACCAGATGCTCTTTCGTGGTCCCTAATGATTCTATGGTATTGCAGTATGGCTGCAGTCATTACATGGACCAAATGTAGGGCAAATTTTGGGTGTTCACTTCAAAACGATGAGACTGCTGCACACAGAGCTCTTCTTTGATGCTAGAATATCTGTAACAGTTGGATCAACACCGTGGATATTATCTGATACACCTCTTCATATGTGAGAAAGAATGAGGAAGTAAAAAAAGCAGGGGGAAAAAAAACAACTAGCATTTGGAAGACACAATGCTGTTCAAGCACTGGGTGAGATTACTGCCTGAAGGACAAAAGGATTTATTCTCACTTCCAAATTATGTCAGCCTGCAACTCCCCTCCCTCCCTAGAACAGCTCCCAGCTTCAGCCCATTTTCCTGGCTCAGCAAGTCAACCAAGAATACACCTCTACTGCAGAGGCAACTTCTCTCCTTTAAGCAATTTATACTGATTTAAATAAGAATAAGCCTCACCGATGGAT
Organism: Rhinopomastus cyanomelas; assembly: GCA_013400115.1. Taxonomy (NCBI): domain Eukaryota; kingdom Metazoa; phylum Chordata; class Aves; order Bucerotiformes; family Rhinopomastidae; genus Rhinopomastus; species Rhinopomastus cyanomelas. The sequence continues at coordinate 406,176 of VXBP01001109.1, read as the reverse complement.
GGTCTGTGTATTTAAGAAATGCCTATTAGACTGAAGTAAATCACAACTGCAGGAGACACAGTCCTTCTGCATTAAATGGCAGAGTCACCTATGAAATAGCTATAAATGGGTGTTCTGGAGAACACACCTTTTTGTTCTAACTGAAGACACGATCATTACTCACTCTGGAAAAGCGAAGTTTTTCAAACTGGTCACTTAGCATAGAATAAGCCTCAGAGAGTGAATAAAGGCTTGCCTGGATCAGTCTAAGAGAATTCCGCCTACCAGCAGCACAGGCATCGGGAACGTGCCAGAGAAACGCAGTCAACAGAACTTCTTCTCGGGAATCTTTTTTAAAATGTCACTTTATTTAGCAGCAATGCCACCCATTGTAACGGAACTGTTTCTGAACGCCGTTCACACCCGTGCAGACGGCTATGCCGTAGAAAAGAAGACAAATACGACACTGTAAGAGAATCTCTAGAAAGGTGAACTGAAGTCTCCTGGCATGTGATCTTTCTCCACTGCCGCAGCACTAATTTCAGAGTAAGGCGCTCTCTATATTTACACCAGATCCCATCAACAGCAAAGCAAGTATGATAGTCAGAAACAAGGTCGGTCATCCCCTCCCCAGCTGCCAGAAACAATTTTTAACAGTAATCGGCGTTAGATTACTCTGTCATCTAGATTCAGAGCAATAATCGGTTTGAGGTGTCGACTGATAGGACTGAGGGCACAAAGGAAAAGCAGCAGCCTACTCTAAATGAGAGATTTGGGATTCTCTCACATCCAGAGGCAAATAAACAAACAGAAGTAGCCTAATTACCAAAGCACAATTTTCAGGAGATGTGGGTTTTTTATGCTACTTTGCTGACATTACCTATTTTTTCAACAGCTGCAGACACAAATCTACTGGTACATTAAGGAGCTACACCTCTCTAGCAGCAGTGCTCAGCTGCTTCCTACACACTGTCCCCACCACAGAAAGCAGCAAAGCTCAAGAAATGTGAAAATTCCCTTCCTCATCCACCTTATTTACCAGAAAAGGTATGAACCCCCCCCAACAGATAATCTATGCATCCAGATATCCCCAATTTAAGAATTAACACACTAAACACTATTTTATTCGTACGCTATTGGAATTCAGGACCTTAAATACCAGCCTTAATTCCTGTTATTTTACTCCAGTTTTTGCAGCTCATTGTGGCCAACTAACACATCATTAAAATATAAACATGGCATAAAAAACTCATATACATTGGTCAGTGGTCAAATCAATCCGCGTTACACTACACAAACTGTTCCACTTTTCCCCTGTAGTGCTGCTGTAAGGATCTTTCTTGGAAAGCACGTTGTAAAACACCATTAAAGCGAAAATACGGCAATTTCATCGTTACTTAGGGCACCAAGGGACAAAGCAGGCAAACGTAGACTCTACCATGTTTGAATGGGGACATGGCACAAGGTAAATCTGCTGCGACACAAGGCTGCATTACGCTAAAAGGAAAATATTCTTAATCTTGCAGCTACGTAAGAAACCTAAGAAGCCTCTTATTAGCTCTAACTACATTTTCTCTGAAGCTAGCTAGTTTCACTGCTGAAATACAGACATTGATACTTAAACCTTTTTGTGTAAATGTTAGTGTTTATAATGTGTTCCTAAGAGATTAAGATTAAGGGAAAAATAACCAAGACAGGCCCTATTTTTCTCAGCCCATGATCACTTGTCAAGCCATGATTAATGCTGTGCTCTGTAGAGGGAGACATTACATCCAGGCTACAAGAGACCTAAATTTTACCCTAAGGCAGAAGTCTGATTTAAACATCTCTATTCAAAGTGACATTTGTCCTCTCTTTTCAACCAGTTTCCTCTGAAATTCCTGTAAACTGACTTTGTGACCTACAAATGGTCCATTGATTCTAACTTGTCCTGTTGCCTGTCCTTGCAGCAAAGTTAGTTTTGGTGACTGAATGAAGCAAGATGTTACGCATTGAAGAAAAATACAGGAGCAGAGTCCATTAGGTGCTCCATTGAATGCTTGGTTGGATAACAGCGACCAGAATTTACAGCTATAAGGATTTCAGCTTACAAAGAAGAGCTAAAGATAAATACAGAGGTCAACACTGAAAAATCAGGATTCTTCTCAATATTCAGAAGTAACAATGGCCTTCATATTCCGAGGTGATGAGCAGAGATTTTATTTATTTGTACTGCAGGCAAGAACACAGGCACCGTCAGGGCCACCCTGGAAAGTAATTATATTTTATCTCTTGCCTTTCACTCTGAAATGTCTGCAAAGGTATTTACATTTGTCTGTTACAAGAACAACAAGCTAGACAGGAGAAAAAAAACTAGTTGTGATCACTTATCTCAAGTAAATACTATTTCTCCACTGAATGGTATTATTCCATCTGTTTTATAAAGTTATTGTTAGCTCTCCAATTTATCTGTAGCTCCTATTGTAGGAATAAAAATAAGACATGCTTATACCTTATAAAGAAATAGCCAAATAGCAGACCTGTACGTGTAAAACAGTCAATATCTTTCCCACTGAACATGAAAAATGGCAATGTTTGATAATATTAAGCAATTTAGACAGTGCTGGCAAGTTCTTACTAGCCAAGGTAATCTTATTTCTGGTGCTTTTCAGGGTAAATTGATTTTTCCCCCTCCTCTTAGCTGCTCTGATAATTGAACAAATTTATACAAGTGTGATGGGATTTTACTTAACAGACAATGCACAAAACATTCTCCAAACACGAAGGACCTTATTCATAAGAGCCAATTTTTGTTGTAATTAAGCAAACTGTATTTAAGCTGACTTTGAGCCAGGATAACGATCAATAGCATTTTGTTGGTGGCCGCACTCTACCTGCAGGTGCTAAGCGCAGTCAGGCTGCCATGTTTTTTCATTATTATGCCTTTCAAAATAATTTGGGTAAATAGCAGGCTGGAGTAGGCTCAACCATTACAGTACCTCAGGAAAATCAAAAAGAAAGAAATCACGACAGATGAAGACCACATACTCTTCTAAAACCCTTAAAACACTCAAGTTAACACAGCAATCCATAACTTGGAGATTCTAAGGTTGCAAATGTGAAAGCCTTTTCTTTCATCTCTATCAGTTTGTATCTGAAGAATGCTGTAGGACCTTACCACTCATCAGCCAACTATGTTTCTGTAGCTAATACTGAGCGACACAGCCTTCAGAGCTTACCCTGTAGAAACAAACCCTGTATGTTACAGCTTAAAAAAAAATAGTGAGCTCCAAGAAAATTAATCATTGAAAAGGGCTTTGAGCCTGTAATTTTTCACCTTTTCAAGTAAAAATGTTAAAAAGAAACATTTTAAATACACAGACTGGAAGTATTTCCTAAAGGAGGTATTCACATTAAATCACAACATCCCAGTACTCCAACAGAGCCACCTACTACTTACATATTAAGAACTGATGGAAGCAAAATGCAGCTATCTTTGAAAGCTATTTAAATATTACACACGATTATTAAAAGTATAGAGAATGGTCTCAAAATAGCTTTTTGTTTTTTCCAGTTTTCTTGACATCCAATTGCAACTGTGATTGTTTGTATCTTTCACCTGTTTGGAAGCGACGGTTTAAAAAAACAAAATCACAGACGGGTTTTAAATTTAAAAGCTACGCATAAACACTTAAAAAGGTGAATTGCCTGCAATACCAAATTGCTTTTGTGTATCCCACACATCATTCCTAAAAAATGTTAGTTTAACATGACATCTCCAAGTAACATGTCTGACTACAAATTTCACTAGCCTGCATTCTAAAGTATATTCCTTTAGAACTGACTGCTTGTCTACCTAAGCATGAATATAATTTCAATTATACACTAGATGTAGTTTAACTACTTCTCTTGCACTCCACCAGGTAAAATCACTGCTCGTTACTCCCACTTCTTGTACTTCAGTCATCCACAGATACTCAACAGAAAACGCAGGGAAGACAGAGCATTTTTTGCCATATATACAAGAAATTATTGGTGGGGTTTTCTTCACTGTTGTTATTATTAGGCACGGTGCCGTTATCAGCAAGAGCCATAACAGAAGTTAGCTATTATTTTCCTAAGTGCACGTCAGCAACTCAGGTGGACACAGGATGAGCAAGGTCTTGAAAATACATCAACTTTTTAGACCAAATTTGGATAAAAACTTATGCTTCTACCATTTCTAACTGTTACACGATTGTTTATATTGCATTAATATCTTCTGTGTGAAATTATGAAAAACTGGAGAGACACATAAATACAACTTTGATAGCATTTTGCGCAATCAAGAGGAAATAATGAACCTCTTCAAAAAGCTGTTATTCAACACTAGAGTTTTTTTCTTCATCATAAATGTTTCAATTCTAAAAACATATGAATCAAAATATCCTGTCTACAATACTGTATTTCCAGAAATAAAACTAGTATTATCACATATTGTTCATAAAGACTACTAACTCCTAAAACTATACTACCTGGCCTACTTCAATTTTAACAAGGTACTTCTTTACTAGACACTAAAATTCCTGAGTAACCCCTTTTCGTGACTTTATGCATTGAAAGCAGTAAGAGATAAATAAAGCGTTGAGATTACTTCTGAAGTCAGAGCTAAGCAAACTTTGGGTTTGGTTGTGTTTTTTTTTTTAAAGCTTTCCTCTTGCACATTTTAAGAAGGGAAACACCCAGAAGCCTGGTGTTAATGTCTCTGCTGATTGTGAAAATTGCAGCAATAAAAACTCCAACTGCTTGTCTTAAATTAAGACTTGCAAGACTGCATGTGAGATCTGTATCTTTACATTAGTTTTTATAACATGTGGAAATTTGGCTGCCTGCTTTGATGTTGGTCTATTAATGAGCAAGGGAGCCAAAAAGCCAGAAAGAAATGTTTACTGAAAATTCTCAAGTCAAAACCTGAAGTAATTGGTTTGTTCTATCCCACATGATTCAATATCCTGATTCCCCCACAACTACCAGCTCCCTGAGCTATCTGAATGTCTACGCTTTTTGCTGTTGCCAACACACAGTAATGTGATTGAAAATGGCAGCTGAAGTGCTGCTGCAGCGCATTAATTTTTCTCTAAGTGGTCCAATTTTGTCATCTGAATGTCGAAAAATCTTCCTTCCGCCACTTTTTTCCCCCCAACTTGCAGAGACTTGTCGAATTTGGGGTTGCCATCATAATAAACCAAAGTGCAATATTTTACAGACAATTTTTAGATTATCCCTAATAGCTGAAAAGATGAGGCGCTTTCTCTGTAGCACTCGGCATTCAGTGCAGCCTAGTTAACAGCAACTTAAGTGTGACAATGGCAATTGCATCAATATGTTCCCTTCACACCACCCAAAAGGTACCGCTACAGACAGCTGAAGGCATTAGGTAAATAAACTGTTGAGAACTGCCTGAAAGGAACTACACTCGATTTTAAGACCACTAAACACATCTGTTTACAAAATGCCCAAATGGTCGTGTCCACTTAAGAATAACAAAAAAATACGTAAATTATTTCATTAACTGCAGGGGTTTTCGCCAAAGGCGCTCAGTTCCTTCACTGCATGAGAGGAAACTGAAGCACGAGTGAACATGTCTTAAAGACACATCACTTTCACAGCTTAAAACAGAGATGACCCTCCCGCCCCCAGCAGTCAACTGGAGAATCAGAAGGGAACAAAAAAAGTAAGAGCCAATACTACAAGCCAAGCTCTTAAACCAACTTTTTAAAAGCACCACAAATGCTTGTTTTAATCTCTGTGTCATTCAAGGAAAAGGTTTGGAAGGAAGGAATAGGCAAGGAAAGCATGGGAAGCTCGCTTTTTTTGGCCACAGAGCTAAACCAGAATACAGCCCCCAAGAAACATCTGGTCCCTGGAAAAGGTCCCAACTTATTGACAGATAACTAGGTTTTCCTTGGCTTTTGGCTTGCTGGAGTGAAAATACTGATTTGCAAAGATGAGAAGAACAGGGTAGGCCGGGCCACATCCTCCCTCGGTCTCAAGGAAAGGGTAACAAAAGAGTAAGAAACTACAAAAACGAAGCCACGTGAAATAACTCAATCTGCCACAAACGTCCCACTCGGTCACCCCAAGCAGCAGCCGTCCTGCCATGCCTGGTTTCAAGTTGTTTCTCATACGGTGAGCCTAACCGCGAATTATCCTAGCAGACACTGTGTTGCTGATTAAACGACATTACCGGAGTCACTCCTTTTCACTTTTTTTTTTCCCTCGAATGAAAAGGAACTGGAAGCATATGGCCGGTGGCAATCAAAACTTCTTTCAAAACTCTCCATCAAAATGTCTATTATCCCAGGCTACCCGCTCATTCAGGAGGGAAGAGTATTTCTTTCGAAGGTCTGGGACCGAGAGGTCTTTCATGAGCTGGTTTCGTTTGTTTTCTCAAGTGATTAGGTCTCTCCCCCAGCGAGCCCCCCGCCTGCAGTAACGTGTAGGCCATACCCGGGGCGCGAGTGGGGCGCTGGGCTTTCTCCAAATGCACCGAACAGCGAGGAGACACCAGAAACAACGCCACGGTGCCTGTCCCCGAAAGGTCACTTTTCTTCCACGGAACAAACCATTAATCAATAGGGTGCAATTGTTCGAGGGCTCTGCAGCAAAGGCGCCTCGTTTTTCACTCGCGTAACCGCAAAAAGCCGAAGTTCAGGAACAGAACCCGAGTCCACCTCCCCATTTCGCCCCTTGACAATTCCCACTGCCCTTTGGGCCTCCGCTTGGAAGCCAAGGGAAGACAAGCCCGAGTTTTCTCCATTGAGCCAGAGCTAGGGAACCTTTGATGTGCTAATGCCCTTCCTCCTTCAAACGGCAGCAACTCACACTCGCGTTAATTCAAGCAATTTCTGCAGGATGATGCGAAATGGCACCTCTTTTCGGGGCGGGCAACAAAAGGAGGGAGCCGGAGCGTCTGAGGAGACCCAGCGGCAGAACGTTCGTCCCTCGGGGCTCCGGCCGCCGCGCACGGGCGGAGGACAACACACCTGGGCGCCGGCGAAGCTCCGCACCGCCCCGCAAGCCGCGGCCGAGCCCCGCGGGGCCGCGCACACCGACAACACGGGGCTTATTTTTAGAGCCAGACACGGCAACGGTGCCTCACGGCGCATTCGGCTCTCTGGCTCCAAACGGCCCCAGATTTCTATGCGTGGAATTAAATAATAAGAATTAAAAAAACCAAAAAGTTGCTGCCGCGCCACAGCGGACAAAGGAGGATTTATTCCTCTTTCCAAAGAGAACCCCGCACACCCACCCCGCACGGGTGGGCTGGCGGACGGACACGCGGTTGAGTTACCAAAATAAACTCGCAACAGGTAATTATTTACCAAACGGAGGCAACTTTCCCTGCTGCGCCATGCGGCCCCCACTCCGAGCGGACCNGGGGGGGGGGGGGGGGGGGGGGGGGGGGGGGAGGGCAGCAAGCAGCGAGGCGGGCTCCGAACACGCGTTTCTCCGCCGCCGGCGGCAGCTCGGTGGGGACCGGTAGGGGCCGGGGGCGGGCGCGGGAAGGATCGAGCGGCGCGGCTGAGGCGCGGGGCTCCGCTTACCTGTGTCGGGGAGGCGAATGCGGGCCGGAGTCTCTCGCCCCGGCGGGACCTGCCGAGCGCGGGCAGCGCAGCGCAGTTAGTCCGGGGCTCCGGAGCGGGCAGGGGGCGGCAGCGGCCGGTCTGCGGCTCGTCGGGCCGGGGCAGCGCAACGCAGCAGCAGCTTCTCCTCCGAGCAGCCGGCCCGAGGCTTCTCCGAGCTAAGTCAACATCTTCCCGCAATTCCCGACACTCCGCAACGCGCCAAACGCAGGACGCGGCCAGGCTCCCGCCCGCCGCACATTAAAAAAAATAAAATCTATTCAGTGTTTTAAAAAATCAACCGAAGCGAAGGTGCTGAGGGGCGCAGCGTGTGCCCGGCCTGCGGAGTCCTTCCCGCACAGCGATGAGGAGATGACGGCAGCAGCGGGAGTCGCGGGGAACAACTCGGAATTGTTCAATGGACCCCCTTCTCCTCTGTGTCCCTGCCGCTGGCACCGACCGGATTTACATCTCCCGGGATGACATTCTGGCCTCTGGTGGGTGCGGGTCCGGCCCCTCCTCGGATTTTCTCCTCTTCCTCCCGATGCTGATGCCCCGCCAGCGACTGGAGACCGGGCGCGGGGAGCCGAGCGAGTAACGCGCGCAGCAATGGGGAAAACGCAGTACAGACACCAAAAAAAATCCCAGTGCAATGTACGGCAGCGTCCTCCGCTCGGGCACCTCCGTGTGTGACTGGGGATTGCGAAGTCCTGACACAGACTCTCCGCCGGCGCTGAACTGGAGTCACCCCCAGCCTCCTCCCCCTCCAATCTCCACCCCCTCTCCCTGCGCTCCCCACCCCTGGGCTCAGCGCATCACACAAACATACCGGCACGTAGGGCAGCGCCGGCCAAGGACGAAAATCGCCCCCTTTCTGCCTTTTTTTCCCTACCGCCCCCACACCCCCGCCCTTCTTCCAGCTGGGGAGGTGAAGGCTAATGACGCCTGGCCGATCGGCATCGAAGGCCGCGCAGATCCCGCTGCTGCACCCGCCACCCCACCGCCGCAGCTGCCGAGCGCCGCGCAGCGCGGCGAAACGGACCGGGGAGTCGCCGCACGCCCCTGCCCGACACCTTGGGCCCAGACACTCTGCGAGCCCGGGGCCTCGGCCCTGCCGCCGACCCTGCCCCGCTATGTCCGGTTGCTGGCGTGCTGCAGGCCGGCAGGCGGCTCTGCGCACCTCGCCTTGGCCAGACCCGCCAGCGCTGCTCCGCCACCGCGCAGCGCGGCCGATGCGGCGGGACCCGCTCAGGTGCCGCCCGGGCCGGGCCGACGCGCTGCTGCAGTGCTGCCCGCCCACCCCGCTGCACCCGCGTATGGTGCACCGGGCCGGGCGGATAACGGGCGAGGGGCGGAGGCGGGGGGGGCGTTGTGGGGGTGGGTTCCGGCTTCGCGGTGGTGCCGGCGGCTCTTTCGACCTCTTGGACCCCTTGCACGGGGACCGCCCGGCTCCTGCGCGCCGCTCGTCGCGCCGCTCCGCCCGCACCAGCCGTCAGGCACAGCGATGCGTTTGGGGAAACATGTCAGGACAGGGGAAACCGCACTTGGAAGCGATTTAAAGGATACGAACTTGACTCACGCCTGCGCTCGGGTACAAAACGCGGTGCAGGGCGCCTAGTGCGCTCCTTCTAAAAAAACCTGCTCTTAGAAGCCTGGGTTTGGGGCTGTCGGTTAGGATGCAGGGCTTTTCCCCCCTCTGTATTTGATGCAAAATACTGGAGGATCCGCTCTGGCCTGCACCATGAGCCATTCCCGGCGCTCAAGGTCAGGGAGAAGCAGCTGGGCTCGTTTCTGCGCGGAGCGCAGCGTGGCTGGGCCCGAAGGGTTGCTGCGGGTGGGTGAGGGGAGCGCCCGTGGGTGAGTCCCGCCGGCTCCGCGCTCGGCCGGGGCTACGCGGAACCCGCGCGGGGCTGCGGTGGCCGTAGGGAGAAACAGCCGTAGGTCACAGCAGCGCAGATCTGTCCGCTAAGCACCCCACACACACACACACACACAAACACACCCCCTTTCCCGTTGTTTGGGTTTTTCTTTTGCCACCCCCCTCCCTTTTCTGGCTGCAGCAATAAAGATGAAATCCTCTCGACTAAACGTGCCCGCAGAATCGCACGCACGAGACAGGAATTCTCCGGGCTTCTTGGACTCCGGTCCAAAAGCAGATTGACGTTTCAGCTTAAAACACACATCTCGGGAAATCAGGATCGTTGCCTTTGTTAGCGATAATGATTTATTAATTATTTTCACTTCTCTGCATACCTGTGCAATTAGCGCTCCCGTTTAGGAAATCATAACGAGTATTTGGAGAAACATAAGGTCATAAAATCGTGGAAGCGTTTAGTTTGGAAAAGATCTTTAAAATCATCAAATCCAACGATTAACCTAACTGTACCAAGCACCCTGCTAAACCATCTTCTTAAGCTCCACATCTACATGACTTTTAAATATGTCCAGGGATGGCAGTAAGGAAACCGGATCATTAGGGCCCTGCCGCAGGAGGTAGTGAGAATGATAGGGCTGGTCCAGGGCTCTTCAAAACACATTAAACAGGGATCCCAGGGATTATTAGCTCTAAAATATGGGCATACCATGGCCACGCTGACTTTCCTCAACTCACTGTAGCTGTTGAGGGGAACGGGAAGTGGGAGACCAGTACCACACTTCTAGGACCAAGGGTGGTGTTCTGCCACAGCGATCTCTGCATCTTCCTGAGGCTGGTTTCAACTGGGTTAAATCTGCAAACTACCTCAAACCCAAACTCAGCATGGGAGGACAGGAGATTGTGTGTTGTGGGATGGTTTTGTAGCTACTATATATAGTTAAAAGTTACTGTGTGAGCAAGAAGTAGCAAAGGAGTGGGGTTTGTATTATTTCCCTAGTTTTTTAAGGTCTTTGTGTATCCCTAGGATAGATGGCTGCCCTTTCTTGCTGAAAACATAAGTAGCTGTATAAACCCCAGATAACCCCTTATGAATTTCTAATGGAATTTAATCATGCAAGCATTTTAATGTATTATATTAGAAACTGATTTTCATTGGCAGGGTGGGCTGCATCTGTTATGGAAACACTCTTAAAAAGAGGTTCATAGAAACATAAAGATATGTGTATTGATTTGCTATCCTTTTACCATGGTTTAAAAATATATCACTAACAAATCCAACTCTTTTTTGTTGTTGTTGAATAAAAGTAATTGCAGATAAGCAGTGATACCCCTGAGTTAACAGCCTTTCTGTTGATGAGAGCAGGATTTAGCCAGAAAACAGTTGAGAATGCAAGAATGATGGAGGGTTGGTAGCATTGAGAGGCCACGAGGGAAAGGAATTCTCCTATTTGGAGCAAAAAGTCTGTTTTTGTAAAATAATTTTTACCTGCAAAAACATTGAAAAGCACTGCAGGACTAGGCCTTGTGTTAGTATTTCACAGAATCACAGAATCATTAGGGATTGGAAAGGACCTCGAAAGATCATCTAGTCCGGTCCCCCCACCACAGCAGGATCACCTACAGCAAGACACACAGGAATGTATATTTGCTGAAGTTAACGCTAATTCACTCACCTACATGGATTCAATAGCAGGGCTAAAGTTTATTTTTCTCCTTTTCATCAAAACTGGTAGGAACTGTATTTATTTCTGCATGCAGAAGTGGAGTTTTAGAGCTCTGAATTTTACAATTCCAAGTTATAAAACTGAGTTTTAAACAATCGGCAAAAAGTGCAGAGAGAGACCACCTTTCGGCTCTGGTTTTGAAAACGCACGCTTCCGTGAATTCTCATTACATCTGGATTAATATATAAGGAGACCTTGCAGAGGTGTCTGTTGTTTTGATAAGTAAAATAATATTATCTGACCTATTAATTTTAGTTCATATGAATCAGCATCTATTTGTTTTAAGTCAGAAACATTCTGCACACATATTCCCATAGCACACTTGAATCCGATCCTTTAGTCTTTGCTCAGCCACAATAACCACCAGATTTTACTATTAGTATATAAGAAGGAATTGCAGCAAATCAAGTTTCTTTTTAGCCATTAAAAATGCTCACTAATAGCTTTTTGCCATAACCTTATAAAATAACTTTATTTGATACAGACTTTCCAAGTAAGAAGATTCAGGTAGATTTTCCATAGAATCTTGCTTTGTTGCAAAACATTTGCTCGAGCACACTAGAAGAAGTGTTAAAATCTTAGCAAAAAGCATTTGACATTGTATTTGTCCCTTCTGCTCATGTTCAGTTTTGCAGTGTCTCACAGTAAGCGGTATGTCCTGTGTGATTTGCTCTTGAATTGCTTTGGTGAACCTGTTGGATCAGTAATTTTTGGGGTAATCTCAAGAACTGTGTCTGTGTGAAGGGTGGGTGTCAGGAGGATGGAGCCAGGCTCTGCTCAGGGGCATCTAATGATAGGACAAGGGGCAATGGGAATAGACTGGAACACAGGAGGCTCCACATCAATATGAGAAGGAACTTCTTTACAATGAGGGTGATGGAGCACTGGAACAGGCTGCCCAGGGAGGTTGTGGAGTCTCCTTCTCTGGAGATGTTCAAAACCCACCTGGATGTGTTCCTGTGCGACTTGATCTAGGTGATCCTGCCCTGGCAGGGGGATTGGACTAGATATTTTTCAAGGTCCCTTCCAATCCCTAATGATTCTGTGATTCTGTGATCATTTAGCATTTCTAGAGACTACGTGTAGGACAACTGCAAAAGATTGAACTGCCAGCTGTGTACCTGAAGGAGATGTATCTGAGAAAGATCATTCAACTTGTGGCAAAAATTAGCCAGATTGTGATGTCTGTAATATGACCTTGTAGAGTCAACCAGAGTGGGGTTTTTTTTGCCGTAGAACTGGAGATTAATCCTGCCTAGTCTTAAAAAGATTAATTAAAAATTATTTAATATCTTGACAAATAGCATTCTCTGTTGCCCCAAGTGTCAGTTCCCCCATGAGAAATGGTTCACGTAGCTTTTATGCAACCTATTTTTTATTACTGGAGTTTTGTGAATGAACTTTAGATCCTAGCGACTGACGTTTCCTCCTATCTGTACGTACTCGTGTGAATAACATAATCAATGAACTTACAGTTAGATGCGACGTTAGCAAAGACTGACAGAAGGGTTTGCATCTACGTAGCCCACGGTAGCATCAAAACTGGGGTCGTATCAGTTACACTAAAACTGACGTAATATCAAGACATGGTTTAATTGGTACAATGTAAAGACATGGGGGTTTTTTGATGTAGTTCATGTAAAAGTGAGAAACTCTTACAATATTTTACCATTCCAACAGGAAACTGAAAAGGCAAAATTTTCCTTCTTTTATTTTGGAAAATCCCCAATTAATTTTGCAGACAAATTTATATAAATAGAGCGTGAATGATACAAACCATAAGAGGAAATATCCAATGTATTGTCTTAAAAGTTTGGAAATATATCTGGACAATTACCAGTCTTTTAAACTAAGTCATTAATTTTAGTGTCGCTTGGGAAAAAAATGAAGCCCATCAATAAAATAAGAGAATTCTGCAGCTGTTCCTAACAAATAAATACAATATGAATTTGCATTTTTACAGAGTTTACTTAAGTAATCCATTTTAATGACTCATAATCTATATAATTCTTTAAGAAATTACAAAATCATTGACTTACTCATAACACTTGCTAATTATTTAAAAAAAATAAATGCTACACATGACTAAGGAAACACCCATTTCCATTTGCTTTATGTTAAATCAACATCTAACCACTCATGGTGATTTCATTCTAAGAAAACAGAAGGAACGCATTAGCTGTGTGGTTAAAGAGATTGATGGGCTTCAAATATTTTAACCATGGATGTTTTTTTTCCAACTGTAGAAACTCATGTTTTTAATTACATAGCTTCAAGAAAATAGAGATCGTTTTATTCAACAAAGCTGTTGTTTCTTGTTTCTTAGAGAGAAATTAATTTAATTCTGTTTAATTAAGTAATATTAGAAACAACCTTGTTCACAGAAAAGGCAGCTATGAAACAAAAGCACGTGTGGGCATAGTAACTACGCATTCCGAGATGGAATTTTTATAACTTATCAATAAATTATAAGAGATCAATATAATTTTTGCCAGTGAATTTAGAAGCAGGATTTTACACTCATTCTAAGACATTGCGGTTGCCCCTCCACTCGAGCGATAGAGCCCAGTGTTACCGAAGAAGTACAAGCCCTACTTCAGGCTTTGGGAACAGGCTTATGTTGGTAGAGGAAAATTTGCAGCTAAATGCTGCAGGCATTTATAAAGGCCAAAGAGTTTTTGAGATTGAGTTGTTAGGAGTCACACAGCAGAACACATTTACAAAGAGACGGGTACAATTCCCTGTTTTCATATGAAAAGCTCAGCGCAGAAGCTGAAACAATCATAGCAGGGAAGGAACTGTGGTGCTGAGCTTTTGGGGAAAGAGATATGTCATGAGATCCCAATTCTCCAAGTAGTTTTGCACATTTCTACGTTCCCTTTTCTCCAGCTGCTGTGTCTGCATGGGTATTACTTGTGCACGCGGACAGCAAATAATGCTTGTTAAGGAAAGAAGCAAGGCCCGAGAGAATTATAAGAAATTAAATAGATTTTTCTATTTTAAATAAATTTTGCCTGGAAGGGAGAGAGAGCTCCTTTTCTTCCTCCCCCTTACAAAACTCTATTATACAAATTTGCTATGACTTTGATAAATCTCAGCTCTTTCACTCAGTAATCTGCATCCAGAGATACGCCCCGTATCTCAGACTGGCGTGTGTGGAGGTCACTGTATATTCTCATCACTTGTCCTCCTCTCTTGCTGTGCTGCTGCTTGATATAACAGGATGGGAAGATTTGAAGCTGAGTAAGCGGAGGATTGGATGTCTAAACCCTTCTACCTTGTATGATTCACTTTATCAACTCTGGTTGCAGATCTAGAACTTGTATTCATTACAGAGTTATTTTAAATATAACATTACCTAGGCTGCCGGCCACTCTTCTGTTGCTTGTGTGTCTCAAAATGAAAGGTTATGCCAAATACGAGCAAAGAATGGCGACCTCAAAGCCAAACCATCGTATTTACCAGTATGAGTCCATGAAGGCTTTTTCCTTCTTACCCAAGCACCTAATACAATAATCCCAGCCACTATTAGAATTGTTATTAGTGAAGGCAGAGCTCAAGATGTTGAGATATATTAAACTTCTGCTGCACAGCTCTATAAACCCATAAAGATGTAGATGTCTGCATTGTGATTAAGATTATATTTACTTTCTTGTGAAGTTATGGAATAAGATACATCAAATTCTTGACCCAGCGACCAGAACTCGGGCCTTGCCGTTCCAGTTGATTGCTCAAATCACTAAGTTACAGAGTCATGTTCCTGCTGGTGCTCTCACCTTGTAGCCCAGTGAATCCTGAGTCACTTTCCGCCTTGTGCATTACTTTAATGGGAGAAGTGGAGAATTTCTCCATCTCCAATCAAGCTGTGGGTTAGAGAGCTGTTTAGCTGAGGAGAAACATGCATTTGAATCCCTTCAGGCAGAGGAGAGAACTGATGCTGTTTCACACTTCCTCTTAACTGCTGGTTGTAGAATAAAGCTGCACCTCTAAAAAGAATTGGTGATTAGGGCTGGGTTTAGTGACAGGCTAACCACGTTGGTGGGTGTCAGGTGCCCTAAGAATACAACTGTCACCTTTAACTGCTCAGCTTTGTTTTACAGCCAGCCATAGCAACGATGTGGGTGCAGAGCTCCCAAGTCTGATTTATGTTGGCTGAAGCAATATTCAACATGATGAGTATTAAAGCTGTAGGAAAATTCAATACCAAAACATGGAAGTGCCTATTGAACAGCTTCCTCAGGTGGGCAGCATGGAAGCAGAGGGGTTTTTAAACTTAAGGGCTTAAATTCCTTCCACATTTCTCTTTAGGAGTCTAGTTGTTGGAATTCTATACGATGCCTACATTAAAGTCTGGTCCCCAGTCACAATAATCATGTTCAGAGATATGGTAATAGGTTACAAAGATGGAAGAAAAGGGTGCTCGTGATCAATCATGAGCAGAAAAGGCTCTCCCACTGGGACTTCCTCACCTCGTGATTGCAACTTTCAAATTCCCTTATTGAAAGGCAGGGCATGAGAGCCCTATTTGCTCCTGAACGTGCATATTTCAGCTCACGTTTACAATTCTCCTGGTGTGCCGCTAGGCGTTATTGTGTAAAAGCAAGTGGGTCTTTTTCGTTGCTTTCTTTTTTAATTTAGAATTTTCAATTTGTAGCTTTAATCAGGCCGATATGTAAGTTGTGCTTCATGTGCAGTTCATCTGGTTCTGCTTCTCAGTCTCCCGTGCCACTTGGAAGTGCTCAGAGCCTCAGCTGATTGGTTCTACTTGCTTTGATTTTGTTTTGCAGTTTAAACCAAGGACTTGATCCCTTGTTGGTTTTTTTTTTTAAGAAGAATGTATTTTTTCCTCTTGGTGCTGATTGCCATTGAAATGCTGACAGTTATGTGATTGGCTCCCTCCGGAGCAGATACCAGAGATGCATCATGGATCACTGGTCAGAGAGCCTAGAAACAACAGCAAATTCAGTCTCTCACCCCTCCCCATCAACATTTTGCATCAGCACTGCTTTACAACCCATCTCAGCTGGCATGGGCAAAGCATGGAGAGGGAGACCCAGATTCCTTTCGAGGCTTACATCTTCTAGTTCGCATTTTGTCATGGTTGTGTTGTGTTGCCAGCTGTAAGAAGAGTCATTTTCCTTCACTGCCGTCGCTGCCTACAAACGCCTCTGTTTCTGTAAGGATTTGTTATACACTACAAACACCTGCAGCACATGGGAATTAATATCACTAAAGTATAGGGATCAAAGATATTCCACCTTTTTTTCCTTTAATTAAATGATTATTTACTTCTGACAGACCTCAGTGTTTTTGACAAATACTATTTGAATCTGATTGAAGGTATGGTTACGCCTTCCTAAAAACACTGCAGTCAAAGAATGATACGACTACCATGCTCCTCTTGTGAGGAACATCAATTGACTGCTCAGTATATTGCTAATTATAAATGTTAAAGTACATCCAGTAATTAGTTAAGATGCTACTCCCCACCTCACTGTGAACACTGTTTAGTGAATAATCAGCATCAAAATATTGTCTTTTCATATTATATCTGATAAATCATAGTAGTACGTTTACTATATCATTAAGACTTTGGCTTTTATCGCGTGCTTGGGAAGCAAAGAGGTAGCTCCCGATTCATTTACACGGGACTAGGAGAATTTCCTGCGTATGCAGCCACTGAATCTTACTGAAGAATAACCCACAAATTTGCATGGCACCATTTAGGTGCCCAGTTCTGCCTTTCTGTTTCCCTTCCTGTTGTTTCTGTATGGCTACACTGGTTTAATTTGCTTTCTTTAGAATTTTTGTTGATAGTAAAATTAATGTGCAAATTTCCTATCAGTTGTATATATGAATATAATTCCCTCTCAAATACAGCTCATTGAAATTAGCGCTGGTGAAAGGTAAGATACATATTCATACAGCTATTTACATAAATCCCATTCAGCTTTATGCACCCTGAGCCTTCATGCAAAGTGTCTACTACCGCAGGTGATTTTAGCACAAGGAAAACAGCACAGAAGTGACATCTGACGTCCCAAACACTGGATATCTTTTAATTAATAGATTATTTGAAGAGAAAAAAAAGACCCATTCAACATTCTGGTTTTGACAGTGTAATTTTTATTAATAAAGATTTGATTTAATATGATGCGTATTTTAACATCGGTGCTTAGTGCAATCCGGTTTCAAGTTTTAAGGACTTTATGGGTCAAAATTTATCACCTCAGAATATATTATCATGCTAAACCCTACAAATGAGATCATTTTTGCAGTGCTAAGGGTGTCAGAACAACTCTATTCTGTCTTGCAACTCAATTCAACTGCATTTTCAGAAAGATTCGTACATATAGGGTAATGCATTGTTGCCTTTGGGGAAAACAGCGGCTTTACCACCAAAAGGTGAAAGCGCTGATGTGTTTCTCCAACAAACCACACACAGCTGGTTCTTTGGAAGTCACAGAACATTAGGGATTGGAAGGGACTTCGAAAGACCATCTAGTCCAATCCCCTTGCCAGAGCAGGGAGGTACCTAGACCGAGTCGCACAGGAACGTATCCAGGTGTGTTTTAAACATCTCCAGAGAAGAAGATTCCACAACGTATGCATGATGCCTACCTAGTTTATGAAGCACTACAAGACAGTGCGTAGATCTGTTAGTAAACCAAAATTTCAATAAGAGCTGCAGTGTGTAGCAACTCAGACTCACTATATTATTGCTGGAGAGAGTCCAGCGTAGGGCAAAGAGGTTGATGAAGGAAGTGGAGCACCTCCCTTATGAGGAGAGGCTGAGGGAGCTAGGTCTCTTTAGCTTGGAAAAGAGGAGACTCAGGGGTGACCTCATTGATGCCTATAAGTATTTGAAGGGTTGGTGTCAGGAGGCTCTTCTCAATGTCATCTAGTGATAGGACAAGGGGCAGTGGGTGTAAGCTAGAACATAGGAGGTTCCACATCAATATGAGAAGGAATTTCTTCACAGTGAGGGTGGCAGAGCACTGGAACAGGCTGCCCAGGGTGGTTGTGGAGTCTCCTTCGCTGGAGACGTTTAAGACCCACCTGGATGTGTTCCTGTGTGACTGGATCTAAGTGATCCTGCTGTGTCAGGGGGATTGGACTAGATGATCTTTCGATGTCCCTTCCAATCCCTAATGATTCTATGTTTCTATGATTATGTATATAATATGGTATGTATATACCCATAAAACTTAGGCAAGTTTTATAATAGTGTGTAGTGGGACTCAATCTATGCAACGCAACGTTTTTGTCAGTCCTAGTGACAAAAACATCTTTAAAATCAGTTGCAGCACGCATATTGATCCGCAGATTTTTTACGGGGATTATAGAATGCTAGCTATAAGAAACGTCGTTGGGTCGTTATCTATATAGGTTTAAGGAATTAAGGTGTCATCTATTTCTTGCTGTGAAAGACATTTGCTGCTAAAAATATATATTGAAATCTACTATGTGCAGGTGCAGATTCTACTTAGCGATGCAGCTCCATTTGCGTGAGTGTTGTCTTCCCTGGCAGAGCAGGGAGCCGCAAGGTCATGGAGCCAGCAGCGGCACGTATCTCTCAGAAGGAGAAGCGGTGTCCTACAGACTCGCAATTTTTATATTTCCCTAAGCGTAACGCAGCAACACTTTGTGACTTACAGCAGCCTCTGTTGTTCACAATTTCCCAGTTAATGAAAGTAATGTTTAAATACTCTGAAGTTACGTTATTAACTTCTATGAAACAGAAACAGATGTGTGTCTTAGTATGCCATTAAATTTATGATTTACACACTATTCTTGAATACAGCTGAGCAGAGGCCAATGATTCTAATTTGCTCTAGATTTACAATAACCTGATCTGGTTTTTGTAAGTACTGAAACACTTGAAACAAAATTAGAAAGCCATTGTGCTTTCTGTGATTAAAGATGCAATTCCCTTTGGGGTAATGAGAAGACTTAGGGCATGTTTCTTTCCTTATGGATGTTTCTATTATAAACATGAGTATCATATATTATGTGTTTTTGTTGCTATTTCCTTGTTTTTAATTATAAAATAAACTGATGGAGTTTGTACTGGAGTTGTACTGAAACAATGCCAAAATCTAGCTAAAGAATGCATGTAGGGGTTCATAAAACTCCCTAAAATTCTTCCAAGGGTCTTAAGATCTTATTAGAAAAATACTAGTTCCTTGTAGTTTGTACAGACCAGTCTGTCTAATTCAAATCTACAGAGTTTAAAGGTATTTTGAAAAAGCTAACACATTTCTCAGCTTATTAGGCTATGTCAATGCACAGAATTTTACAGGACAGAGGTTCAGTGGGTTCATAGCAATTTAGATCTGGAAAGTCGCTGTGTCTAATGGCAGAAACTGGAATGAGTGTTACAGTTTAAATGATGGAGTGTCTATGGGTAGAATAGATGCTTTACCAAATACCAAATGTTTTTCAAAAGAGGCTGAATTAGATGAGGAGCGTCACATATAGCAAGTGGCTACGTGATAGGACAAGGGGCAATGGGTGTAAGCTGGAACATAGCAGGTTCCACATCGATATGAGAAAGAACTTCTTTATAGTGAGGGTGGCAGAGCACTGGAATGGGCTGCCCAGGGGGGTTGTGGAGTCTCCTTCACTGGAGACATTTAAAACCTGCCTGGATGTGTTCCTGTGCTACTTGGTGTAGGTGATCCTACTGTGGCAGGGAGATTGGACTAGATGATCTTTTGAGGTCCCTTCCAATCCCTGATGTTCTGTAATTTAAGGCCTGATTTAAAGATTCTAATAATCTGAAGACAGACCTATATAGATGTACGGGTTCAGGGTTGGTTGTAAAAGAGGTATTTCCAAATTCTAATCTGTGACTCAAAAAAGGATTTCTTTTGTGCCACAAACGAATGAGCACTGAGTTTTCTAAGTAGAAAGCATCTGCTTCGTGTAGACTTTTTTGAGTAATCCTTAAGGCTATTTCCACTATTCTTTGCATGTTGCCCCCCAAAATTAAGTACATTTTATGAGCGTAGAAGTACTGAACCAGGCCTTTAATTTACTTAGTGCCCAGAATGTAATATGATTTCTTATTAATTTGCTCCTTTACAGAATGCATTGACGATAATATATGCTCACTATTATATATTCATATTTAATCATACTACCATATATGTATTTATATTTATCTTTATTCTTGATTAAATGTTTAATATTACTAATACTTTCCTTTTAATTATATATGATTAACTATCATTAAAACAGGAGTATAACCTTTTAAAGTAGAAATTTAATCATACTGTGCGTCAAGCACAGGATCAAAGTGCTACTCGCAGCTGACTTGTCTTAAAAGTGATTGAATGAATTCAGTTTATTTGGTCACTCGCTCTTCCAGTGCACTTAGAGATTGCCATTTGTGCTTCACTCAAGAGATTTCCAAGGGGAAGCTCCCACACCCCTGATGATTTGGGATTACAGTGCTAGAGAGCCTGTATCTCACTTTGAATTCAGCTCTTGGTTTTACCAGCCCATCCCCTAATAGCTATAGCATATGGTCTGTTGCAGGAGGTTTTGTACTTGGTTGTGGGCTGACATCATGCAGCACTGGTAGAACTTTGGACTCGAGAAGACTGACATGCACACATTTCATTTTAAAAAAGGATGAGGGTCACTGTGGATATTTGCTAGGGGATCTGACAGTGGCAACTGGAGTGAAAAACATGGCAGGAGAAGAGTTTTCCATCTTACGCTGAGGCTGCAGTGTGTATAACTGGACTAGTTTTGTGGTTTCATCTGAGCTTTCTGGGAAATATTTCTATTAAACACATAATTACCCCTACAACAGGCCTTAGCCTGACAAGAGATTGGCTAATATAGTGACTAATTCAAGTTTAAGTTCTGTCTAAGGAAAAAATGTTAGAAAATTGTTTGCTTCCTTATTAAAAAAATGGACGTGGACATGGAATAAAATATTGGTGAGAATGGATAGCATCAAGATGTTGGAATCTCATCCTTCCATTCACCTATAATTTAACATACGTTGAGACTCCACTTCTCACACAGTTTTAGGTGAGCAAATTTTGCTGATTCAAGAGCACATCCCCACTCGTACAGATACTGATGCCTGTTAATCTCCCCAACAGTATTAACTCGGAAGTCACAGGTATAGGTGGCATGTGTCCTCTTCTTGTATTAAAATTGATGGTGAGTTTTGGAGAAGGAGCGTTTAATTGTTCTGCTAAGTTCATACCAACTCACCGGGTCCCTGAGCATGGGCTTGTGTTTGCAGCAAACTGTTGTTCAAGGAGCCCTGTGTGATTAACTTGAGTCTGGAGGTAGAAACTGCAGATGAGAATTCCATATGTGTGAGGCAAAGCACCTGAAAGGAAAGCTCACATTTTAATGACAGAGCATGGGATGGCCATTATAGGAATATATTGTACAGATAAAAAGGGAAAACACCTGGCCAGCAAAGGTTTTGTAATATATTTTTCACAGTAGTTATTTTCAAGTCATATGAAGCTGTTGCAAGCCTTTGGTTCATTATGAACACTCAGTGTCTTAAAGATGTTTTTGGTGAATCTGGATTCACTTAGCATAATTTATTTTCCAATTGACTCTGTGTTACCCAGACCTACTTCTATTGAAGTCAGTGCTCTGGGTTGGTGTGTTGGGGTTTTTTTGAAGATAATTAAATCAAGTTTAGCTTTTCTTCAAAAAGAAACTCAAGTTGCTCAATTGCCAATTTTCTTCAAACAATTACTGCATGATAAGTTTTTAAGACATGAAAATCCAGTAAATTTTGTGATTCCTTATACTGAAGGCCACTATAAAATTATTCATCCTGTGCAATTACTGAGCAACACAGAATAAGCGGGAAGTGAAAACTGCATTTGTTTGGTTTTGGACTTTGCCAGTGTGATTTAAAATTACCTTATCCCAAAATGCATTTATCTCTCAAAGGGGACTGTATTTTAAGCATTTCTGTGACTGGAAGGTTTCCTACATCAGAAAAATATTAACCTTTCCTCCTGTTTTGTTTGTGTGTCCTGGAGCTATTTCATGTTAATACTTGACACAAGTAAGACAATTCAACAGACCTCAGAGTGGTAACAAGGCTGTTCTGCAAAAGCCCTTCTGTGGAGCCATGAAGCTCAGATTCTGGCTACTCATTTCCTGCCATTATGATCGCTCTCCATTCCGTAAGCCTCGAGTCACAAAGCCTGAGTGTCTCAAATCTACAGACTGCTTGTTTTCACAAAATACCAGAATAGAAATTCTAGTGAAAATTCTGTAGAAGAAATTTTCAGCTTCCGATACGAGATTTTGTTACTCATGCCAAACCAGTCTTTGTTGAAGAGCTTCTGCCTTCATTATTTAATTTCTTTGTGAAGCTTACAGTCAACATGATCCCGGTGAGTTCTTTATTTAATATGTTTTCAGAGCGCAGGACACCTGCCGACTTCTTTAATAACCAGTTGTCCTCAGTTGGCTTGTATGTGAAAACTGTACAGCAGAGGCAGGTAAAGAATAACCTTAGACATTAAGACCGATTCCATTAAAAAAATAAAATAAAACTATGTCCAGGCTGCACACTCAAAGTCCCTCGGATAAATTTGCAAGGGCTTTTCACAGCATGGAGCCCAGGCGGATTCTTTTTGTTAATTGGATTCTGCTCTGTGTAAGTACAGCTCAGTGGAATTCAAGGGCCATGTAGGCTCCCAGGAAAGAAATACAGGCTAAGTGTTTTTATTGCCAATGTTTTAGATTTATTTTCTTATTGTTTAGATTTGACTGTGGGCAGAGTTGCTGGTGTTTACTGTAACACAGTGCTCTGTGCCTTTTGTTGGAGAAGGGGCTCTTTAAAAAAGGGTTATCTAAAGCTCAGAAATTCAACCAGGAATGAATTCGGAGTTTTGTGTCGGATTCATAAATCTCAAACTCTACTTCATTATACAAACCCTGTGGAATCAATGGAAACTCTCCATATTCTCAACACAACCTTCATTTTTTCCCCCACTTCAATACCTTTTCCCTACTCTGTTGGAAGCCTCTTTCACACTTTGTTAGGACAAATATGAGGGGAAAAACTGTTATAGATGATTTAGCCTGGATGTGTTCTGTGTGACTCGGTCTATGTGATCCTGCTGTGGCAGGGGGATTGGACTAGATGATCTTTTGAGGTCCCTTCTCATCCCTAATGATTCTATGATTTAGGGAAGACCTGCAGTCTCAGTCTTGCAGTTCTCAATGTGTCCTTCCACTCTGAGTGGTTGGTTTGGACCAGTTAGTTTATCTTACTAGCGATTCTGTACTCATTCACTTAATTTCTCCTGTAGTTCTTTCACTTCTGCTGAAACACATTCTTTTACTACAACCCACAAAGCTCAGGTGATGAATAAAACTTCTCCCACAAATTAAGCCGGAACATAGAAGGATCCACATAAATATGAGAAGGAGCTTCTTCACAATGAGGGTGACAGAGCACTGGAACAGGATGCCCAGGGGGGTTGTGGACTCTCCTTCTCTGGAGATGTTTAAAACTTGCCTGGATGTGTTCCTGTGTGACTTGGTCTGGGTGATCCTGCTGTGGCAGGGGGATTGGCCTGGATGATCTTTCGAGGTCCCTTCCAATCCCTAATGTTCTGTGATTGAGATATCTGAGCTTACGCTCAGATATTTTTTTGTTAGTCAATAAATGCTTTTTGCCTTACACCTAGAAACAAAACTATTAAGGAAAAACTGATAAGGAAAACTGTTAAAAAAGAGAATTGCTTTATTTGGGATTTTTAATGTTAAGCCTTGATTTCAGACAAAGAAATGCTCCGAACCAGAGGTTCAGCCTGTTAATTATTTCACATTGCAATCAACAAATTATCCACGCTTGGTGCTATGTGAAAGATGCTCACCTGGTGAGGGAACATGTGCTCCCATGTGCTCAGATTCTGCTCTGAAAATTGGAGTTAATCCAAAGTACTCCTAAATCTGCATTAGCAAACAGACTCTGCACTGCTTGCACTTGTGTCTACTTCACTTTGGTGGAAGAGGAGACATCTCAATTTACTCTATTGTCTTTTACATGTAGTTTACAGTATATTATCGTTACACCTGTCTCTCTACAGTCTGTGTTAAATGTGACATGTTATCTATTGCCTGTTTGTGTTACATTGACAAAGAATCTTGAACTGTTTGTTTAATAGAATTACCCAGTTTGTGTTTTTTACAGAGAAGCCCATTGGTACATGTGGAAAGTTCATTAATGATTTTTTAACGTTTATTGAGAAATTAGCATATCCACATCTTACGTACACAACCTCTTCTCAAATTCTGCTGATGGGAGATGATTTTATGTGTGTTTAAATCTCATTTTGATTTTCTGTAGACACGGCCCTTCCAGCACCACATGTACTGTCGGTAGCTTCGAGAATGTTTTTGGTGCCGCATCAGCTGGGACGCCAGCAAGGAGGACAGCCTGTGCGTATGACTATCAAAGGATTCAAATCAGGATTGACACTGGACAGCACACAGAGCAAATGGCAAACCAGACCAAAAGAATTTCTATAGGGTTACCTCCTTTTGAAGTTGCACGAGGTTTGCTTTCCAGTCTCGGTGCTGCTCAAATGTCATGGGAGTGGCTGGGGGAGGGGAGCGGTGAGGAACCGGCTGAACTCTTCCAAGCTGAAGCTTAGCAAACCACTGCAGTTTGAGAACACGGTGTAGGAACAGGTCTACAAGGCTGCATCCTGTAACGGGTCTGCTGCATCCTGTATCTGTGTACAGCTACTGTGCACCAAAAAGATGCTGGATGGGATTTGGTCTCAGACAAAGCAGAAGAAGATTTATATGTGATTATGGACTGGCTAGGGATTCATTGGGATTCAGGTCTGATTTCATGCCAGCTAGGAGCAGAAGTTGTGCAGGCAACATGGAGCTGCCCAGGTTTTGCGCAGGGGATCATTTGAACCTTGTCCTTCTTTACATCTCTCTGTAGGCAGCTTCATGAGGGCAGCCTTTGGGAGGAAGACTGCACTCTCCCAAGATTTTTTGGTTGTAGCTCATCTTCACAGAATCACAGAACATTAGGGATTGGAACGGACCTTTACCCATCAAACCTATGTTCCACCAGCTTGAAGACCAGAATGTGGTGCAGGACAGTGTCAAAGACTTTGCTCAGGTCCAGGTAAATGACATCAGTTGCTTGCCCCTCATCTATTAATGCTGTGATCTATTCATAGAAGGCCACCAAATCCATCGGGCAGGATTTGCCCTTGGTGAAGCCATGCTGATTGTACCCAATCACCTCTTCACTATTCTCCTGTCTCAGTAGTGAAGACCGAGAAGGGGATCTCCAGAGAAGGGGACTCCACAACCCCCCGGGCAGCCTGTTCCAGTGCTCCATCACCCTCACCATTATTTTGTTGTAAGCCTGTACAGTGCAGCTAAGCTAAATAAATGATAAAGATATGAGTTTGTTCACTTCAGCTCATGTCTCTTCTTCCTGTGCTCCACACAATTATTTTGTAGCACTTGAGGAAAAATATTTACGTTCTGTCTAATTTGATCTAAACAAAACGCTAAAAGGTGACAATCTCCTTAAACCTTCGTGATTACTACTTATCAAACTACATTTTCAAATTGTGAAAACAAATGCTTTGACCCTGTGAGCTATGGATATATTTTAAAAAAAACCCCAAACAAATCTGCCATGCTTTTTTGGCTAACAGTTGTGATTTGCATAGCTGAACCTTGAATGCAGTCAGAAATAGCTACAGAATCCAGCTTGGCGTAATGCCCAGCAACGTTAGGGTGCCAGGCAAAAACTCGGGTCAAGCACTTACCAAGGAAGTCATTCTGTCTCAACAAGGTGATGTCTAACAAAGAAGCTACAAGGCTGAAGACAGAGAACATATTCAGCTGCTGTTCAGAAAGACAGGAACTTTCCATTTATCAGGATCATCTACTACTCGTAATCAGTGCACCGAGTGAACTCCCTCTTGTGAGAAGGGGAAAAGCCCATCAATTGTTTTTGCTAATTAAGATGAATATTATTCTCGTGAAGTCAACCAAAAATTTCTGTGTAACCAGAATCCCGAAAGAGATCTATAATCTCAAAGAAAAACTGCAGAGAGTTTTCATTGAGAGGAGAGGGAGAACTGGTTTGTGTCTTCTTCGTGTTTTAGCTGTGACGGTCCTCCATGTATGTGAGGGAGACTTTTACATTCTCAGTTTATCTAATGTTGTTTTCCACCTGTTAAAAGATACGTGATTGGAAACTTTTATATAAGAAATGAAATGTTACATATTTAGGAATAATTGCAGATAACAGATCATTTATTCACATACATATAAAAAAGTCAATTTTTTATTGACGAGATGTTGTGGCTGCTCGTAGCAGTGTGTGTTTAATCTTCATTCATTGTGCACAGCTAGAAATGAGAAGGAAGCTGTGTTTTCTTGAAGTTTTATTAATTATATTCAGCAATTTATTTTCTTCTCCGATATGTATCATGGTTTTGGTGTTCAAAAAAGCCTTGCAATGTTGAAAAGGAGTAATATGAGGAAGTTTAGTTTCTCATTCCTTAAAAAAAGATGCACAGCTTGGAAATATAGTTATACTTGAGTTAATATTTCATAGAATCATTAGGGATTGGAAGGGACCTCGAAAGATCATCTAGCACAATCCCCCTGCCACAGCAGGATCACCTAGACCAAGTCACACAGGAACACATCCAGGCGGGTTTTAACATCTCCAGAGAAGGAGACTCCACAACCCCCCTGGGCATCCTGTTCCAGTGCTCCATCACCCTCACTGTGAAGAAGTTCCTTCTCATATTTATATGAAGCCTCCTATGTTCCAGCTGACACCCACTGCCCCTTGTCCTATCACTAGATGACACTGAGAAGAGCCTGGCTCCATCCTTCTGACACCTTTATGTTTACACAAAGGAAATCCATAGCCCTCAACGTACCACGGTATTCCCAAGCAAATCAGGAAAAATTCATGGAGGTGTACTTGGTTATACATACAAAAAAATAATTCTCCCCAAAATAATCTATTACTGTCTTTGTGGCAGCAACCCTTAAGGTCCAAGTCTTGGTCCTATATTGGGCTTAGAGTGTAAATCACATAGTTGTCCTCGAAACAAAAATAATCATGACTTTGCCTGACATGCACATTTAGACATATAAAGTCCCACAGGTCTGGATACTGGCTGAATACATTTATTTCCATGAAAAGTGAAATGTGTCTCTGTCTTCTGCCCTTCCCCCAAGCCTTCTTCACAAGATCAGCCTCAGGCTAAAATGGTTGTAAGTAGAGGAAAGCTGCTGGTAAACACTTACCTTTGACAATATTATTGCCTAATGAACGTTGAAGAAGAGGGTGTATGCAGTGCGAGCATCTGCACGGGGCTGCAACCTCCATAAGATCCTTGTGCCAAGTACCTACTGCTAGTAGGCAAATAGACACGAAGGAGACAGGCCCTTTGATGGTTTAATCCCAAACATACTTAACTGTCACACAGTTGATCTTTTTGATTAAAAATGACTCGAGTTCTTACTGAACATTTCTATGGTTGTGGCTGAAGGAGGTTAAATGCAGTTCTCATGCCTGTTTGGACTAGTGGTTTTTTTTAATTTAAAAAAAAATATCCCTTCTGCCCCCTCTTCTCCCAGTTCAACATGAGTTTTCTTTCTCTTTAATCATGGCTAGGCTCCTGAAGGATCCTCAACACAGGATCCTCGTACATCTGAAATCCCTATCCCCTGTTAGCTAACAGGTAAAAATACATTACAGGCTCTGCCAAAGCACATTTTGCTATTATTAGAAGACTACAGGTCAAAACCAAGAGTTTCAAAACAGCTTCTTCACCCACAGGTTTTCCTTTCCTAGTAAAAGTCTCAGAACAACTAACTTTCCATGTTTTTCATGTTCATCACAGAGCTTATGCTTTGCTATAGGTTTTCGTGAAGACTGGAAACGTTGATCCTGTTTGTACCAAAGACAACAAAAAATAGTTCCACATATTTTAAATCTATCACTGTTTTAAGCTCTGACACGTTAAACTTTAAGAATCATTTCCTTTTTAAAGGGTCCAGTTACTTGTGGGATTAGACGCAAGGTCTTTCAAGCCTAACACTAAGAAGCTGCCACATTTCAAGTCAGAATTTGTGCCTCAGTGGGATATTTTTTGAGCAATATTTCTTTCCACTTACACAGTAGTTTCACTTCATGATGGTTTTATGTTGATTTCAGGCTACATTTTTATGTAGTGGTAAAGAATATTTTTTGTAAAGTGAATGTCCATGACCTGTTGGAAAACATTCCTCCTTGGCAATGTACTCACAGGAATCAGTGCAGTTTGCTCAGATGTGTTATTGTAGGATGACCTTTACACATCCTGTATGATGAGATTTTCCTTTTATTTGATTGCAAAGGTGTTATGATCAAGGGGCAAAATAAACATTGCCTTTTTCAGCCATAAAAAACCTCCCAAACAACAAATGAAACCACCTTTTTTAAACAACATGATAGCACGCGTTTGGAGATGACAGATTTTTAAATTCACAGATACAGCACAGCCCCAGTGAAATGTAAATAAAGATCTATTTTATACAATTTTATACAATGGAGCTCACCCTTTATCAGCCTAAAGAAGAGATATATTTGTGTTCTTACGTGATAGAACAATTATTTTACGATTATGAGAATTTATCAGAGAATCACAGAACATTAGGGATTGGAAGGGACCTTGAAAGATCATCTAGTCCAATCCCCCTGCCAGAGCAGGACCACCCAGACCAATCAAGTGGGTTTTAAACATCTCCAGAGAAGGAGACTTCACAACCTCTCTGGGCAGCCCATTCCAATGCTTTATCACCCTCACTGTGGACAAGTTCCTTCTCATATTGATGTGGAACCTGCTGTGTTCCAGCTGACATTGAAGACACATAGGAACATCACAGAATCACAGAACATTAGGGACTGGAAGGGACCTCGAAAGATCATCTAGTCCAATCCCCCTGCCAGAGCAGGATCACTTAGACCAAGTCTCACAGGAACACATCCAGGCGGGTTTTAAACATCTCCAGAGAAGGAGATTCCACAACCCCCCCGGGCAGCCTGTTTAAGAAAAATTAAAAGTTGTGTGTTCCTGGCTCAGCAGCATTTCTAACAAGGATGGTGAATCCTGTATCATTTTCTTTTGCACAATTAGCATTATATTCTGCAAATCTCTTCTAGGTAGCTTACTGGATTTGAATATTCAAATATTTTCAGTGCTATAAGCCATATAATTATGAAATTGTACAGTACAGTTATTTCTCAAGCAATTTGGCAATCTTTTCCTACAAGAATTTACCTTATGTTCTTGGTTATTTGAAACAGAAATAGCTTTCTGCTTACCATTCTGGAAAAGATGGAATTCATCATCCTGCCATCAAGACCCTATAAAGCAAAGAAAATGTTATTAGTTATTATACTCTTATCTGCAGGGATTCTAGCTGCCAAACAATGCATCAGCATCAAAACAAAAAATGAATATATATGTTCAAACCATAGATCAATAGTTCAATGCTGTTCTGAATATATATTACATGTACTTAGCAGGTACTGGATCAGAAAAAAACACTAGCTATTGTGCGTAGCTGTATTTAGAACTGCACGCCAGCTGGAATGTATTTGCACAGTGTTCACAAAATACAGTCAAGAGATCTTGGCATCCAACTTGTGATTGTGCTTTTGAAAACAAAGCCATGGGCTTGCTGTCGCTCTGCTGTGGAGTGGGAGAAAACAGGGAAAGGTGTCTGCGTGGAGGCTTGAGATGAGAAGAGACAATTATCGAGGAAACGCTGAAGGTTCTTCACAACCCATAAAGAAATGTGTATCAAAAAATTATCAAAAAACTTATCAAAAAATTGAGAGTTGTTAAAATAATTAATTACTCTTTACACTGGACTTTAGAAAAAGACTTCCCACGGATTATAAGTTTGCAATGATGAGACTGGAGTACTGAGAAGGTACTAAGAACACCACACATGCTTTAACTGTGAGGGGGAAATGAAAGGATGGCTACTAGTTAACTCTCTTTGCTTGCTTCCCTTCCTCTCTCTTCCATTATCCCTTTCAGTCTGTTTTATACCTGACATTGGAGCTATTCTGTTTTCTTTAGAAAGAAATGAATCACTGCTGCCAGTTCCCTTAACTAAAGGCTGAAGAGCGATCGCTTTCACTCACTATCTACACAGAGAGGACTTTAACTTCTCTAGAACACCCTGTTCTATATGTCCCAACTGTGCAGTTTGAGAATGAAGCTGTTTCCAGGACAATAGGCTAAATTCCACAGTAATTTCTCACACAGAACACTCTGCTGAAGTGGCCAGGGCTAGGCACAGAATCTGCCTATCTGCCTCGTGTAGTTTTCAGAGGTACAACAGGTTTTTGCCAAAACCACTTCAAACCCACTCGTTCTTAATTATTTCCCTACTTTGAAAAAGTTAAATCCTAAAGTAATTAAGCAATTAGGTTAAGAATTATGTTTAGAAAACGTTGCTGTAGCCATGAGATGCGGTCGCAAACCTCTTAGTGAAAAGCGTTGATGCCTGTGTAGGGCTGCTACTTTTAATGAGGAAAACTACAACCTGAAGCAGACGACAGCTTGATTCCAGGTTCTGACCATGACACACCTACCGCTGGCTGCAGAGCGGGTGTTCACATGTAAGGGGGTGTCCAGATAGAGAAGAACTTCCCAGTGTTATAAGTGGAAGTAACAGGAGTTACTTCCATTCAGGAGTTTACCTTGGGCCAAAAGGGAGTTTCCAGGGTGTTCAATGCTGTGCAAACTCAGACTTCATGTGGGTTGCAGCACAGCACAAAGTTTAGGGAGCCTGGATAAAGCTAATGGAAATTAGTACAGTCCGTGAGGGCTGCTCTGCTTTACGTGGAGGTTCATTGGCCTAAATCCATTCATGAATCTGAGCATCTACAGGGATGCTTTTTCTCCTTTCTTTGCAGGCAACGTCCTCTCTGTAGTGCTTCATGTGAGACGTAGCACAGATCACCTCTTTGGCTTCATTTGTGAAATGCAGGAAAGTAGGGTCCCCCTCAGCCAGAGGAATAGTGTTTCACACAGGCTTAAAACAACTCCTTTGCACATCTCTCTCAGTTGAGCCAAGTTCCCATAAAGCCCAGGCTTCTGCACCCATCCAAGAAATCTTTCCTCCTCAGAGTTTGCAAGTTGTGCTATTTGGGTGAGGTCATCATTAATCCACCGCCAAAATCCATCAGTTCAGCAAGGCAGTGTTTTCCTTCCCTTCACACAGCTTTTGACTCCTCATGCACAAAGCCATAGTACTGTTTTTAACAAAGCAGCTCGCGTCGCAGTGAAACGTCACTATTTCATGAACAAGCAGCTCTCCTTGATTTCAGAGGAATTACTTTCACAAAAGTGTAGATTTTGTCTCCAGCCCTTAACTGTCAAACCACGAAGATTCTGCGAGACGAACTCACAGCGTTGTAGAACGCCAGCTGAAAACGGGGGCCCTGTCCCACACAGGGACGTGCGTCAGCCTCCACACAGACACACGAGTTGTTCAATGCAGTTTCCCACGAGTATCCCCCTGAGGTCATTGCCGCAATGTTTGTGCTTAAGGTTAAGTGTATGTTTTAATGTTCTGCTAAAGCATGGCTTAAACCCTCGCAAGGGCTCAGACGAGGAAAACAGCTGAAAGTGAAATAAGCACAGTGTGACAGCTAAAGTACGGGCTCCTTTTGGAGACGAGTAACTTTTAATAACAGGCTCTACGCTGGCACATAGGATACGCAGCCATTATTTTACAAGAAGTGAGTCAGTGCGTTTCCTAGCATTAGCTTCTCTTGCTGAAATGTGCCATCTGAGTGAGCATGAGCGTGACCACCCAGCTCCCAAACTCTGTTTAAGAAGCACCAACAAGTTTTGTTTTTTATTTTAGAAGTCAGATTTGCCTGCTAAGGTTGCACCGACTTCCCGTGTCTCTGGCGTTGGTATCACAAGTGTTAAGAAAAAGGCACTACGCAGCCCTGTAGCTCCTGCTGGCTCACTACAGTTTCTGAATTAATTAAAAAATCACCTATTTTTAATCTCTAGCTCCTGAAGAGGGCAGCACGTTCTAGATATTATTGAACTGCAAGCTCTGTGATAACAGCCTGGATTAAACTCTACTGTAAACAGCAGAGGAAGGAGGAATAAAACCTTTCTGGATATTTTGCATAGACACTTCTCATGATGCAGTAAGTCAGCAGAAGTTCTAGGCTGTTACAGACCAAGGTCAAAACTGTATTTGATTATTAAAGAGAACATTCAAATTAACTACCTGCAGCGATGCGTTCAGAAGGAGAGCAACACAACACCACCAGCAAGGAGAACTTTCCAGGAGGAATATGTTTTATCTTTAACACTGAAGATAACTTTTCCTATTGGCAGTGCATTGACTATCAAAACTACTAAAGGAGTTAGATTTAATTATCTTACTTCTTTGCACATTTCATCTCAATTGCTATGGCAACATTCAGTTGCCTCAGCAGCAACGTACACTTTAATCAGATATTTCCTCACTCGCTTCTCTGTGCACCACAGCAGTGTCGTCAAATTTACAGCCAAACCCTGATGCATCTGATAACACCTCTTGGGAATTAATGGCTACGAGTCCCCTGCCCCTCACCCATAGCCACAAATATTTCTGGAGAGTTTTGCACAAAGGCTTTAGGAGAAGAAAAGTGGGTATACTTTAAATCTTTCCTACTTCTCTGGTTTCATGTTGTTTTCTGCCACCACTCCCTTTTCAAATGGCTCCTACTTACTCAGGAACTCTTGCAATCAAGCTATGGGCAGGTCTTCTGGTCCCTGAAGGAACTCTTTCAGGTCTGAGAACAGGAAACACAATAATTGGGCAGACAATATGGTTCCTCCCATATTCCACCCTGCCCTGAAAGGCTTTTTGTTTGATTACTCAGCCCTGATTAAATGCTTTGTCAGAGTACATCATAGTTCTTTAAACTTCTTGGCCCAGAAATCAGGAGCATGGCTAAAATAATTAGGAGTGATGAGCAGATACGGAGGACTCCACACTGAAATGCAGGCAGTAAGAAGAGTCAGGAAGCTAAAAGTACATGGGGGTTACTAAATTCAGGTTATTGGAAGTCTTGATATTTCTGACATATCACAACCAAGGTAAAATGGGAGATTAAGTTGCTAATGGTGCCTACCTTCTATGGTGAAAAACATATTAGAAATCCATTAGATTGAATTAAATTGGATTATAGTCAGACATATAGGAGAGAATGATAGACAGAAGGTATTGAAATACAATTCTGCGTGTTCTGAAGACCATCTTGAAATAGTCAGTCAGTTGATTTTGCATTTAGGAAAATATTCTACGGGGTTTTTTTCCTTCTACACATATTTTTCATAGCTCTTTGCTTAAACTTAACAAATCTTCACAGCTCATTTTCAAGTAAGGTCTTGGATTATTGCTGTCTTAAAGATTTTGGAAGCCTTAGGTAAGCAGTGAGTTGACTTGGGCTGCTGTTGTCCCAGAAAGGCTTAACGGAGTTAGAGTCAGAACTACTCTACATCTGTCAATAACAACAGAGACCAATAAGCCCCCCCAGACCATGTGGTATGGAGTCACTCCCTATAGTTTGTCTCCGTGTGAGCCACAGGCCTTTTATAGAGGCTTCATAACTCAGGATGCTAATAGAATCATGCTGATAGCAAAACCACTAACTGATTAAGAAAATACAGGAAAAAGCTGTGCCCAGTAAGCTTTTCGTATGTGAGGTGCATAGAACACGAAAGCCCACGTTACGTGGGGTGTTTGCTGAGGATCTTGGGAGACTGTTCCAGAGGAGGTGCTGAAGCCTAACATCTGTGGGCCCGCATCATACAACAGCATTATCTCCTAATCCATCAGTGAGGTTCTTAAATGTTTACGTTTCTGAAGGAGAAGCTACAAGTTACAGAATCTGCAGTGCTACTTGTGAAGATGTAACTCATATACCCTTTGAAATCAGTGGGTCTAGTCTTAGGAGTGAAAACTATTTATGTTTGCCTGCTTGGTCTCAGTAGTTCAAAATAGATGTTTCTCTGCACCTCTGTACATATATTTAAGTTTTATATAGATGACTATATGCTCTCAGTGTTAATAATGTGTCCAAACAACACTAGTCCTACAGAGGATGCAAAGATCATTGTCAGTTCAGAGTTTGCAATTCTGTACTAAAATTAAAATGGAACCCCCCCAAACTTTACACCTAAAAAACCTAATATCCATGCATAGTTAAACATTGCAAACTGCTTGTACTGTAACTTGTTCAAGGAACTTCTTCACAGTGAGGGTGACAGAGCACTGGAATGGGCTGCCCAGGGTTAGGGTTAGTCTCCTTCTCTGGACACATTTAAAACCCGCCTGGACGTGTTCCTGTGTGACTTGGTCTAGGTGGCCGTGCTGTGGTGGGGAGATTGGACTAGATGATCTTTTGAGGTCCCTTCCAATCCCTAATGTTCTGTGATACTATGGTAAAGAATTTATTTAAACCCATTCATGTAACATGGGAAGAGCTATGCTGTCTAAGAGTCTGCTGCATCATCATAGAATCATTAGGGATTGGAAGGAACCTGGAAAGATCATAGTCTTTTTATGATTACTAGTATAGTGCTGAAATTATCTGTGCCACGTACAACTGGAGATCTATGACAAACAATGCATTCCTTGTTTGAATGGTGTATAAGCTGGAGACTTTCATCAAATACGTGGCAAAACCCCCTTGCTGCTCAGTGTTTGTGTGTGTTACACACACCCCCCTATACATACGTGTGTACATATGGAGTTTATGTTCGCTCTTACCGTGGCACTAATACTCCCTAAAGGTATTATTATGTTGTTAGACAAATTAAAATGAAACAAGAGGTAAAAGTGCACTTGAACTGAAAACTGTTAGAAAATGCCTACAGGCAAGACAAAAGTGAACAGCAGGAATTTATCCAGCTGTGCGTGCTTGGGAGTTCCTCTGGGCCAGCAGACTGTGCTCCCATTTCTGCTGCAGGAAATGCAATTTCACAAAAATTCGAAGAGGTGTTGAGACTCCCGAGAAAAATGACATGAACATGTTTTGGTCTGCCTTCCAGATAAAAACGTTGGTAATTTCTGTCAGAATCATTAAGCTACAGGACTAAATGGAGAGGCACAGCAGTGGGAATGTATAACGGAAGAGCCCAGAAATATGACAGAGGTCTACCCAGGTAAGAAAAGTGATGACAGGTAGTTTTGCTGGCAAGCACCTCTAATAACATCTGGTCGAATATGTGAGATCAACTTTGAGACATTTTCTAAAAGGAATCATCTGTCATAATATAGTGTTTCAAAAGCTAAATGTGAAAGAAGCCTTTCTTCTTGTACTGGGGGATTCAAGGAAACCCTATAAAGAATAGCTGAGATGTGTAGAAATGACGTGGACGATGCACGTAGACATCAAAGACACCATCATAAAGCCCAGTAGTAGTAGCAGTAGTAGTAGCAGCATGTCTTAAATACATACTCACTTTGGTTTTCAAATCACATTTGATGCACACGCAGATCATAGAATCATAGAATCATTAGGGATTAGAAGGGACTTTGAAAGATCATCGAGTCTAATCCCCCTGACACAGTAGGATCACTTACACCAAGTCACACAGGAACACATCCAGGTGGGTTTTAAACATCTCCAGAGAAGTAGCCTCCACAACTCACCTGGGCAGCCTGTTCCAGTGGTCCATCACCCTCACTGTGAAGAAGTCCCTTCTCATATTTATGTGGAACCTCCTATGTTCCAGCTCACACCCATTGCCCCTCAACCTATCACTAGGTGACATTGAGAAGAGCCTGGCTCCATCCTCCTGACACCCACCCTTCAAATATTTATAGACATTAATGAGGTCATCCCTCAGTCTCCTCTTCTCCAAGATAAAGAGACCCAGCTAGATTCACTTGTTAGAGGTGAGGGTGAATAAACTGCCTAAATCATTTATATTTGTGGGGAAAATGGGTGGGTTTGCTACTTTGCTTTGTTCAACCCTCAAAACAGTCTGTGTCACAGTGAAAGAATTTGCTGAGTAAATTAATACATGTTTTCCACTGAGAAAGAGAAATGAGATGGCTCGATATCCCTGTCACTTAATGAAATAAGGAACTGCACTCTAACCAGTTAATTCAGTTACTTTCATGACAGTGTTTTCCAGCAGTTATCACCATGACAGCGCATCTTTGTTGACTTAGAAATTCATAAAAACCAAAGAGCGCTTGGACCTGGAGATGGGGGTATGAAGACACGACAGGAAGGATGATTACAAATGTAGTTCTGTCTCATTTTTACAATAGCGCAATCCCAGCAGTGCCTCGGGAAGTAGTCCCAGTTCGCTCCAGGACACAAGAAGGCATCTCTTCCTGTGATTCAATGCGCTGGGGAACTAGGTCTTTCTAACGGCAGTATTTATAGTCCGACTGCTATGTAATGAGAGGAAATACATGGAAATGAAAACGAAAACAATACTGGTGTGTGCAGCAAAATATGGTTTTCTCCTGGTGAAAACAGAAATAAAGTGTCTCTTCTGACTCGAGAAGTTTGGCTCTAAGCTCAACTATTATAACCTGTTTGGTGGGTCATGGGTACCAAGTGCAACAGCCTGAGATTCATATGTTTTTCAATAGGTGAAACTAAACCCTTTTGATACGTGAGACTAATTTTTCTGCAGAAGAGAGCTTTGTGAAACAAATTGAACCTTAAGGTAAGAAATAGCCTCAAAGACATTTACCTCCACAGGGCGCTGCCACGTACAAAAGCACCAATGTAGAAGGTACTGGTTTCTTCAACTGATCTGCTCTTTGGACTAAATCCAGCTTCCAAGTTATTGGGAAAGACTTTTACTTCTGGATCAGGCCCCTCGTGGGTATTCACGTTCATGTATGATTACTTTGGTGGAAAAAAGTGCTTTTGTTCCCACTTGTGATGGGGTAAACTGAACTCCCTTTGGCATTGCTTACTGAATCAACGGTGAGATTTATGCAGTCTCGGGGCACTTGGATTCTGTGCTACGCTAAAACGGAACTGTCCCGATGAAGGGTAGCAGAAAAGCTGCTGAGGTTTGATTTGGAGCATATTTAATAACAGCAGGACGCATAAGATAGAAGGAGCTCGGCTTGGCCCTTTGCAGCCTATATGAGTGTTCCAAGTTTTGTAGCTAAAAGCTGTAAAACATAACTTTTATTAGCGAACTGAGAAAATTAGATAAATCCTCAGAGACGTGGAGCGTATGAAAACCTGTTCTGCCATTCCAACGGTCATTTTTCATGATGCAACGTCACTAAAATAGTTCCTTCTGTGAAACAATTATGCTGTTAAATTATTTTTGCGTATGAGTAGAACACGTTTAATAAAAGTCACCTACACTTTTTTTACACGGTCACGTAATAAACACTCTGCTTGCACCATATCCTTGTTGCTTTCTTCGGCAAACTTTGGCACAAAGTGCGGGCTGATAGTTTGTTTATTACACGTGATATTTTAGAGAGCATTTGTGGGAAGGATGTATAAAACATCGGGTCCGTGCGCAGGTGCGTGTTACAGCTGAGGCTGCCAAAGGAGCGTGGAGAACTTAGCCGCCAGCCCTGACTGCGACTGCACGGAAGGCAGGCTCCCGTGGCAGTCCCAAACTATGTTTGAGAGACTTTCTCGCCATTTATTCAGGTATGCACCTGAAAGCAGAACTTCAGCGTGATCAAGTACCACACACATAGAAATGAGCGTTTCAATTTCCTGGATAGCTGTTCTGAGAGGGGCTCGTGCCTCTGTCTTTCCCCTCCCTTTGCTGTTTGTGTCCTGCTTTCCATTTTCCACTCTCTCCTGAAAGCCTCCACAGCAACTTGATGGACTTAGCAGGAACTGGGGTCATCGTGGTGATCAATGACTCGGGCGGCTGAGCATTCAGCCATTGATCATGCTGAATAGATTCATATATCTTAGGCATGCCATCACAGGCAGCTGTTTCTACTTAGCTTGCCAGCTTTCTGCCACCTCGAGGATTCAATGAAGTTCAGAGGCAGTGTGAGAAGGTTATATAATTCTGTCAGGAGATCACGTCTTTGATTTTTCTCATCTCTACCCCAGACCATAGACCTACACGTCTACCCTTGGGGGTCTGTCACAGACTGAGATACTTCCAACATCTTACATTCCATAAACAGCGGTATAAAAGGGTACGATCTAAAATACATAAACCTCCCTCCTTTGAACAGAATAGCAGGAGCCCTTCACTCCTTGCTTCCCTAAGAGAACATTGCCTAATGCTGAAGGGAAGCCACAGCTGTATTCTTGTGTGTACACACATGCTTTGCTTGTAATTTGAAACACATTCCCGTAAGCCGACAGATATGATCGTGTTTGGTGTGCCTTCTTCCCGTTATCGTCAAACACACTGTGACCCATTCTAAGGGCAAAAAGCAACTTTAATCGCTCGGATAAAAATATTCACAGCTAAATGACTTTATCGGGAAAATAAAATATGTGTCACCGAGGTATTAAAAAGACCCCGGGAACTTGAATGCTGCTTTCTTGTCTTGAAAGCGGTCATGTAGAGCGGCTGAAAAATATTAAGGACCGACCTATTTTTGCTCTGTTTTTATCCTGTTTACTTAGGGCAGGTAGTTTTTGCTCTGGCTCACATGTACTGAAGTCACTGCTTCCCAGCTTCCTGCCCCTCTGCTGAGGAACTGTAATCCCTTCCCTTCCAGAAGATTAGGGCAAAGGCTCTTTCACTAGCAGTTTAAGTTAACCAGCGATGTGAACGTAGGTGACTCAAACACAGACACATGGTTCTCTCTCTTGTTCCTGTAGGTTGACAGTAATTTCCAGCAGAACTGCGAGATGGACAGCTGTGAGCATGAATATCTGAAATCATGGCAGCTACATCTGGCAGAGCTTGTCTGTCAAAGACCCATGAGTGAAAGCTTGCTTGGCAGCCTGCTCTCTGCAGGCAGGGGTCTACTGGAGGGAGGCGTTTGAAAGCTCAGGCCTCAAAAAACCTCTCCGAACAACAGGCATCAGTCAGAGAATGAAAACAACTGCCCTGCACAGGACAAAGCGATGTTGTGGTGAAGTCCGGCATCAAAGTTTGGAACCAAGGCTAGCATGATTCACAGGGCTCAGGCTGGCTGCACGCAGTGGTCTGAGTTCCTTTTAGAAGAGAGGATGTGGTGAGGGATATGGAAGTGTTTATGATTAATAATGATAATAATACTTCCTGGTCTTGTCAGTAATGCTGCCAGACATTCCCAGAGAAATAAAGATTGCAGGCATTCTCTAGGAATTAGGGAAAAAAACCTCCAACACTTGTTTTTTAATTGGTCATCTTGAAACAAATCAAATTGACAGCGTCCCTTCTGATGATACACTTCAAAGCTCTATGAAATAACCCTGTCAGATGAGGCTACTGCTTTAACACGTATTCACAGAGGTGTATGCAGCCTGAAAATGGATTAAATTGCCAGGAAAAGAGGTCGTATTCTTTTATATGAATGCACTTACAGGGCTTTAATGAATCTGAAGACTTTAACAATAAACATGGTACATAAATTAAGTCGATTTACTATGCAATCTGCTACTTATAAACGAATGAAATAAAGACTTAAGGTTTCCTATTCCACCTCCTTGCCATTTTTATACTTTATCATAAAAGAAAGTGGCATCAGTTAGTGTTGCAGGTTCCATATTAGCTTTTCACATAAACCAGGTGCAAGCTATTAAGAGTATGCTTCCTCTGTTTTTTATGACTCTTTGTCTATGTTGTTTGTTTAGTTAAAAAGGAAAGAAATGTCCAAAGCCAATGCATGCAGTTTAGGATTTGGGTGTCTATCTTGCTACCTGGATGCATCAGCTGCTCCTGAGCACGAGGTATCTCATAAGGCCCATTTGAGATCATTTTAGAAGATAAAATATTTTGCTAGAAAGCCATCAGAGACGTGTTTTGAACCAGAGTAATTTTAATTGATATTAAAACTAATGCAAACGCATCTCTCCGCGTTAGGTTTGCATAACCCATTTCAAAACCAAATCCATCACTCGGACTAAAATGAGGGTGACATTGTCACTTTAAATCACAACTCTGTATTTCAACAATTGGCATCTCATGAAGTGGTTGTGCCACTTGCAAAATATTCAAGGACAGTATTAAACAAGATCTGCAGCCTTCTGAATGTTACTTAAAAGAAAAATCAGGTTTTCCATCTCTCTAATTTCTTTACCTCTTCAAGTACCGTAATTAACGTTATTTTTTCACACATCCCCCTTTCTCCTTCTCTTTCAGCTTTAATTATTTTTTTCCTTTCTAAATTAATCCTTTGTTTGAACTGTTAGTATTGAGAGAGAGAGAAAAATTATGCAATGAACAGCTAGATGTTTGCTTTGGGTCCTTCCATGCTCCTTCTCTGAGGCCAGATCCTTCCAGGTGCTGAGCATCAGGCAACTCACTAAAACTTGCGGGTGCTGAGAATATCTAGGAAGAGCCTAGCATATTGCAGGATCATGCCTTGCATAACAAGTTCTTCAGGCGATGACTATTTATGTTTCACTGAATAGACTTAGCATAAATTTTAACATCTCTGATATGATTGGTTTTTTTATGGGCAAAGAGGAGGTAT
Organism: Rhinopomastus cyanomelas; assembly: GCA_013400115.1. NCBI lineage: Eukaryota > Metazoa > Chordata > Aves > Bucerotiformes > Rhinopomastidae > Rhinopomastus > Rhinopomastus cyanomelas. The sequence continues at coordinate 365,329 of VXBP01001109.1, read as the reverse complement.
TTTTCATGGCCGTATCACTCAGCGCTTTGAGAATGAAGTGCGCAGCAATACCACCCAAAAAGTCTGGCAAGGGACCAGATGTCATCGTTACGAACACACAGAGAAATTTGAATACATTAAGTGACGAGGTATGCAAGCTCCCCAGCACCGAGAAAGCACACAGACCGTAGCAAGTCCCGTCTTAATCAGGCAATAATTCAAAACAACCTTACGACGATCACCAAGGAATCCCGACACGAAGCGTGAGTGACCCCCAACGCACGTTGTGCTGTTCACCTGGGTTGGTTCTTTAAGTGACAGGTACAGCACTAAGGAGTGTGGTAAATATATTTCCTCACTGGGATAGAAATTCCAATCGTTCTCAAGGAGTTTTTGAATTAAAACCAGCAATGTTAACCTAAGCTGCTTATTGAATCTGTTTCATCTGTTATATTAGAGTACGCACACTCGCATTGCTTCACTTCTCGTTTTCATGGTTTCTTTCACAGATGTGGTAAGAAGCCACAGAGCCTACAGCTGGAGATCAGCAGTGCCTGTATCATGCAAACCTGAATTGCTGAGGGCATTCTGCTGGGGCTGTCTTACATGGCCAAGGCTGCAGCAGCTCTCAGAAGACTGCTCTTTCTCTTACACGGTGTTACTGTGACACGCTAAGTCCCTGCAGGATAGAAACTCACATAGCTCAGTTATCTTGAGTTAACATTAGCAAAGGCATATTGAAATCTTTGTGGTTAAAAGCCGTATAAATTTTCTTAGGCTTTTTCTTGATATAAGAAAATGGTGTTTATGGCTGTGTGTTCAGTCACATCCATGCCAGTGACAATATAACCCACAATATATTGTTACTTCTATGTTTAAAAAGTGGACAGATGATACTGAAGATACATGTCCATACAGTCCTGTGATTCCTGCTTAGGTACGATGCTCCAGCTACACAGTAACTCCTTGTAATACTGAATCTTTCATTAGGAACGATCATCTCCCCCTCTTCTTGAAAGCCAAACCAATGGACACAAAAGTGTCAGCATAGACAAAGAGATATTGCAGAAACACTGTGCTCATGGGTGTGATGAAAAGCTGAAAAATTTGTGTCTGAGATGTGGTTTCAGATGTGGTTTGTCTGCTACATAAAAGGCTCTGCAGGTTATTTGCCCACTCCATGGGAAAAGCTCCAGCGCAAGCAAAGACCCTTCAGAAATCTGGCTATAAGCAGTGTCGCAGAATCACAGAATCTTTAGGCATTGGAAGGGCCCTCGAAACATCATCTAGTCCAAGCCCCCAACACAGCAGGATCACCTAGACCAAGTCACACAGGAACACATCCAGGGGGGTCTTAAAGGTGTCCAGAGAAGGAGACTCCACAACCTCCCTAGGCAGCCTGTTCCTGTGCTCCGGCACCCTCACTGTGAAGAAGTTCCTTCTCATGTTGATGTGGAACCTCCTATGGTCCAGCTCTCACCCATTGCCCCTCATCCTATCACTACATGACACTGAGAAGAGCCTAGCTCCATCCTCCTGACACACACCGTTCACATATTTATAGACATTAATGAGGTAACCCCTCAGTCTCCTCTTCTTCAAGCTAAAGGCACCCAGCTCCCTCAGTCTCTCCTCCTAAGTGTGGTGCTCNCTTCTTCAAGCTAAAGGCACCCAGCTCCCTCAGTCAGTCTCTCCTCATAAGTGTGGTGCTCCACCTCCTTCATCAACCTCTTTGCCCTATGCTGGACTCCCTCCAACAGTTCCACATCCCTCTTGAATGGAGGAGCCCACAACTAGACACAGTACTCCAGATGTGGTCTCACCTGGGCAGAGTAGAGGGGGAGAAGAACCATCCTTGATCTGCTAACCGCCCCCCTTCTGATCCACGCCAGGATGCTGTTGGCACTCTTGGCCACAAAAGCACACTGCTGGCTCATGGTCATCCTTCTGGCCACCAGGACCCCCAGGTCCCTTTCTCCTAAACTACTCTCCAACAGGTCAGTCCCCAGCTTATACTGGTATCTTGGGTTGTTCTTGCCCAGATTCAAGACTCTACACTCAGCCTTGTTATGCTTCATTAAATTTCTCTCTGCCCAGCTCTCCAGCCTGTCCAGGTCTTGCTGAATGGCAGCACAGTCTGCAGCAAGGCACGCAGATGAGAAACGGTGCTCTAAAACCCACTTGGGATACCAGTAATCAACTGGAGGCTTCCAATGGTACGTTCTGTGCTGATGGTAGCCTCCCAGCAGTTTGCCGTGCAGTAATTTGTTCAGAAAACGCTTGCAGTAGGTCTCCATTCAAGAACACACATAACCAGTCTGCAATTACAAAACGACTTTCCACCAGACCCTATACAAATAACATTCATTAATTCTACATTATCATAAAGATCTCCTATTGCAGTGCAGCTCTGGTTGCATTTATTCTAGATCTACGTGAGATACAGAGCTAAGAAATACTAGACTGGGAATTCAAATGGATTGTCAGCAGCTCTTGCTCAAAAAAGGATATTGCTCCTTTTGAAGTAATTTACTGAGTTTATCCCAGGAAATATCTATGCAAATACTTAAACCCTAAAAATTTACTCATGTTGACAATTAAGAGCAGCTTTTCTCAATCATACTGTTTTTTTGCTTCTGTTTCGTTGTTTTCTATCAGCATTCCTGCATACACTTCATTTGAGTCACATCCCTTCTTCTATCACATCTCCTACTTCAGTCTTTTTTTGGGTGGGGCATTTCTGCTGGTGGAGCTTTGAATGCTTTGAGTTTTCAACAGCTTAGGCCTAAGAATTGTATCTCCTCTTTATCATTTACACACACACACACAAAACAAAGAAAATGATATTTCTAAATAGAAAACATCTTGATGTCTTAATGGGTCCGCAGATTTGGCCATTTCCAGGCCCCTCAGTTCAAGAGGGATGTGGAGCTGTTGGAGGGAGTCCAGCATAGGGCAATGAGGAAGATGAAGGAAGAGGAGCACCTCCCTTATGAGGAGAAGCTGAGGGAGCTGGGTGCCTTTAGCTTGGAGAAGAATAGACTCAGGGGTGACCTCATTAATGTCTATAAATATGTGAAGGGTGGGTGTCAGGAGGATGGAGCCAGTCTCTTCTCAGTGATCCCATCTAGTGATAGGATGAGGGGCAATGGTTGTAAGCTGGACCATAGGAGGTTCCACATCAATATGAGAAGGAACTTCTTCCCAGTGAGGGTGACAGAGCACTGGAACAGGCTGCCCAGAGAGGTTGCGGACTCTCCTTCACCAGAGTAGTTTAAGACGCACCTGGATGTGTTCCTGTGTGACTTGGTCTAGGTGATCCTGCTGTGGCAGGGGGATTGGACTGGATGATCTTTCAGGGTCCCTTCCATTCCCTAATGATTCTATGATTCCCTTTCTACACTCATGTTGGTCAGTCATAAACCAGTCTTTCAGACTTTGCTATCACGAACCTCTTAACTATCCTGTACTCTGCCTTCATTCTTTCTGCTTCATGTTCATCAGCTGCCACAACAGATTAAAAAAAAAAGTGAATGGCTTTGATTAAAAAGGTACAACCCAGATTAAAGAATGTTCTATTTTGGTTTAGCTTCTTAACTGGTTTTTAATCCATTTAAGCAAAATTGAAAACAGCCACTTGAAGATCATTGCGAGAACATTAAGAAGAGATTTGAAAACATTTTGATACAACAATATAAATGTATATTTTTGATGAAAAACTTAATTTTTGAGTAGACATGTCCTTAGTAGTATTTAACACCCATCTTTCTCAGTGAATTCTATGTGTAGATCAGAAATCTGGGGGGGGAGGATTGCACTAGATGATCTTTCGAGGTCCCTTCCAATCCCTAATGTTCTGTGAAAACCTGAAAATGCACCGCCCTGCTGCTCTCTCTGCCTGCCAGTAAGGTCTCCTTCCTGGTTTTGTTTTCTTCAGGTAAATTACTGAGGATACTGAGTAAGACAGGAGATAACAGCAGATCTAGGTCATATCCTAAAATTACTATCAAAGTGGCATACTGAAGGTCTTCTCAAGTACGTGGTGAAACTCTGAATGTGAGAGCGCAGCTTGAAACTTAACTGGGAGCTGAACGGAACAAATCCCTGAATTACATCTGATTTTTGCTACTCCATCCGTAGCATCCTTCCATAGAACAAGTCCATTTATAAACTCTGCAGATAAATCTAAATTAAGATGCTCCAAATGCTCTCACGAAGTTTAAAGTCATGAAATAGTATTTTTGTCTTGTGAATTTCAGACATTAGATTGTCACCTCTCCTGGAAAGACACAAGGCTCGTTTATTCTATTGACAGTTGACAGTCAAGTCCTCTTCTTCAACAACTTCCTAATAACTAAATGAATGTATTGGTTTGTTGTCACCACGAGCATGGTCCCACATGACCAGCACCATCTTGCCTTTGCTCCTGGTTGTGGAAAACTAATACAGATGCTGAGATACTGTGCTCTGGCTCTGCCGTTGAGCAACCAATGGGTTTTGTCTTCTTCCACTGTACGTGGCAAACTTAAACCAATGGGAATCACAGCCTGGCCTCATTGTGGCAAATTGGACTAGATGATTGGACTAGATCTGGGAGATTGGACTAGATGATCTTTCGGGGTCCCTTCCAATCCCTAATGATTCTATGATTCTGTGAATGGAGCGAACGTCCTCTCATTATGCAATAGGTCATTTTATGGAGATGCTTCTTCAGTAGCCTTGCGTTTGGGCACAAGAGTCAGTGTAGAGGTAAAGTACAGGTGAGTAGAGAGTGCTCCTACACCCCTCTGATCCCAACTACATGCTTACCCTAGGGTGCCTGTGTAAAGCCACTTGATGTAATTCCTTCAGAAAGTTTATTCATTTTTTGGGGTATTTCCTTTTTCTGGGTTATGGGTTCAAGAAAATTCCTTTATTTACAGCAAGATCACTGCCTGTTGAATTCTCCTGAGAGCAGGATTGGTGCTGGACACGCTGGCACTGACCTGCGCCGATGTGGCCTCTGCAGTGTAACCGAGCACAGAATTTGGCTTGTGCTGATTGAAAGTGCTTCCATCAGGGTACAAAGGCAGAATAAAATGTCTTATCACACTCCACCTGATCTTTATGTGCTACTGAATAGACGTCAAGACCCTGTAATTAACATTCAGGGTGCGGCTAGTACGTAGCGGTCTCTATATTGTGATAGCAATTACTTATTTGTTTCTTGTGGTATTGCTGTTGCAAGCTGGTGCAAAGGATTTCCAAACCCGGGTGTTCCTGCCTTCTGTGCTTTAAAATCGCAGTGGATATGGAATTATTTTCTTTAGACATCAGACTATGAAAACACTTTCAAATAGCAAACTAAAGTGCTGGTTTTTTTTCAATTCATTCACAATTAGCCTAGATGGTGTTTTAATTTATTGTCTCACTGCTTTTCTGAGGAACTCCAGGATTCTTAACAAATTGCTGTGTTTGCATGGGGATGTCTTCTTTTCGTAACCCTAGTTATCATTACGTCTCATTAAAATGAAAATACCTGAAGTGCTTCAAAATAATGTGCATGAGGATTTGAGAACAAATGACACTACTGATGAGAGCACCTCAAAGGGTGCAATTTAGCGACACGCAAAATAAGGAAGGCACAACACAAACCTCCCCTGCCACCGTAACTTCTAAGAACCTGCACTGGAGCCCAGATACATGGTGTCTTATCTAAGCCTCTAGGGAATCGATTTCCAAAGCTAAAATGTTGAAGATGGAGGATCTAACTACTGGAACCCTTCTTTAGGGCCTCAAAACAGGTTTTTGATAGTCATCTCACATTAAATTGGCCTTTCCTGGTGAAAAGATGCATTACCTGTAGCCATCTGCTAACCCTGCCTTGACCTGCCCCGAGTCCCAAGGCTATGGAGGTGTGATATGCACTGTTTTCTTTCTTGTCTGCAGCAGTTTTCCCAGCCAATGTAATTCAGATGCACACTGTCAGCAGTGAGAGAGGCCAGATGATTAAGCAGTGACAGGGAGTAAGAGCACCCTTAATTTAATCCTGACTGAGCCACTGGATGAATGTGTGACTTAGAGGAGCAGCTTGGCTTCCTTAAAGCATCATCTAGCTTGCTGGGCTAGATAAGGAGCACTGCTCTGAACACAGTGCTGGTGCCTTCCAAGCAAAGCATTACACATAAATAGATCCATTCTTTTACAAAATGTTTCTAAAGAACAATGGTTAATGGGGCAGCCAGGGCTCAGGAAATGCATCTAATTGTGCTCCTCGGAGATAAAAGCAGTGACAGATTCCTTCTTTCCTGAGCACCGGTCTAACATGCAGCTAATGCTCTCAGATTCCCGCAGGAGAAGGTAAAACCTGGTGATTGTTTACAGTAACCAGATGGGAAAGGTTGCCTATCCACCAGTGACTGAGCCCCAGCAAGACTAGTTTCTTGAGTAGAAAGAGGCTGAGGATATATTTATAAACTAAGCAGCTTTCTGTTTCTTGAGGGAAGCGCACCCTTAAGCTGAAAGACGGATAGAATGCTGCTAGACTCCCTGTCTCACAAGAGCCTCTTCTGGAAGCAAAGTGGAGGAGAGCAAACTAAGGTATGTAAATGTAACACATCTATATAAAACGCGACTAAGCTCATGTTGGTACTGATGAGAGTATGATCAAAGGTTCAGATAAACTTCCTGCACCAATTATATAGCGCTTATGGGCTGAATAATGCATTGGAACAATGCTTTGTTTCAGAAAGTACTTCAAAGACAGCAGAGAACTATATGGTTCTGATCATTTCTGTTCTTCGCAAAGTCTGGTTATTTTTGGAAAGACGACTGTTAAAAACACGACCGCTGTTGGACGGAGCAGCACGGTTTGCAGTAATTGCTACTGGAGCCTCCCTGCTGATTGGCTGTCAATATTTTCACATGAGAATCCCAGCACAAAAAAATGTGCTCCTTAGCCTGTATGAAGCCAAAAAAATACAGGGAATTTGGGTGAGGAGCCGGCAAGTAGCGTTGCTTCATTTGCAGTGGGAACTGCTGCAGTTACAGAGCAGGCACGCTGGCTCTGTCCCTGCTCTCTCTGAAAATAGAGCTCAGTTTGGACTGAAGTCCTGCAGTAATAAAACAAATGCTCTTCTACCAGCTGCACAAAGAGGGGAAGTGACATCACTTTGCAAATAAATATAGAAGTGGGTTTTCTGGAAATATTTATACTTTGTTCATGGATGAAGTGCTGCATGTACAGCCAGGGAGAGCCCACTGCTCAGCTTGCACCGCTTGAAAAGGGAGAAGGTTTTAAACTTGCAGATTCTTACTCCAGGGACCTTTTTTTTTGTTTTCTTTTGAATTAACTGACTCTTGACACAATCTTGTCTATTTTAAAGGCCAAACATTTTCCTTACTCCCAGGTGTTTTGTGAGCCTTAGGTATATATTTTCCAAGGCAAAGCCCTGGCAGCATCCTGGGAATGGGACAAGGAAACTACTCCAAACCACATTTCATTCAGGTTAGGGCATTTAGTGAGATTTACAAGCCCTTGAGATACAGGAAAAGACATATTCAGCACCAAACCTTCAACCAAAGTTATTCTAATATCTCCGCAGAGGATGGATCCTATGACTCTGGTTTTGCTGTGATGTTTCTTACATTATAAGTAGCACTGACTAATTAAGGGGTGACTAATTATTGACCTCTCTGTTAATTCTGAAAGAAGCCAGATGACTGGAAATACCTACCAACAGCTGAGAAGGAGCTTTTCTTTAATTGTTTCCTGGAAAACAGCTTTCAAAAATCTTTTTCCCTAACCTCTAAACCTCTTCATGAGAAGGTTTTCCACTTAATCAAGAGGGCTACTCTCCAAATGAACGCATAACATCCTATGAAAATATGAGGAAGTGTTTGCATGGGAAACAATAAAATCATGGCTAGCAGTACAAGCACCAATGTGCGGTGGGGGTGTAGGTATTGGGAGCAAAGTGACCACCACCTATCTCTGTGACCGTGCCTCAGTTGCTGTTTGTTTGCAGACAGTGTTGCCTGGATGGAGATGCACCAGCGCTTCAGCCTGGAGCGAAGAACAGCTAACTGAGAACACATTTTGTGAGAACACAAGGATAAGGGTCTAAAATGACTGTTCAAAGAAATAAATGGTTAGGAATCAAATCTTTAGGTGCAAAGGTGCTTCAGGTTTCAACAGAAATTGACTGTGATTCAAATGGTCCTGTTTTTTCAGTTTATACATTTTGAGTTAATGTAGCATGAATGATGATGCATAAAACAATGACAGCACGTGAATACTACTCATAGAAATCACTCATCCATCAGCCAGTGTCAGGTACATTCAGAAGCACATGTGTTAAGTTCTGCACTGCAAGTTGAAATCATCTGTGTGTGAATAATGCTGGCTGCAAAAATGAAAAAAAGAAGGGCTAAGGAAACTTTGGGATCCTTCTGCACTGACTTTTCTGTGACCCAGGAAAGAACAATGAATGTCTGGTTTCCCTTGGAAGGGGTGCTGGCAAGGCTACACAAACAAAGCAGCACAAGCTCAGCTGGTGCAAATTAGGACAGTCGCACTGACTTTATGGAGCTGCATCCTACGATGTGGACACAAATATTGACGTTTGCCCTGTTCTATTTTTCCTCAGTGCAAGGATCAATCATGAATCCTTCCACAAATCTTCAAACAGATCTTTTCCCAAATGATGACTTTGCAGATCCGAGTCTGATTTTCCATAGAGGTTTTTTTTGAATGCCCCAAAATAGCTGATTCCTCTTATAGCAGTGCTTGTCTGCATTTGGCTTTGGTGTTGTTTTGTTGGTTCTGTGGTACTGCAGGAAAAAAAGCTGCCAGTCCTTTCAGTTCCTTCTCGGCTGGCTAGCAGGGTGCACTAGCTGGTGATGTTCGGGGGGGCCTGGTCACACGTGGCCATACACTACCTTCGTTCCTTCTCCCCAAAGCTAACTACAATGTCAGAAAATGAGCAGACAAAGGCTCAGCCTGTGTTCACCTCAATAAAAAGGCTGTGCTCTATTTTTAAGAATTCCTTTCAGATGGAGAAACAAATTCCATCTGCATAAGAGCATAATAGAAAAATTAAAACAGATCATAAAAAGAACAGCATTCTCCAAATCTTACTGCTCTCTGAAGATATATCTTACACATACATCTTAAGTGAAGTGGCACCACATTTGGCTGGAAACTGGACTTTTCCTAAAGCAGTACAAGAAAGCTTGTAATAGTTTGTCATTTTCATCAGTGCTATTAGAGCTGAGTAAACTCTGCCCTTGTAAATCCACTGCTGTCAGAGGTTTCTGCGAATCTCTTTCTAAATGAATGTAGAATTTGGCACAGCAGCTACAAGGGCAGTCTCAAAGGATCCTGGTGCACAGTTCTTGGACACCTTCTCTATTAGAAAGTCCAGCAGCTTTCTAATGCTATTATTTGGCAAATGTGTTTTGGAAGAGAGCCAAACGACCGCTCTCCTACTGGCTCCTGGAAAGACTGGTATTCCAGTAGAAATCAATAGAGCTCAGTAAAAACAAGGGAACCAAATGAAGACTTCTGTAAGTGACTGTGTGACTTCTAAGCCTACATGTGTTCTGCCATAGTAGCTTGTTTGTTTTACAGTTCTCTAGGTTGAGTACCACTGTTAGAGGGATTATAACAAAAGCACACGGGAAGAAATGTGAAAGAGAATCAAGAAAATTAATATGAGGCTACAACAACAACAAGGCAAAGAAGACACATGGAACATTAGGGATTGGAAGGGAGCTCGAAAGATCATCCGGTCCAATCCCCCCAACACAGATGTTATGGGTTCATTAGGAGAGGAGCCCTCTTGATTAAGTGGAAAACCTTCTCATGAAGAGGTTTAGAGGTTACTGAAAAAGATTTTTGAAAGCTGTTTTCCAGGATCACCTAGATCATGTTGCACAGGAACATGCCCAGGCAAGTTTTAAATGTCTCAAGAGAAGGAGACTCCACAATACCCATGGGCAGCCCCCTCCACGGCTCTGTTGCCCTCACCATGAAGTTCCTTCTCTTATTCATAGAATCATAGAATCACAGAATCATTAGGGACTGGAAGGGACCTCAAAACACCATCTAGTCCAATCCCCCTGCCACAGCAGGATCACCTAGACCAACACATCCAGGCAGGTTTTAAACGTCTCAAGTGAAGGAGACTCCACAACTCCCCATGGCAGCCTGTTTTCCAGTGCTCTGTCATACTGATGTGGAACCTCCTCTGTTCCAGCTCACACCCATTGCCCCTTGTCCTATCATTAGATGCAGAGCCTGGCTCCATCCTCCTGACACCCGCCCTTTCCATATTTATCAACAAATTGACTGGGAAAGTGACGAGAATCTCATGACCACACATGGGCACCAGGAGTGGATGTTTCAGAATAAAAAAAGGAGTCTGAACTGTTATAAAACTTTCATTTCAGGAAAATTAAAGATTGTAGGTTCCTTAGTGTTGAACCACCCCATTTTTCCTGAGGCAAGAGGGATGCTTTTTTGTCAAGTAAGAGCTGATCTAGGTAGAGCTGGCTGCCATATATGCACCTTTATGTGTATGCCTTTTACAAGGGTTGCACAAAATCACTATAAAATCATTTCTTGCTATTCTGATTCTGAAGTTTGGCTGAAGTTCAGAAAATGGCTACCAGCCTAAACTGCGAACCGCTTTAAAACACTTCTGTCCAGGTGATGATGAACGCTCTCTAGATTTTATCCATAAAGGGGAAAAACCAAACAAGAATACATTACTCAACCCCTCAGATTTTTTAGAAGCTGAAATTCATCTAAAGGAACACTTGAGTGCTGTCTACCACCCACCGAAGTGATTAGGAATTTCAGCTAAGTAAAGAACGAAGGTGAGACTGAAATGCCCATATAATCAACCTTCACAAAAAATCTAATACAAAGTTAAAACTCTTTTGAGATAAGTGCAAACATGAGAGCACTGAAATAACACTGAAAGAAATGATGGAGGCTTTTTAAGATTCCTAACTTGTGCTTTCCTCAAAGTGTAATTCAGAACTGATAATGTATTAAATCCTCTCTATGCAAAGGGTTAATAACAAAATTCAAACAGTGATGTGGTGCCCCGTGGATACTCAATAATGAAAATTCAAATGCTCATTTCTTTAAGCCTTTTGTGTCCCTCCTCTAGATAGTTGGTCTTTTGCCTAATTTTTGAGGCTATTTAATAACACCTCCTGCTAGACAGCTCATGTAAACTCAGCAAGAGAAGGCATCCTGAGTAACAGAGTGGACTTTTGCTCATTTTAAAGCTCAAATTCATACTTTTCTTAACAAAGGAGATCCCCACTGTTAGAGTTTGGCAACTGCCAGGCCAACGCGTTGGGGAAGATTGGATTAGAGGGGCAGCTGACTGTGCAGTAAAGTCTCCACTCTCCAGCAGGATTTTTATGTAAATTCCATTACAATCCATGCCTTTTGCAGATAATGAAGTGGATACAAAACACTCCAAGGTTTCCAAGTCAGCAAAATAATGAACAGGGGCATTCAGAAAGCTGATTTAATAAATTTTTAATGTTTGGACCCCTGTATGAATAGGATTGGCATTTGTGCAATGTATCTCATGGAGTTTGGCTTCAATACCACTGTCTGAACCCCAGAGCTTTTCAGGTTGCTAGTGATGTGTGAACATCAGCTATCAGGAGTTTTTCTCAGTTTAAGCTCTAATAAGCTGTATCATTCGCCATGTGTTTGCCTGAAGGCAGCTTTTCTCAAAGAATCAGCCAAATATTTTTGAGAAAAAGACTATTTTCAACTTAACAACTTTAAACAGTCGTCTGTTAATATGTCACAGCACTTGTTATTGACTAGCTTCAAAGAAGAACAGACTGGGGTCAGGAGGGCCACCAACATGATCACCTAGCCTTTCCTCACAGAACATTAGGGACTGGAAGGGACCTCAAAAGATCATCTAGTCCAATCCCCCTGCCACAGCAGGATCATCTAGATCAAGTCGCACAGGAGCACATCCAGGCAGGTTTTAAACATCTCCACAGAAGGAGACTCCACAACCCACCTTGGGCAGCCCATTCCAGTGCTCCACCACCCTCACTGAGCAGAAGTTCCTTCTCGTGTAATCTGATTTGTCAGCTATCTGCTCTGATCACAGTGTGTTCAAACTGGAACGTGGATGAGTGTTTTGATATTTCTTCAGATTTACTGATTACGAAATGAAAACGTGCATGAGTTTGCAAAAGCGTGCCCAGATACACACACAACAGATGTAAGCACACACCAAGCATCTTCAGACCATAAATACTCATTCTTTCTTCCAGTTCAGCCCATTTAGAATCATAGAATCATTAGGGATTGGAAGGGACCTCAAAAGATCCTCTAGTCCAATCCCCCTGCCACAGCAAGGTCACATAGACCAAGTCATAGATGCAGTGAGAACACTTTTAGCACATTAAAGTCCTCATGCCATTAGGTTTATCAATCAGCTTAAATAGCTGAAAGACAAAAGACATCATGGGAGGGCCAACACAGAACATAATGCACATCTACTACTTAAGAGCTAGTCAAGACCTTTGAGTAGTTCTCTTCTGGGGTTTGTGTGTTAATTTTAGTATTAACCTATTATTAGTGATAGGTTCACAGTGCTCAACAAGAATATCTATTCAGTAGCAACATTCAAGGTGAAACTGTACTGCTAATGTTGGCAGTGCTCTGTGTTTTTATATACAACATCCCTATTGAAACAAACTAATCTTGTAGGATAAAGCAAAAACTATCCAGTTTTAGGAGCCGAAAGAAGGAAATTATTGGCTATTATCTGAACTACGTATGTAGAAAGGGTAGCAAAATTCAGAAATGATAAAATACCAGGGCCTTTTATGTCTAAAATAGTAAGCTTCCCATGACATTTTTGTGTAAGTTAGTTTTCTTTCAAACAAGCATGTATTTACTTAAATAAAAAGGAATATTCACAATGAAGTTTCTCTTCAGTACCTATAATCAAAACAGAAAGCAAACAGTATTCCAAAAGTCTTCCAAGAAAGGAATCAACCAAGATCTGAACTGCAGCAGAGATGTATGATGTGAACATCTAGCTATTAAGGTTCATTATGATCATCATGTTGTTTAATGAGGAACGTCGAGAAGACGCAGGAAGTAAAATCCAAGAACCAGCTACTCTTATAGTTCAGGCCACGAAATCACATTGCCCATACTTATCGTTTAAGAGTCAATGTAACAGGCTTTTCTGAAAAAAACAAAAGCAGTAACAAGTTATAAACAGGTTAGGATCTGCCTCCATTATACTGAGCAGTAATTACTCTGGATAGTGCTGTTAAGCTAACTATTCAGTGAACCAGGTTTGGCTACCTATGTTTATGCTAGCATACTAGCTATCTGTTAGTCCTCCTGGGCCATCCTGTGCTCTCCTGGGCCATCATTACGTGGTGAGTAGATCCTGACATGAGTAGTCCCACTGATTTCAATATAATTACTGAGAAGAAAGGAATGACTCAGGATGGGTGAAGTCAGCATCAAAATCCATCTCAAGAGGAATAAGGAGTCGAGTGTTCTGGGTACAGCCAGTTCACTTAATGCCATAGTCAAACACAGTGAAGAGCATTCATGCCTGAGACTAAAATCTGGGGTGGAAAAAGGCTTCAGATTAAGAGTGATAGGAGTGGGAAATATTACTTCTTGCTAAGAGAAAGAAGAACACATCCAAGATGCAGCAGAACGAAAAGGACAATTAAGAAGCGAGTTTTTAAACGTATTTAGGAAATAATCAGAGTTGAGGTTCTCTTTGTCACAGAAGTGTAATGCTGTCTTCAGGTGGTCATTGTTTCCATGCCACCTGTGAACCACAGAGAACTCGTGTCAACATGTTCCTCAGACATTCTGTTGTTTTCTTTCCACGAGTGATTGATAGCGTTTCATAGCAAGCAATGTGCCACATCCATTAAAGATTAATGCCGAGTTATAGTTTTCTCACTCGTAGCTATCCACGTTGTAGGCTTGTTCTTGACTCGTGTTTTAGGAAAAGAAAAATCTATTTTCCTGTGTTGTCAGCTATTCAGTCCTGGGCTCCACTGAAATAAGCTGAAAACAATGGGGAAATGTTATTTTGGTTGTTTTTAGGAATACATGAGTGTGCTTGAAATACACAGCGAGGGACTGTAGAAATGCAGCAAAACTATCTGATGGGACTTGAACTAAGACCACAGCAAAACACATCCTTGTAGCTAGGCCAGCTTGTGAGAGCTGCTGGAAAAACTTCCTCCAAAGGAAAAACCCTACAATGGCCTTACAGAGGAGGATGTGAGAAATCCTGAGAAACTGGGAGTTTTCTTTAAACTGGAGAAAAACAGGCCTAGTGGTTTTGACACAGAAGAGAGATGTTTCCACTGGACAGTTTGTCTCCAGCTGGCCCATCACGTTCCTTGTTACTGCTGCCTCTGATGCTTTCTGTGAACACAGTTTGCTAAATCACTTGAGCACATATTTAAAATTATGTGCACGAATAATCTCAGCAAAGTGAATGGAACTATTTATGTGTTTAAAATTAGACACATGCTTAAATGCAAGGCAGGATGAAGCACATAATCCTCTCAACATGACATTTTCATGTTGTACTTGAAGCTTGGTGAGTGAAAACACACGCTGTCACAGAGCAAGTTACAGCACCTTACCAATCTTGTCTCTGACACTCCTTTCAAGCTCCTAGACGCTGGGTCCATTGGGAAGATGAGTTTGCAGAACGCTGGAGGTGTGGACCTCCTAGAGCACTTTTTGCTGACTGTGCAGCAGAATCTGCTGTGCTTAGAAAAATTATGTCAGATGGGAAGGATTTGGAACTGCTGCTTTCTAGAGAATTCTTGATTCTCGTGGAATCAAGTCATCAATATTCTTTTTAGGGCATCAGTCTTTTGCCTCACTGTAATGTAAGTAAAACCTTCCAGCTCTCATCTAGTTGCAGCAGACTCCCCTCTAAACCACACAGCAGCCTGAGCATGGTAAAAAGCACTGGTGCCTAGCAGCACTCTGGAGCTCCTTTGGGGGCCCTGGAAAGCCCCAAACCATGTCTGCGTCCAGCATATACTGTTTATAGCCAATTTTCTAGTCTATGGTGGCTATTACATTTCAAATATAAAGAAGTCTGCTCTAAACAATGTGAAAGAGAAGACAAAGCAAGCCCATCTCAACATGTGCAGCAGAAAATAAAAGCATTCCTATACATGCACACGAGGAAATTAACAGCATTCCCCACATATTCATTCAAAGCAGTGAGCATGCTGTGCTGGATGCACATACACATTAGAGAAACAAAATTGCTTTAAATAATCAAAATACACAAAGGAACATTTTTCTGTGTGGCTGGAAATAAGTCTGACAAATGTTAATGTTTTGCAAATGAAAAACATTCTTTAAAGAAACAGCAGAAAGCCCAACAAATATCCAGCTGCATACAAAGTCAGCTCCCATATTAACCTCTTATACCACTTAGATGTGTAGGAAAATCATTGTGTAACGAGCGAGTACGTTCAACCTTTCTTTTCTGAATTACACACGTATTTTGCAAACACCAAGAGAGGGACAACAACATGATTAAAGATGTGGAAAAGCTTCCATGTGGTAAGACACTAAAGAAGAGTGAACTCTAAAAGAGAAAGGTAGCAACAGATTTTGCTGATGTGTACATTAATGAATGTCAAGAAAAGACCTCTGGTTATTTCCCTGTGTATATCAATAGACAAAATAATTCCAGACACATTAAGGAGCAGTGTTTTTAGTGTTCCTGCTATTTCATTGTTTAGCATATAATTAATCAGTGAAACTCATTGCTGCAGTGAAATACTGAGATAAATTGATTGCAAACAGGATTAGTCACACGTGGCTAAGACCAACACACTGATTAAAAACTGGACACTACTACATACAGCTTCCACTTCTCAGGGTATCAGTTTTGATAGATCAGAACATAGTGTTGACAAGTGGGAAGTCCAGAAAGAAAGGCTTGCACTGGTGACTTTGGAGCAGAGGGGGAGAGCTATGCCTGGTCTTTTGTTGTTGTCTCTGAAAGGTACAAAACATCACACCAAGAGGGCTAATTTGGCTGCGACTCTTTCTACATTACATTTGCCTGCAAGCTGTTGCTTCTAGCTGACAATAGTGACAATATGTAATAACTGAGTAAAAATTGAAATTGATAAGCAAGACTGAGGTGTAGCTAGTGTCGACAATAAATGAAGCTCAAATCCTGCTGTTATGTTTCTGACAACTTCAATAATAATAGATTGTCTTGTTTTAGTCATGCACTGAGAGTGGGCTACAAGGTAGGACACCCCCAGAATGACTAAAATGCTTATCACTGCAGAAGGAGCACTCTCTGAATGCTGCTTGCTAACTGTAGGACACTGTGTGTCCCTTCTGTACCTCGCTTACAGGCCAGGATCACTTAGTCCCAATGTAAGTAAGTGCAAGGATTTAAACAATCAGCAATTTAGTATTTGCATGCAAACTCTGGTGCTGTGTAATTACACGCCGTGCTGGCACTCAAATTAATTAAAGCTGATTTCTGTGTGACTGCAAACTGGTCATAGCCCCAGACTTGCTCCAGTATGAAGTCATCACCGTGTATTCAACGTGACACTTGATGTCCCCAGCATTCTTAGCAATGCTAATATGCACCAACAGTAAATTAGGCAATGTTTTGGAGAGCAGCTGACAACCTCTGGCTAGTCGTTGAGGTTCCCCCCGCCTGCGACACTTCCCATGTAAAAGTAAGACACCATGTATTTCCATTGTACTTGCCTTGTAATTATCTCAAGTAACAATGTAAACAAATTACACACATTGTTTCAACAAATACTTGCCCGTGTTTGATTAGGGGTTACAGAAAACTTATAAAGCACAATGCTCAGCAACAACACCAGCGCTGTTTGATGCTAACGTACAATTAGGCGCTGACAATTTCAGTGTTCATTTAAAAACTCCTTCTCTTCTTCCCTGCAATGGCTTTCTATTTTTAAGAGGCGTGCTCTTACCGATTAAGAGCAGGGAATCGGGGAGGCAAAGCAGAAGAGCTGACAGTTAGATTTCGGGAATCCTCATCAAACAGAGTGGAACTGTGTAGCAGAGACAGCCCTTTGCAGCACAGGTCCATAAACGCTGACTTCTGGCTTTATAATTCAACTTTTCTTAACACTGTTTTTTCAGCAGAATCTCCTCTCAGAAATTAAAATATTATAGTGATCATTTATCTCATAAACCTCTGCAATAGGACCAGGCTCTTATAATCATCAGAAACAAAAAAGAATATAAACAGGCCACTAGTATTTTACATTTACAAGATTTCTTTCAGAATGCTTCTTCAATTACAGAACTAAAATGATCCTAGAGAGTTCATGACTATTTCCTTGGACCCACAGATACCTCTTGGTCCAGAGCTACTCCCTGGGAGATTCTCCCTTTTTGTACCAGCATATTACCATAGCAAGCGACATCGACAGATTTCAAAAATGACTAATCTCCCACTAAAATAGAACACATGCTCTCAAGTAGGACTGGATCTTTTTTCTCCACTTAACCTGGCCCAGGAAAAGACAGAGTCAAACACTTCAAAACGTGACAAAAAAAGAAACATGCTAAAGGATATCCTGATCCAATAGCTGATGTTGTCCAAAAGAGGACAACAAAAGAGGATATTCCCCCCATCAGCACTGCCATGGCCACTTATTTCTTTGCAGCACTGCATTTACTGGTCACTTTTGTCCTTGCTAATGACTTAGAGGTAGGATCCAGACTTTAAAAATGACATAACTGCCTTATGAAGAGAGATTGAGAAAATTGGGACTTTTTAGTTTGGACAAAAGGTTTAATTGCTGCCTACAAATACACCAGGGCTGGGTGCCAAGAGGAAGAGAATCCTCTCTTTTCGATTGCAGCAGACAGGACAAGGGCTAATGGATGCCAGCTTGAACACAGAAGTTTCACCCCAATCTGAAAAAAAAAGGTCTTTCCAGTTAGGGTTATTAAATATTGGAAGGAGCTGCCCAGGGAGGTTGTGGAGTCCACTCCTCTGGAGATGTTTAAGACACCTCTTGATGCATTTTTTTGTAGTTTGATTTAGGCTTTTTAGGCAGTTCTGCTTTTCAGTAATTTGTATCCTCCTTGAGCAGAAGACTTGGACCTGATGGCCTTTGAAGGCTCCTTCCAGCCCTAATAAACTGTGTAAACTTTGTACTTTTCATGTGAAATACTAGAAAAAAATTCTATGACACAGCAGCATTGTTTTTGTCAAGCACAAGATCTAACATCCCCAGACAGTCCTTGTTTGCCAAATACAGTTAAACTGTGTCAGTAATCAAAAGGGTTGGTTTCATATCATGCCAGTGCATCGCTTGAAAGGTGTTACCTTGTCTTACACTGGAAAACATGGGTTGAGAAAGAGGGTTTATGTGTGCTAACCACCATGCTACAAAGAAATTTGGGGCTAACAGAAAATGAAGGAGACACACAGGGACATCACAGAACATTAGGGAGGGGAAGGCACCTCGAAAGATCATCTAGTCCAATCCCCCTGCCACAGCAGGATCACCTAGACCAAGTCACACAGCAACATATCCAGGTGGGTTTTAAATGTCTCCAGAGAAGGAGACTCCACAACCTTCCTGGGCAGCCAGTTCCAGTGCTCTGTCACCCTCACTGGGAAGAAGTTCCTTCTCATACTGATGCGGAACCTCCTCTGTTGTAACTTGTTCCAGCTTATACCCATTGCCCCTCGTCCTATCACTAGACGACATTGAGAAGGGCCTGGCTCCATCCCCCTGACACTCACCCTTCAGATATGTATAAACATTAATGAGGTATAGACTTGGTAAATATTTGCCAAGTCACTTGATCTTAAGTAATAAGAACATTTAAAATGCCTTTAATCAGGTTTTAAAACTTAGCAATGGCCAACTCACCAATGTGGATCCTCATTATGTTCAGGAAACACTGAAATTAGTCAAAAGCAAAGCAACATTTCCAGCTAATACGTTTCTAAATGTGGCTTCTTTTCAAATACCGCCGTACATTCACATTTCTGTTCGCTGCTTGGACATGCCAGGCCCAAGGACTTGTGTCTGTTGACAGTCTGAATATCATCCCCACCAGCATTGCTGCCATTCAGGTGGTACCAGAAGCAAACACTTTTTGGGTGGAGTTTCTTGTTTAATAGAGCCGTGTCGCGCTGCCAATCCATACAGGATTAAATGCCAGCAGCGCTACTACTCCAATTGAGAGAGCAAACATTTTTACACATGTAGCTGGAGTTTGCTCCCAGGGAAGGCATAAATCAACACCAAAAATGGAGAGACTTAAGAGAATTATTGTGCAACCTCACTTCCTCAACACTGGGGATATCATTCTTGGTGGCTGAAAGCTGAGTTTTATGGTACAGGCTATAAATGCTATAATCCCCATTACATATTTCAGAAGAAGACATTCAGCATCAGTGATAAATTGTCCAAATACAGTTGCAGCAACACAGTTCCAGTGGCAAAGAACAGGATTTTGGGCACAAATTCCTTCACGGAGTATTATTGCTTTCTCAAAAACACTAGTGAACTCCTGGCATCCTTAGTCTGCTAATTTTTGCCAGCTCTTCCTTCACAAACCTCCATAAACAGGATGACTTCAGGGTGGATCCTTGGGTTAGCATACAGTGCAGTGCACCTTAGGCAGGTGCAATTGCATGAGTTACAAGAATGAGGCTAGATGTCAGTCTTGGATGCCCAGACCTCTTTGCTGACCCGTCTACAGATGATGCACATACGGAAGGAGATGACAGATGCAGCTCAACAGAAGACGTCTTCAGTATAAGGAACTGTTCTACTCTGACATCTGGAAGGCCTCTCATACGTGCTAAAGTGAGATATAAGTTCTGTTCACCATCTCTGAGCTTCACAGGCATGTCACTATCAATCAGTTTAATATAAGAATTACTTGGAGAGAAATCAACAGTCTGTGCCATTATGCTCCAGAGTGTGCTGCGGTTCTGAGGTGACTGAGCCATTTGCAAAAAATTATAAGCACTGTGGGACCAACGGATAAAAGAATATTATATTATCACTGTTATGGAGACCTTAAACAGATGATCACTGAATGTAAACCATTGCCCTTCTCAGGAATTATTTAGACATGCCATGTCTGTCCGGAGCAAAGGGAAAATGCACTCTGTATACAGACCTTCAGTTAGCCCAATTCATTCTTAATACAGGAGCAGTTGTGTTTCTTTATCAAAAACTTTGGAGACAAGTTTTCATCATTTCTTGCCCATTAAAAGAGATACTTGGAACGCAAGATCTGTGTCGTCAAGGGTTATAGGTGTATGAGCTCCTAAAACTGATACTGGGAGATAACTGGTTTGATCTAGCTCCTGTTCACCCAGAAAATTTTAAAAGAAATGTGAGAAATCAAGAGTCAGAGAGCTGCAGATTTTCTGATCCAGTAGCATGGTTTTCCTACAGGTGACAGATGACCTGCAGTACAACTGTCTTTTCTATGGTAGACCTGAAAAATCTTGCACTGGATTAATTTTGTGGTAAGTTTAAATAAGAGAGATGCATAAGGTCAAATATCGCGCTTCGTGCCATCTGAAAAGCGACGCGAAGAACCACCAGAAATAGCATGTGTGCTACCATCAACTCCATGGGCTATCACATAAAAAATGTGGGACACAGGCCTGGAAAGGACCTTTGGGTTTCCAAGGCAACAGATTCAAAACCTTCATGTATCTTAAACATGACTACAAAATGTGGAAGCCTAGAAGAGAAGCAGGTATAGAAAAACAGACTTTTTGGCCAAATGATAACTGTTGATGCCATGGCCACTACGGGATGACTCTAGCATGCTGTGAACAGAGAAGTTTTATCATAACTGACAAAAAAGACACCAGTTTTTGATCGCTCAGTTAATAAGGATTTTTGGTGAGCTTGATGAATAAACTGATCAAAATTAAGCGAATGAGATCTATCATAGTGAGTTTATTTTGCCAGCTTGATGACAGCAGTGAGCTGCTGCTTAGCTCGTACGTCCTGGTTCATGTCCGTGTTTTGCAGCTCAAGAACCTCAAAGCTCTACAGAAAGTTAACTTCCGAATCCTGCGAAGACACTGCTGGAGCCCACAGAGAAATTGTTGAGACTGATTCTGCATCTCGCTCTTTGTGACTGAGCAGATGTATTTCTAAATTTTCCTTCCCATCACTTACCAGCTCCCTCTCCACTATATTTAGGATTGAAAGCTCATTTTCTGAACATTTTCCTTTCTGTCGGGCTTGTTCCACATTTAAGAATCAGTAGGTCAAATGTGCTGCAGACTATTTTGTTAGACTTGTTAAAATCAAATCAAATCAAATCAAATCTGTATGATTAACGACATAAATCATCTGTGGGTTTTTTTTAAACAGGAAAGTAAACAAGTGCTTGTCTAAAGCTCCACCTGCTTTGCGGCTGTTATGGTGCTGTGTGTATCAGAGAAAACAATTCCCCCTTCTCAAGCCTGAACTAAAATTAGGCTCCACCTGCAAGATGTTAGTGAAATCTTACACAGCTGCATTCCAGAGACAAGTTCCACAGATTGCTTTTGGAAAGCACTGTGCATTTCTGGCAAAATCAAAATCAAACTTGTTAGCTTTTTTTGCCTAACTTTTCAAAAATGTATTATTAATGATAAATGTAATTATTATCACACTAATCATGCTGATAAGCAATCTCAAAAATAGATCCATTTAAAATGTAATTTTACACCCACATCCCACTGTATTTAACCACTTCTTTGCAAATGCAGGCAGTAATCATAATAATAGTTAGCACTTAGACAGCACTTTATTCATTTATAGACTCTTCTGTGGCACTCATCACCAGAGTAACTTTATTTTCTTTATTATGTCTTCAAAGTGCTGCACTGACACTAACAAATTAATTCTCACGGCATTTCAGTGAGAAAGGAGTCAGTCTGATCATCTACTATTTACTAAGCAAAACTCTTACCCGCCCTCAATAGCCTTTCACACACCAACAGAATTAGTGGGAACATTAAGACACAGGTCCCACAACAACAGAGCTGTTACAGAAGATTCCAGTTCCAACTTGGAAGTGACAGACCATCTTGTTATTGGCTTCAATAGCAGAAGGCCCTAAAGACACGTCCCTACCCTTCCTGACAATACTCCTTTCTGATGAATGACTGCCAAATATTCCAATGTATGGAATTATTGGAAGTGTCTGCACAACTGTAAATACAGAGAACCCAAAACAGAGCAGTACTTCATTTAGCAAATGGGACTGAGTTGTATGGACAAATGGGTTTTTTAAGAGGTTCACTTATAAAACACAAGTTTTGTGTAATTAAGGCTGAAGTGAAATACGTTGGTTTTCATTCGCTGTTTACAGACAGATAATAACTTCATATGATACCTTTATTAACAATTTCAGTGTAAATTGTGTGAGTAAAGACAGCTGGGTCTGTTTAGACTGGGGATGAGGAAACTGAGGGAACATCTCATTATTGCTTGAAAGTATCTAGAGGGTGAGTGTCAGGATGATGGGACTAGTCCTTCTCATTGGTGTCCGGTGATAGGACAAGGGGCAGTGGGCATAAACTGGAAGATAGGAAATTCAATTTAATTATAAGGGACTGGGAGAAGGAAGCACCACCCATGGCAGGGGCAGATCAGGTTCATGACCTTACAATGAACCTGAAGGTTCTCAAGTCCATGTGACCTGGTGAGTTTTACCCAAGAACTCTGAAGGAAAGGGTAGATGAATTTGTTAGGCCATTATCCATTGTGTTTGAGGAATCATGGCAGTCCTGTATGGGTCCAGCTGAATGGAAAAGGGGGCTGGGGCACCTCTGCTGTTAGGATAGGCTCCGGGAGTTGGAGCTCTTCAGTGTGGAGGCTCTGGATGGATCTTATCACAGCCTTCCAGCCTTCGAAGGGGTCCTACAGGAAAGCTAGACAGAGTCTTTTAATGAGGGACTCTAGTGATAAGGGAGAATGGTTTCAGGCTACAAGAGGGGAGATTTGCATGATTATAACACAAAAATAATTGAATCAAAGTGTGCTGCCAGCCAGAGAGCACAAACAAACGTGTTGTTTACTGTGCTTCCCAATCCTTACTGCCAAAATGAAATGTAAAAAGTTTAACTTCGACAGTGAACTCCTCTGTTTCCACACTTCAGGCCTTTAAAGAGTTGAGTCACCCTGAGACAAGTAATTTGAACGCACAGTCCAACGAAAGAGTCAGCGCGCTGACTGGTGTGGGAGTGGACTGGGGTACTTAGGTAAGTTTCATTCACTGCAGTAGCCCAAGGGAACAGTGCATCAAACCAGCTGCACTGGCTCAGTTCATCCTGTAACTTTACACTATTTCCCCCTCTAAGTCACTACTAATCCCTTGGGTTTACATGTTTTTTTGGGTGGCATCAGAGAAAAGCAGTGTGAAATTGCCTGAAAGCCTCTTTATAAGTAAGACTTATGATATAGACCAGTTCTGTTGTTGAAAGACTGAAAGAAATGCCCTTGAGGTTCAGAAGAACCATTTCACAGGTCTCCCACTGTGAATTTCCTTTTGTTCTCTCTCTAATGACTGATAACTTTAAAGAGCCCCTAACAAACTCAACAAACAATTTCCAGCTTTTTCGTTTAGCGTAAGTTAAGTCTGTCTGTTTGCTTTTGTTTGGCCAATAACAATAATAGGATGTATATCCGATGCAAAATCTCTTGCTTTGATATGTTGACCATCTCCTTACTAGCAAATTGCCTCTTTTTAAATATTTGTCCTTCTCCCTGGAAAGTTTTAACAACTTGGGACAAATTCCCACCTGGCTGTGTGGATGTTTCTGTGCTGCTGCAAAGAGGAGGTGAATTTACTAGCACTAGGTATGGGATTTGCCCAGGCACTTCATGTACTTGGAGGTGCATATGATTCACAGAATCACAGAACATCAGGGATTGGAAGGGACCTCAAAAAGGTCATCTAGTCCAATCCCCCTGCCACAGCAGGATCACCTAGGTCTAGTCGCACGACTGGTTTTAAATGTCTCCAGAGAAGGAGACTCCCACATCCTCCCTGGGCAGATGATACTAGTCTTGTATTGATGCTTCATATTGTCTGCACCAAACTGAGACAAAGTGAGGGCCATTAATCCAAGGACTGGCTTCAAACTGACCTTGCAGAGTGTTTAAACCCAACCTTGGTTTGCCCTGAGTGTTTTAAAATCCATTTAATATCTAGGACTGGCAGAATGTGGTATGACAGCAATAAATGTTGGTTTGATTATACAACCAACTACTACACGGTCCTGGCAAAGAGGGATTCTGCCCATTTCATAACTCTGGTGACTAGCAAACTGGGTCTCATGTATAGGAAACAGATTATATCTGTGGTAAGATTTTTTATAATACTTAAATCTTGGGAATGTTCAGATTCTCACCAAGAATCAGTGTGTCTTACCTTTGTCTTTGGAAATCTTGCTTCCTCAAGCTTTGCTCTTTTAATACAATTGCTATGTCTACAATCACTGTTTCTACTTCCTTAGTATTAGAGGAAGGGAATAGGGCAGGGTAAGATGTCAATTTACTTCAAGTGCACAGCTTTTTCCTTCTTGTTAATACTGGAAATGAGATTTAAACCACACTGAAGCAACTGTAAATTGTCTTACTGGCTTTCCACTAAGTGAAGTTTGAAACATTCATCTTTGAATGGCAACTTTTCCCTTCAGCTCTAGTTAAAGGCCTTGACAAATATATTTGTCCTTTAACTGCACCAAATGAATGTTATGGTTCAAGTCACTTTCATTTGTGTAGCAGAACAATAAGTATCCATAACTTTACCTATGTCTACACCTGTCTGTTTGGTAACAGAAACCTTAAGTGGAAATTAAGTGATGCTTAGGATGGATTTATCCTTTTGACAGGAATATGGATGAAACATGCACAAAATGATGTTCATGCTGATGGGTCATTGATCAATTTGCTATTGATTCGGTGATTAACAGCATCAGCGCACTTATAGTCAAACCTAGAGAGCTCCTTAGCAGACAAGCTGAAAAGCCATTCCTTTTTGATGATAACTTTCTTGCTAAAGGCAATGGAAAGATCCTATCTAATGGGGTCCATCTGAGGCCCTGAGAAGCAGAACTGACAAGTGAGAAATTAAAATTGTGTAGCAAATAAACTGCCCACAAGAACTTGATTAGGAATTACTCCCTATTCTCTCACAAACTTCAATCTAAGTGATACAGTATGAAATGGAATACAACTAAATGGTGTGAGTAGATGGAAGTAGGATGACAAAAACCAGTCCATTTCTAAATGTTCTGTCCAATGGATCCTCTCATAAAAACAACTGGGATGTATCTTTAAGTGCTGAGCCTGTCTTCAAGATCTATGTTGTCTTTTTTATGTCAGTAGCTGTCCATTCATTTGCTTCAGTCATTAGGGAGGGATCATTACTGTTTACTTTCCCTATCCCTTTTGTGCATCGGTTTTTCTGAGAGGACCTATTTCATGCCATACACCTGTCCTGAACACAGTGGAGGAAGGGGACAATGCCATGACCTCGAGTGCTTTGTTTATCCCATGGGTTTTTGGAACAGCAGTATGTTTCTATATGGCAGAAGTTGCTTTTGACATGCAGATCAAGCGAACTGGTCAATACAGAGTCTTCCCTTTCAGGGCATTCCAGTCATTCCACAGTGGGAAGCCTCTCCTTTCAGTGTCTCTAGTCCTTGGTTTCCTTTTGTATCTCAGTGTCTCATCATTGCCCCTTCGGCACAAATTCCATAACAGAGACATTTTCTGAATTTGATCTCTCAAGTAGAGTTTCTTCCTTTTCTTTCCCTTCTAAAAGATTCTGTGGCCAAGTCCTTACTCTGACTTTCTCTTCCTGACAAGCAGTTGTTCTCAGATGCTCTACTAATCTGCAATTCGGTGCAAGCATTCTATCTGAGAGTGAATGAGGAGAATAGTAAATCTGGATTGTACTGCCTTGACAATATGCCATGGCCTTTTCTCAGGAGAGAAGAATAGGGAGGGAAACTTTGGGCCTATTCATTAGTCTGACTGATATTTTTTTCTTAGTTGACAGCTAGCACTGAGAGTACTTCAAAGGTATTAGATAAAGAAGAAGGAACAGAGGGCCAGCACATCCATTAAATCCATTTATTTAATAAACCATAAAAAGCTTCAGAGCATGAGTGAGATGTCTACAAGTGCACAGAGCCAGCTTTCTCTCCAGCCTTTTATTACCACTGCTAGGGATCAGCAAGAGCTGGAAAACACAAGCTGTTTGAGAATGGCGACACTTTGACCTGAATAAACAACGGTGCTTATTTATAGCAAAAAGTATAGCAAGACAAGAAGGCCCAGGTTTAATACAAAAAAGCTAGAGTTTGTTGACACAGCAAGGAGCTGCCTTCTAGGGAGTGAAACACAAGTTTGCCATCAGCATCTAATGTGCATGTAACATCTTCCGTATCAACAGTCATAAGCAGGCTTGGAACAGAGCTCTCACAATGTCACTGTGCTAGATCAAAACTAGATTAACTTGGCTTTAGTCTCTTATTTCTTGAGACAGTCACCTCTGGCACTTACATCAGCATTCACATTCCCCTCGGTCCCTTGGTAATTGCAAATTCCTTGAGGCTAAATGGATATTGGAAGCATATGTAAAGCCACTTGAAGATCTAGGTCAATAAGCCTTTGATGAATTGATGGGAACCAAATTGGTGCCAAATCCAAGCTTTCTAAGTTTCTAGAGAACCTTCAGGTGCTGAATTTGTGGCCCGAAAATATTTACTTTAGATAAGTTATCACAATTTATATATGAGTTTTCTTGTTATCTTGTCTAGTGTGCTAGTGTGGCAAATGACATTACAGGTCATTTCAGGGTCAAGAAGAATAGTTCCACTTTCCTTTTGAAGCTCACCTTCAGATTTATGACAGAGCACACAGCAAATCCAACCCGTGGTCATACATTCTGCATGCAATCAGTAAGCCTGACTCAGTTACCAGCCCTGACCCACCGTTCTGCCAGAGCTGCGGGTCGATGCAGCCGCAGCATCGGTGCTGAGCTGACACTGCCCAAGAAGGGGATATTCAGCGCTGCTGTACTAGTTATCCTGTGTTTCACTCACTTTTATGTATTTTCTTTTGAGATTAACTGGCTGCTTTCATCCCGGCTGAGGCGTGCCAGTTGCTTATGTTTCCTACTGCCGTTGTTTTCAGTTTGCTTTAATTTGACTGCTTTAAAATTCTTTGCTTGTGTTGGCAATATTCTCCAGGTGTGTGCTGACACTTTTCTGAAAGGTCTTTTGTTGTAATATATCTGCTGGCTTTGAACTTGTCACTCGTGGACAAAGAGGCAAAGAGCATACCTGAAATTATGATGCACGACCAGCAGCTCACACATGACTCAGGAGTTCTGTTTGGCTTTTTAGAGGAGAACAAATCTGTGCCTTTAATTTTGCAAGGTTCTGTGCTCTCTCCAGAGTTCTGGTAGCAGCTGTTAACTGCCAAATGCTATTTCCAGGGTTGCACTTCCATTAATCACTGTGCAGGTGCATGAACAGAAAATGGTTTTCTGGCATGGGAAGGTGTTCACTTGAGCAAGCTAGACAAAACGGCTGTATCGGTGTTGTCTCTCCAGGATGAAGAGGTGAAAAAGACAGTGCTTTCCTCATGGAAAAGAAATCCATTTGTCACCAAATTATTTAAGTTTTAGGATTTCCATAAACAGTTCCAGTTTTTATAATGGAGACCACAGAAAGAAAAGAACTGTGGTTTAAAAATAAAACATACTTCTGTGTTCATAGCACTCGGTCTAGTCGTAGTCTTAGTCTTGATGTTATTTTCCCAGCCAGGTTCTAAAGAGTGGATTTTTCTCAGAGTAACTACAAAAAAACTGAGTATTTGTTGTTCATATTGATAAAACCCACCAAAAATCCAAGTGAATCACGTAACGTGGGTGGTTTATGAAAGTCAACAGCAAGTAATTTGACATAAAAAACTGGAAATAGCTGAGATGACTTCAGACAAAACCTTCTCCTGAGTGTGTGGTAAGCACAAAGAGACCTCTCCTGCCTGGTCCCCATTTTTGCATTAGGCAGTGGAGCTGGCCTGACTGCTCACATCATGCCTTTTCCTGGTCAGAACCTTCTCTGAGGAAAGAGAAGTGTGCTTGCCTCTGGCATGTGCCTCCAGCAAACTCCTTATCACTGTCAGGCACTTTGAATCTGACACCACAGACTATATCTGAATCATGGAATCACAGAATCACAGGACATTAGGGATTGGAAGGGACTTTGAACGATCATCGAGTCCAATCCCCCTGCCACAGCAGGATCACCTAGATCAAGTCGCACAGGAACATGTCCAGGTGGGTTTTAAACATCTTCAGAGAAGGAGAATCCACAACACCCCTGGGCAGCCTGTTCCAGTGCAGTCACCCTCACTGTGAAGAAGTTCATTCTCACATTTATGTGGAACCTCCTGTGTTCCAGCCTATACCCATTGCCTCTTGTCCTATCACTAGATGATACTGAGAAGAGCCTGTGTCCATCCTCCTGACACCCACCCTTCATATATTTATAAAGATTAATGTGGTCTCAGTCTCTGTTTCTGCAAGCTAAAGAGACCCAGCTCCCTCAGCCTTTCCTCATCAGGGAGGTGTTCTACTCCCTTCATCATCTTTGTGGCTCTGCCTAGACTGAAGGAGCAGTCTCTAGTCCTAAATGAATATTCTCTAATTTATACCAACCGTTTTCACTCAATACCCTGTTCTTAGATTTCAACTGGATTCATTTCAATTTTCAAAGCCTAATTTGCTTGCTGTAAAAAAAAGGATGATTTTTTTAAGAGTCAGTTCCCTGCAGGAGATCATGACTAATATTAGGAGTTAGATGTGTGGCTCCAGCACCGTTCAGCATGTGGAAGGCATAGTCAGAGCTCAAAGTGATTTGGAGGGGGAAATTTTGATGGTGACAGCTGTTCATCTCTCATAAAAAACCCTACTGCTCTTCTGTTCCATGAAATTTTTACTTCTACCTTGACTCTAATACATACTCTGGAAATCTGCTCTTTCTCGAAATATCACTGAAGAACCTCATGAGAGTCCTCACAAAAATATTCTACGACATCACATATGCTATATTAATATGTAGAAGAGAAAGACACGGAAGGCCGTTGTCAAATACTATAACTCAGAATGATTTCTTCTAAGGTGAGTTATCATAACCACGAAATTTACTTCTTTCCCCCTTCACTTCAATATTTAAAAAAACATCAATTATTAAGTGGTTTTCATTTTTCAGTCTTACTACCATGATGTTAAGAAACTGCACAAGAAAGGAAATAGTCTGGAGCCCACTGATGGTGGACCTAGGGTCTCCTACCTTTGAAGCTGAGGTCTATCTCAGCATGAAAATGGTAGTATTTCCATATAGTTCTGTGTGTCACTTACACTCATGTTAGAAATTTACTCTCTGCCAAAGCTGGGATCTGCTGTGCTTGAGTAGCACTATGGCTTCTCACAAGTGCAGAGCTTAGCAGATATAAGTACTTAAGTATTGTTATGCTTAATTATTCAATACCTGTAATTGACAGCTCTGGACAAGGTTGGGCAACAAATTTACAACCACATAATACAGAGAGTAAACTGAGAGTACCATTATGGTAACCCTTAACTGTCCTAGTCTGCTTTTATAATGAAATGATTGAAAAGTCCTATGTGAGAATATCCTGAAGGAAACAAAGACAGATTAAGAACAACTTTTTTTTAACAAGCAAATCTATGAGCAGACAGGCACAGCACTGATTAAGCTGTTGCTCTTCTCTTGAAGCATGTGTCAAAGTGAAGATTTTGGCTGAAATTGAGAAGCTGAGGAACTTAAGAGACAAACACTGATTTTCCTGAATTGAAGGAAACAAGACAGAGTTCTATAAAAAAATCCCAGTACTAAAGAAGTCCCTGATCACTGGAAACCAGCAAACAAGATTTGGAAACTTGTTTTCTTTTCTCTTCAATACTCCAAAGTAAAGGAAGTCTCCAAAGGAATCACAGAATCATTAGGCATTGGAAGGGACCTCAAAGATCATCTAGTCCAAATCCCCCTGCCACAGCAGTTTTACCTAGACCAAGTTGCACAGGAAGCCGGCATTTTCTGAACAAATAAATTCACAGAAGACAGAAGATGACAAGAGAGAATAAAAGTTATGGAAAATCTAGACGAGTAAAATCCAGTAGCTCTCAAACACTAAACAAGTGTTTATTCTCTGTTGATTTAAATCCTTATAGCTCTGTTAATGTCAATATATATCTGCTGTGGATTGCCCTGATATTGCTGACACCAAGGGCAAACTCAGATCTGAGAGGAAATAGTCTTAACTTATTTATAATTGAAGCACATTTACTATTGATTTCAAAATTCCTGGTGAAGATACACAGCCGTGTACACTCAGGTAAAATACTAACAATGGCCACAAAAAAGGACCTCATGAGGTATTAGAAGATACATAATGAAATATGCAAACAACCTTTGAAACATCCGTGATCCAAATCAAGATGAAATTCAAGAAACCCTTAAGGGTGACTCAGTCACTTGAACGTAATGTTCATTTAGATTTTTACTAAAAATCATTGCCTCTGCCAGCTTGGGAGTTAGAGCTTTTCTATTTTGATGTGTGTTCCTAAAATCGAAAGCTAGAGTAAAGGTTTTACACCTAAAATGCTAAATGGAGAGCTATAGCATCAGAAATAGCACGTTTAATGAATGAGACTCATCAGGAAGGTGTTCAACCCCAGATGTAGTGAGGTGTTTATTTGTATTAAACTAGATATTTCCTTGACATTCGCTTACTGTGTTGCACTGATTGTTCAAATAACTTTTTGCTTGTGCGGCTTGATGGCCTGAATTTACTGAAAAAACAACAAGACAACATCCATCTCATCTCTTGAACCTATTTATTCTTTCTCAGGTTTCATGCAGACGTTACTGCTACTACTGAAGGAGTAAGTGGCCTGTGATAACAGCTAGCAAGAAATAAGGAAGCTGTAGGATAAAAAGTGCTCTGCACAGTGTACTGTTTGCTGTGGGACAGAGAACTGTTGATGGACAAGAGACAGTCCCTGGAAAATTGTTTGGCCAACAGCAGCTGCTAAGCAGCACCATAAAACAGCTTTTATATAAAATGCACATTTTATGGTTCCTAGTACAGGAGATCAAAAATTAAATATATGCAGGAACATAATTAATGGATTAATGGTCAAAGCTTCCACATAAAGGGAGAGATTTCCAGGAAAAAAAAGTGTGCAATAAGCATTTTTTAATGACTAGGCTTTAAAAATGAACTTGAAAATAGAAAAAAACAACAGCTCTCTGTGCTGGAAAGGTCACATGAAACTATTCTGCACAGACTTTATCTGCCTTGAGAATTGGGAACAGGTTTGCCTTTTAAATTGCCGAGATGTGACTCTTAGCTTTGTGAGTAGAACTTTGGTTCCAACAGGTAATCAAAGGAAAAGTTTCACTTACTAGAAGTAGTTCACAAATACAATACATCTGAGCAACATATTCTGTGATTTCAGCTGCCATGTGTTTTCTTGTATTCGATATGTAAGCTCTAGTGGCAAGTTTTGCAATGTTATAAAGACTGTAGGGTCTTCCCCAAAGGAAAAAAAAAGGTCCTTTCGCTTTCTCTTCCCCTTCTTTTTCTCCAAAGAGACAGCATCTTGACTTGGCAAAGCTCTTTTATCTCCCATCATGGACAGCTATGCACTTGAAATCTCCAATCTCCTGAGTTAGTTCCTTTTTAATAAGCCATTAGTAGTTAGATGTTAGTGGGGAAAAGTTAACTACCCCTACTGTGAATAGTCTGAGGGGTTAGCTAGACTGTAAAGATGACAACCTTTGGGATTCAGAATGGCTGGGCCATCAGGGAGCTTCCAAACATTCTCTTTTGGTAACAGATAGCTCTTCAGCTAAAACTGTATTGTCATATGTTTTATTCATAGGCCATCAGAAGGGCCGCCAAACAGATTATCATGTTTACATCAGGTCTCCTCAGAGAGATAAATTCTTTAATAGTTGAACTGGCAGGGTCAGTCAGTACAGAGATGCCTGCTGGGCAACCAAATAAATGAGAGAAAGAGAGAGAAAGAGAGAGAAAGAGAGAGAAAGAGAGAGAAAGAGAGAGAAAGAGAGGAAAGAAAGAGAGGAAAGAAAGAGAGGGAAAGAGAGGGAAAGAGAGGGAAAGAGAGGGAAAGAGAGGGAAAGAGAGGGAAAGAGAGGGAAAGAGAGGGAAAAAGAAGAGAAAAGAAAAGAGAAGAGAAGAGAAGAGAAGAGAAGAGAAGAGAAGAGAAGAGAAGAGAAGAGAAGAGAAGAGAAGAGAAGAGAAAAGAAAAGAAAAGAAAAGAAAAGAAAAGAAAAGAAAAGAAAAGAAAAGAAAAGAAAAAAGAGAAAAGACGTGAAATCAAACATTGAACCGCTTAACAATGTCCTTCAACAGTCATCAATCAATATATTTTATCTCTTGCTGATAAAGTTTTGTTAAAGCTTCATCATTTTAGTGGCATCATCCTTTTCCTATGAAGTAAAGGTGCACGGAACAAGCTGAGTCTAGGGAGAATAACTTCGCTGGAGCTGACCAACCTTTGCAAATACTTATTTGTGATGTTGCATCGCTTTGGCAATTTAGGTTCCTTGTGTAATTGAAGTGCCACGTGGAGTTTTCCTACTGTTTCTTGCTGGAATTAAGGTGTTTGAGCAGGTTCAATGGCACAGAGCATGCCTGTTTGTGCTGGAGACTCTCACTGTAAAGCTGGATGTAAGATCAAACCAATACAGGGGCTCCTGCTTATCTACGCTGCAGTGTAGATAAGTATACATACAAATATATATGTATACATATATATGTATAAATATTTAAATATATATATATACATATGCAGTCAGTCCATTGCATATAGTTTGTATTCAGGAGCTAATATATGTAAAACAAGCAAACGGGATAATTCTCATCGCTATTCAGGTGTGTGGCATTTAAAGGGTGTAAAGATTGGCTTAATTACTGCTGAGAATGCTCTTCACTTTCTATGTTTTGTTAGCACCACTTATATTTGAAATAGTACACAACTGTTGTTATCTTTTCTCAAACCCTCAAAGTTCTCATGACAATTTGTGGTTTAAAACACGGAAGATCTAAAATACCAACCCAGTCGTGATCACTCCAAATGGACCGTGTCTACGGCCTTCTCTCATTCTGTCTAGGGAAATCTGCTTCTCGCTGTCCACTCTTCCTCTTCCACAAACTCAAGGCCAGCTCTCAAAACAAACCTACTGCCTTGACCTCATGATCTCTAGTGTTTTCTGTTTGTTTCCATCGTATCTTCAACTTTCTACAATATTTGAAATGCACTGGTTGTTTGGGGCTTTTTATTGCTCTCTGTTATATATATTTTTTTTAATTGTTGCATCTACCCTTCCTTTTGTGGGTGACTCACATTTTAATTTGTCTTGATATAAGGCTGATATTGTTGAACTTTTGAGATCCCTTCCAATCCCTAATGTTCTGTGATTCTGTGACCTCCATCAACCAGGCAACTGCCCTGACCTGTATTTTTCCATCTGATCAAATAGAGGTCTAGTAGACATTCAGACTTGGGATTACAAGACGTCCTGGGAGTTAAAGTGTTTCCCTGATTTTCAGAAATGTTAGGTTCATTTTCATGCTGTAACACACAGTTTATGTATAATCTTTATTCAGACAATGAAGCCTTCTGTACCTTTGTCTCCTTTTCTAAAATGTGAAGTACAGGACTTCCATTATACATTGTTTTAGGAAAAATCCTCTACGAAGTTAAAAACAACTAGACAACAATGTAAGAACCTCAGGATTTGTACCAAACCTTGGGGTGTTTAGTTAAAAAATTAAGTACCACTCTGCTCTTGCAAGACCTCACTTGGAGCACTGCACCCAGTTCTAGAGCCCCCCCCCCAATACAAGAAAGACATGGACATGTTAGATGTTAGGATTACTGGGTTTTTTTGGATTTAGGTTGGACTGGATGATCTTTAAGGTCTTTTCCAACCTTATCATTACTGTGATACTGTGACATGCTGAGGTGAGTCCAGAGGAAGGCCACAGGGATGATCAGAGGACTGGAGCATCTCTCCTATGAGAACAGGCTGAGGGAGTTGGGGTTGTTCAGCCTAGAGAAGAGAAGGTTCATGGGGACCTTACAGCAGCCTTCCAGTACCTGAAGGGAGCTACAAAAAAGCTGGAGAAGGAATTTTTATGAGGCCCTCTAGTTATAAGAGAAGGATAAATGGTTTAAAGCTACAAAAGGGCTGATTTGTATTAGATGTAAGGAAGAAATTCCTCTCTACGAGGGTGGTGAGGCATTGGAACAGGTTGCCCAGGGAGGCTGGGACTGCCCCTCTCTGGAAGTGTTTAAGGCCAGGTTGGACAGGGCTCTGCCTATGGCAGAACAGTTCGAACTAGAGGATCCCTGATGCCCCTTTCAACCTAAGTCATTCTATGATTTTATGATTCCTTGAGGGTTTCTTTCTTCTAGTATTGTTCAGCACATCTAATTTATCGCTTCGAAACAGAAATTACCTTGTAATTTTAGTGAAGCAACATCAGAAACAGGAAAGAAATGAACAAAGGGAAAATGTAAGTTCATAGAAACAAAGGGCAATGGAAACTATGGACTACCAGCACTCCTCAGAAAAACACATGCTCGACACATCCCTTTGTTCATGGGCAAGGTGAGAAGATGCTGGCTTGAAGACCTGTGAATATCAGCAATATGCCAATAGTTGCAGCAAATGTTTGTAAATTGAAAAAATGTTTTAGTTTGGAGAGCTCTGCTTATTAATTCACAAACAGCAGACGTACTTCATTGGACATCAGCTTCTACTTCCCCATAATGCACAGATTCATGGCTCGGTACCTAACACGCTGGCAGATGAAAACTGTGTGAAAAAAGTGGGTTTTTTACATTCTGTTGTGTTAAATTCAGATTCAAGGCATCCGATTAGGCTGCTGGAAGCTAGAGTGAGGCATGGTAAGAAAACACGATGAGACATGGCAAGCTGCAACAAAGTTGGCCACAGTGTAAGTGATGTGCATGAGACAGTGAGTTAAAAAGATGCCAAGGTATGAATCCAACCAACCAACCAACTACATCTTGGTGGTACAGCACATGGTGTGAGGGCCAGTGATGGAAAAATATGCTGTTTCTTTAGTCCTGAATTGTTCCATGTAGGACTATTATCTTTGAATAAGTAACAGCTTGTGAAGACAACAAACAATGGAACAACTGGTAAGCTGGCAACTGGTGAGACATACAAAAGCTCTGATTCCTTTGGTACATGTTGGGAGGAAAGGATGCTTTACGGGGACCATGAACCTACAACTGCGACACTGAATTGAACAGGGCTTGTTGCCCTGAATCTTTCTTACAGTTATATAGAACAGACTTCTGAAATTGTGCTGCTGTGGGTATCACACAATATATATCTATCAAGAAAAGTTAGCAACATTTGGATTGTGTTTACCTCCTCAGTTTGTTTTTCAGGCATTATAGTACATTTGGAGTATGAACAGTACCTTGGACTTTTTTAGAGAGCAGTATGTTTAGCCTGACAGAGTATATGGAGCAAACACCTGCCTATTTGTAGAGAAAGTAGATTCAGGAATGATGGATTGGGCTCTGGTGGTCTCTTTATTTAGTTTATTTATTTCTATTTACTGATGAAGCAAAAGGCCTACAAACTCCAGCATTTTCTAGTCATGGAATATTTTATGGACAAGAGAAGGCATAGCTGCTATGTTTTTCTGTAATTCGAAGAAAATTAATCTTCCGCGTTTTGTGTATCACTCCAGACACTGAAAAATTTCATACAGCTTTTGGACCTTTTCCTCAAGCCAGTAAGTAAATCCTGCTGTTATCCAGGGAAGCATTGTAAAAGGAAATGGAAAAACAGGAGAACCTCAATGTATCGTATCATCAGAACTACATGAAGAAATACAGACGGAGTATTATCAAAATACGAAGTAAAATGTGGGAATGGGTAAAGAACCTCGTGTGTTTGTGCTTTTACTGCAGGCATTTTCAATGATATAATTAATTCTGCTTTATTGCATTAGAGGGGGAAAGAAAGGTAGAGATGCAATGATAGGATTTGGGACTCTTCTGATATATGTATTTCGCTTTTTTTAAGGAAAAAGTCTAAATGAAGGTCACAGACTACATGTTCTAATTTAAATTATGCACTCAGTATTTTCCTTCTCTGCTACCAAATTGTATCTTAAAAAATACAAGTAAAAGTGAAAGGAAGGTGAAATATGTGAGAAATGAGGATGGATTGCAGCAAGGAGAGAAAAAGCCATGGAAGCAATGATACATTTTCAGCAAATGAACTAAAATCTAACTTGTTTTGCACTGTTCATTCTTGGACAGACATTGGGCTCCTCTTAGAAGAGCACTCTCTGTGCATATATGTGATGTGGTAGATTATGGGCAACACCAACACGAGGGAAGAATACTGCAGTAGTAACACAAGAACTATGGGGTAACACAGTGTTTTAGTGAGGCACTGACTGCA
This sequence comes from Rhinopomastus cyanomelas, assembly GCA_013400115.1. Taxonomy (NCBI): domain Eukaryota; kingdom Metazoa; phylum Chordata; class Aves; order Bucerotiformes; family Rhinopomastidae; genus Rhinopomastus; species Rhinopomastus cyanomelas. The sequence continues at coordinate 328,712 of VXBP01001109.1, read as the reverse complement.
GAGGTGAAGACAGTGAAGGAGAAAGGCCCCAACCAAACTTCAAAAGCCACAGCTTAAAAAAACTATCTCAACTTTCCCTCCTAGATTCAAGATTTCAGATGTCCTGTGTCAACTGACCAGAAGAGCATTGCTAAAGCTACTGAAAGACAATCTATACCACTTGGAAAGAGAACCCACCTCTGGTTATCTCTAATACTATTCTGACATCAGTTCTGCTAGGGAGCAACTCCAGTGCAACATCATTGGATGCCAAAACACTGCACGAGCAGGGGAAAGAAAAGGTCTGTTATTTTCACACTCTCTGTACCAGTTTCTTCCTTACTTTGTTTAATCCATATCTGATTTGCTATCATGAATAAATTAACAGCATAACTGAGGTGATTGCTTGTGTCTAGCACTGAACAACTGACTGAAGTAGAAGTGGAGAATCACCTCCCTTGACATGGTGGTCACACTCCTTTTGATGCCTCATTGTATGGTTGACCTTCTGGGCTGCACACACACACTGCTGGGTAACGTTGAGCTTCTTATCTGTCAGCATCTCCAAGCCCTTCTCTTCGAGACTGATCTCAATTCATTCACCACCCAGCATGTATTTGTGCTTGGAATTGCCCTGACCCAGAGGCAGGACTTTGCACTTGGACTTGTTTGCATGGGCCCAGTTCTGACGCCTGTCAAGGTCCCCCTTCTCTCCAGCTTGTCAACCACAACACAAGGCTTGGTGGGCATCATCTAATAGGTAAGAATGGTATTTACTGAGACCAAAAGCCACTATGGCTCGGTGCTTGTTAGCAAACGCTTAGAAAAGAGAACAACAGGACAGCCATGTAGTGAGTGACGCCTCTCTAGCAAAGCGTTCCATCCCTCAGTCACCATCAGTCAGATATGTTCAGAGTCACTCGGGTGGATTTCAGGAGTTTGTCTAATTGATTTTTGAATCCATGCAAATTCTATTGTCTACAAGCCCCCTCAGAAACATTATGCACTATTCTGTATTGTTTGATTTTTAACGTGCTAGCTGACAATATAATCTGATGCCTATTTTTCTCATGTTATGAGAGACAGTGAGTAATTGTTCTCTAATCGTCTTCTCCATGCTACTCTGAATTTATAGAGTTTTCTCTCATCCCTCATCAGTCACCTGTCCCAAAATGAAAAGCATCTAGTTACTCTTCCTACACATCATGCTACAAGACTTTCTCCTTAACTTTTCAGGTTCTAACATTACTTTATAAAAAAACCAAACAAACAAGTGAAGGGAGGAAGGTCTCTAAAAAGCCTTTTGGTTTAGGAAGCAACCATGGACTCATACATGATGTAATGATTGTTCCTCCTCCTCTCTTAATAGTTTTTGCTCAGTACTGAGCACTGAGATATGGTTTGGTTGGGGTTTTTTGAGGGAGCTATAGATCTCTTTCCTCAGAAGCAATTGCTCAGCCATTCTGCAAATACATTTAGGATTATTTCTCCTATGTGCCCTTGAGCAGGGACACAGGAACAAGACCTTCAATATCCAAATCTCTATGGAACTTTCATGATTTGTAGGGAATGTGCTCTCACATTTACTGCTTAGAAAAAAACGAGGAAAGCAAAACAAAGAGAGAGAAAAGGAGATCTCTGCAAAACTTGAGGAACTTCTGTGGTTTCCCTAGACTTTAATACTACATTTAATATCAAAGAAATTAAGTAACTGTCAGCCCCAAGATGGGAAAATCAATTCTTTTCTGACATTTAATTTGTGCTTTTGAGATGCATCATAACAGTAGTAAAGTATAAAGGTTCTGCCTTTCCCATTGGTTAATTTCAAAGTTTTTGATTAAACCTTTCTTTAGAAATAGTTTCAAATTTTTATTTGACATTTTTTTGCCAAGGTTGCCAAAGCTCTGACTGTTTTAAATTAGAAAAGAGAGTAAACTATCATTTCCTATCCACAGATCCCAGGTTTTTCAACAACATTTCCTTGGAGTCCACATCAACATTTCACTAGAAAATCACGATGTAATGAATTTGAAGAGATGACAAAGCCACAACACAAGTATTAGACTGGTTGTATTTATCAGCTCGCCCAGTATCAGAGCCAGACAGCTTGCAAGACAACCCATATTTTGGACTTTGAGAAATTCTGAGCAGTGTTATGCTGAGGAACAAAGCAGGACAGGGAGGCCAAGCAAGGCAACTCAAAGCACAGATAAACCCTTTCTAGGCAAAGTGGATCAGACAACTAGGCTATCTGGTGTCACACCTTTGTCAAACTGTGTCCTCTAAGGTTTTTCTTTGTCTGTTACTATTCTTTCCATATTTGTCTTTAGAAATACACACTGCAAACATCCCCACAGCCACATGTTCATGGCTGCAGCACAGCAATCATGTTCTCTGGGCTGGCACTGAAACGAGATCTAATCCTGCTCCCACTGCTAGCAGTACAAATACTTAAAATAGAAAGAGTTCTGTTAAAATTAGTGTCTCCTTACGTATCAGTTTCACTTTTCATAAACAAAACTCTTCAGTCATGCATAAAGCCAGATATTGCAAATTCTTCTAGCTAATGCTGCGCTGGCAGCAGGCTGTTGAATTGGAAGGAGTAGGACCACTGCCACAAGTAAGTGCTTCATAAGAAAATGACTGTTGGACCATGCAAGGCTTCATTCCTGTCACAGGGATCTAGACAACATGGAACTGAATTTGATGCAAAGCTGCAGATTTATTTGACTCTCACGTGGTCTACTTTGGGATCTTAGCTACTCATAGAATCGTATGATGGTAAAGGTTGGCAGGGACTGCTGGAGATCATCTAGTACAACACCCCTGCCAGAGCAGGTTCTTCTAGAACAGATCACACAGGAAGTTGTCCAGTTGGTGAACATCTTCAGAGAAGATGACTCCACAAGCTCTCTGGGCAGCCTGTTCCAGTGTTCTGTTACCTTCACCATAACAACATCTTTCCTTATGCTCAACATGAATCTCCTGTGTTCTAGTTTAAACCCATCACTTAGTGTCCTGTTGCTGGGGAACAATGACAAGAGCCTGGTCCCATCATCCTGACACTGGCCCTCTATACACTTCTAAGCATTCATGGATCTCTCCTCAGTCTCCTTGTCTCCAGGGTAAACATCCTCCTCTCTGTCAGCCTCTCCTCATAGGGAAGATGCTCCAGCCCCCTGACCATCTTAGTGGCTCTGTGCTGGACTGTCTCCAGTAGTTCCTTGTCCCTGTTGAGCTGGGGAGCCCAGAACTGGATGCAATATTGCAGATGTAGCCTAACCAGGGTATAGTAGAGGAGAAGAAGCATGTCCCCCGACCTACTGGGCATTCTTTAATTTTCCTTCTCTTGACTCCTGCCAAGCTAATGCTCTGGTACAGTGCAGGGAGAGCATATTGCTGCCCCAGTCTTGTTTAGCGTGTGTGGGTATGAATGAAACACAAATGTTGCTCTGAGAGGTGAGCTATATATTCTTTTTATAGGTAATTATAGATGACCACTGTGCCTAACACTTTTAAATACGTGATGGAGTTAGGATTATGAATACACATTTTAATGGAAATGTGTTTGGTAAATTTTCTCAGACAAAAATGCCTTTGTTCTGTCCATACAGCACTGAGCACAACAGGGACCTACTCCTTCTTTGACTTCTCCGGTGTAATACAAGTAATAAATAACAATATATGCCCAAGGGAGGATTTAGTAGTTAGGACATCTTGTTTATTACCCTACAGTATACATAATTCAAGCTTTATTTTTGTTACTTTCTTTTTTAGTAGCCCACTTTTCCGTCTTTTTCAATCAGAAGTCAATAAACTACACTTTTGTCCTATGTCTAACTTGTCAAGGTCTCTAAGAGAAAATATGTTTTAAAGGAGTAGGAGTTAATGGTCACTCCTGCACCATAAATTGCGTTGGCAGACACACTAGTAGCTTGTAGAAGCAAGGATGGCTTTCTCCTTGGAAGCTCTAATGAGACTGGGGAATAATATACAATCTGTGATTCAGGTACGCCGCGCTGCAAATTCCGGAGCCTTTAAACAAGTTGTAATGCTTAATAATACTGGAAATACACTCCATCTGCTTCTTTTCTAAATTCAGTGAAGTAAATACCTGCTATTTTTGTGGAACTTAAATGCCTTTGATTTAACAGCCTTCAAAAAATACTGAATGATTATTTCATGTATGTGGAAGTAAATCATAGAATCATAGTGCCCTCAAGGACTGTGTTGAACTCGGCCACAACAGATAAAAGGAAACACACTAATTTCTGTCTGGAAACTTCTTGGTAGTTTTCAAATAACAGATTTTAAATTCAGTTATTAAAAATCTTTCGTAATTCACGTTGTTATTAAGCATCATAAGTCTCCCAAGCCAATTACAGCCGGTAGGGGTATATTTAATTCTGTGTTTATTCTGCTGTGTTTTCAGCCTATATAGGCAACCAAAATAAACTTTCAAGGAATCACAGAATGGTTTAGGTTGGAAGGGGCTTCAGAGGTTGTCTAGTTCCAAACGTCCTGCCATGGGCAGGGAAACCTCTCACTGTACCAGGTTACTCAAAGCCCTGTCCAGCCTGGCCTTAAACACTTCCAGGGATACAGTATCTACAACCTTTCTGGGCAACCTGTTTCCAGTATCTCACTGCCCTCATAGTGAGGAATTTCATTCTCACATCTAATACAAATCATAGAACCATTAGGGATTGGAAGAGACCTTGAAAGATCATCTAGTCCAATCCCCCTGCCACAGCAGGATCACCCAGACCAAGTCACACAGTCAGTCAGGGTTAGAAGGGACCACAGGATCTTCCAGTCCCAACTCCTCTACCATGGGCTGAAACCAGTCCCCCTTATCGGTGCCACTATCTATGTTGCCAACAAAGATTTTAAACAACACTGGACCTAAAACAGAACCTTGAAGGAAGAAAAGAATGAAAATTTAATACTTGATTGAAGGACCCTGGGAATGTCTTCATAAAGACAAGACTGAACTTTTTCTAAACATTAAAATGAGTCTCATTCATAAAGACTAAAACTTGACAGATTTGTAGTTTCACTCCTGGTACCATGTTCTTCAAAGCCTGCATGAAGCTGACAGCTTGGCAGAAATCACAGCCCTGGAAACACTCTGTGTGCATTAACCCCAGAAGAAACAAGGTGGATTTACCCTATAACCTGTACTCACTTGTAACTTGCAGATTGCTCACAGACAGTGCAGCTAGTTGCTTGTTTTACTCCATGAGCACAACTTTACACCTTGTGGGTTAAGGGCTCCACGACAAAATCCATCACGGATGGAATATGGAGCAGAGCCAGAGCGCCTTTATTCCTCCTGATGCCTTCTCACACTTCAGCTCTGATTGATGTTGTAACGTTAATCACAGTAGCAGAATTACTGAGCAGGCCTTCATGAGCCATCACATCACCAGGGATTTGGTGCAGCAGTATTTTGTGATGGCAGTGGACTGTGATAGACACCGTGTCTGTAGCCATCACGAGAGGCTCCTACACAACTTACGCAGTTAATAGTCCTCTTTGGGGGTACTAGTAGAGGATAGTTTGCAGAGTTCTTACATTTACACAGCTTTTGTAGAAAGTCTCCAGTTGACATAATAAATCAATTTTCTCCTCTCCAATGGAATAATCTATTAGCAGATGCTCATTAGCATCTTCTAAAACAAAGCCCCTCCTAAAGTCCTGTTGACACCTCTGAAATTTGTTGCAAGTCACACAACATTGTTTTAGAAAGGGAAAGGACCTCTGGAGGTTAATCTGATCCAGGATTTCTCAACAGCCTGTAAAGCTTGTGCCAGCTAGCAGGCATTGTCAGGAGCTGCCACCCAATTATTACCAAGTGCCTCCTGGCAGGCAGAGGCAAAATCTGACTCCTGACTGCTGTCAATACCTACAGGCGGTCGTAACTGGGAGCGGGCTTCCCACTGCAGTCAGTACCCGCAGGCAGGCAGAGCTGGGAAATATATTTGTGATTATTGCTGTGAAATTAAAACATTTTTAAAAACTGTAGAGTACAGTTTAATCAAAATGTTGAGTGTTTTATTTATTACCCTTCTTCCCCAGCTGCTGAATAAGATCTGGAGACATGGCAGTTCATAGAATTTTTTGAACAGGGATGCATGACTCTTAAACTATAAGAGACTGAGAAAACCAGAACGAGTTCCTCTCCCTGTCAAAGGCAGGACAAATGAAGCCTACATCATTCTTACTTTTACATTTGAAGGTGATTTACTCTTCGTATGTATACAAAAATTTAATCCAGACATGATTTTGTTTTCGATGAAAGAGCTAGCTGTTCTTATTATATTTCAAGCAACGTTTCATGGCCTTTTAAAACATTTTAAAAGGTAACTCTAAAAAAAGCCAACCTTTAGAAAGCAGAAGTGGGCAAATTTTCAACTAGAAATTATGGCGAAATTTATGTAAAAACAGCTATGGGAGAAATTTAGAAGATACTTTCAAGAAGAAAAGAGATGGTTTAAACACAATATATTCTAAACTCTCGATCAGAGCCATTGGGTTTGAGGTGATGGTTTGCAGTTTAATGATAAAAGGGCTCCTATGCAAAGCCTGATGAAATATATTGTTAAAAAATGAAGCTGAGATCTTTTATCGTAGAATCATTAGGGATTGGAAGGGACCTCAGAAGATCATCTAGTCCANAGTTCCTTCTGATACTTATATAGAACCTCCTGTGTTCCAGCATGTGCCAGTTTGGTTTATCCTACGAGATGCAAATGTAACTGGCCTTTCACAGCCACCATGAAAAGCAGCAAACATCACCACTGCCATGTAGTGCTATGAGTCAACCCAGAGCATGTTCTGTCTCTTCTTTGGTCTGTTGCTCTTTGTTCAGCGCTGAAAGTGATGTTTCCTTAAATCTCTTTATAGTATAAAGAAGTCAGTTGCCTTTTCTTATGTTGTAGTTGGGATTTAACAAAGATATTGTGGGGGAAGTGTGACAGAAGATGTTCTTATGCTGTCTTTCTTGGGGAAGGAAGTGAAGATGTTGCTGTACATCTTCTTGTGTGTAGATTGAGTCATCTTCTCCTATTCCTTCGGATACCTTTCGTATTGTAAGATTTTTTCCTAATGTATACCAGGCCTACGATAGTGGCCACAGTATCAGAATAGCAGCTTTCATGTAGTCTTGGAACTATTACTATTATTCAAAGACATTAAGCGCACTAGGGAAGGTTTATATTTCATACTTTCTCCTTCCCCACAGGTACGTGGCTTTGGTTAGAGAGCAATGTCTTATTCTTTTATTAACACCTGGATTTTGAATGTCAACACAGAAGTGTAAATTAAAAAAAAGGAGAAGACAATACATTGAAATGTATTTTTTCACATCTGGAATTTTGTCTTTATCCTTGAACTGTCAGTTGATGCTAAAACAACTACTGAAACTTTGTCTCCCACTACCAAATGTTGTTCCTGCCTATTGTCACAATAAGTCTCTCAGTGAAATAAAACTAATAGTTAGTTACTCTGAAGCAAGATGCGATGACTGAGATTTATTAGCTCAGATATTACCTTTGCAAGTTTAGTAAAGAAGAAATAGTTTTCATCATTGACTGTAACTACATCAAACAATCACAGAATGTTTTCTTCTCAACATATTTATATTTGGATATGACCAGGTTACGTGGTAGGTGAACACAGAATCACAGAACACTATGGATTGGACAGGAACCTCGAAAGATCATCTAGTCCAATCTCTCTGCCAGAGCAGGATCACCTAGACCAAGTTGCACAGGAGCATGTCCAGGCATTACACGTCTAGATCCAGGTGTTAAATGTCTCCAGAGAAGGAGACTCCACAACACCCCGGGCAGCCCCTTCCAGTGCTCTGTCACCCTCACCATAAAAAAGTTCCTTCTCATATTGATCTGGAACCTCCTCTGTTCCAGCTCACACCCATTGCCCCTTGTCCTATCATTAGATGACACTGAGCAGAGCCTGGCTCAATGCTCCTGACACCCATCCTTCACATATTTATCAACATGAATGAGGTCATCCCTCTGTCTCCATTTGTCCAAGCTAAAGAGACCCAGCTCCCTCAGCCTTTCCTTGTAAGGGAGATGTTCCACTTCCTTCATCATCCTTGTTGCTCTGTGCTGGACTGTCTCCAGCAGTTGTGTCCTTCTTGAACTGGGGGCCCCAGAACTGGACACAATATTCCAGATGTGGTCTCACCAGGGCAGAGTAGAGGGGGGAGGAGAACCTCTCTTGATCTGCTAACAACCCCTTCTGATCCAGAAATAACAGAATTGGTGAGGGGGTTGGAGCAGTAGGTTTAAAGGTACAAAAGGGAGCACTTTGCCTTTGTGTGACCAGTGTGAAAAAGAAACACAAAATAAACCTCTGGCACAGAAGCAGGTTAGGCCTCAAAATTATATAAAAAAAAAAAGCAGGGTGGATTTGGAGGTGTTGAAGACACATCTTTGCACATGGGGAAAAAAGCTTCAGCAATCCTCTTACAATAATTCTTGTTCAGCCAATGACTTGTCCAAGTCTAAACCAAACTAGGGTGTCATAAAGAATGGTGAGGGTCTGGACACGGCTACTGAACACTAACAGGGTGACCACTTTTGGTTGCTAAAAATTTATGGGTGACATTTTTCTTTTTCAGTTTTGCCATGTCAATCCTAAAATACCAATATAAATCTGCAAATAATTAAGCACCCCCACCCCGCAGATATTTCCTATAATCCAGAGAAATAAATCCAGATATATGATACAGCAAACACAGCAGCTGAGTTCCTGAACTTACATAACATTTTAAAAGAAAAGCCAAGTAAAAGTGACATGACAGCTCTTCGAGGTCATGCCCCAGTATGTTGATCCTACTATATTTAAAGGGTAAGGTTGGGTCACTAACCAAATAAGAGCGGCGCTGAAGATTTTTTTCCTGTTGTTATTCATTTTGGTCTTGATGACCCTTGCAGAGGTCTCACCTATTAAAGCGTGTTTGTGTATGAGGCAGCTCCAGAGGGAATGTCTTAGATTATGCTCTTAGAACTGTGTCTGAAATTGGAAAAACACTGCTTAAAGAAACATCGTGATGGCATTGACGCTTCATTGTAGCCTGCTGAACAGTTAATGCAGTCCCTACCTAAAATACACTGCTCTGCCCTGAAAGGAGGTAAAGTGCTGGCATTTTTGCTTTGTGTAATGGGAATGACTCTGCTTTATGCAGTAATTGTCAATATGTTCCTCTACGTAAAATAATGGAAGGTGGAAGTTCAGAAGAGAGAAAATATTCCATATTCCTGTAGTGCATTTCATCCCACAGAAAGCAGATGTCTATAAATGCATTAAGGTATCTCAGAGGTTGTATGAAGATATCATACTAACTTTTAACATTCACGTGTACACAGGGAATTAGAGGTACCCACCGAAATACTGTGGCCATTGGTATTAATTCCATTTGCAACCTTTCCCCCCTTTTTCTGATGAACCTTTTAGCATTTTTCCATTTCTTACCTATTAAAGGATTAAAACAAGGGGAACGAGTGGAACGCAACTTAACTGCATGTTATTTATCTATGAAGGTTTATTTAAAGGACAGTAAATGACGGGGAGACCTAGAGAGCTGATAAGAGCTGGGTAGCAAATATGAAAAACAAGACAGAACAATATTCAGTAATGAAAACTAAAAAGTCAAATACTTAAGGGAAATAATCTGAAACACAAATATACTATGGAAGGAAGACAGTGTTTGGAAAGCACAAAAAAAAAAGAAGACAGGACTAGCAGTGAACAGCAAATTAAATCAGGGCTTGCAATGTGATACAGCACTGGGAAAACAAAGAAAAGTGATTTGGGCCAGCTTTTACAAAGGGATCACATTCAGTGTGAAGCAGTGGAATTGCATCAGAGGGGACAATGCATTGGAGAACATCCTGCAGAAAGGAATGCATTGATGTGGGGGTATGTGAGGTGATTTACTGGGTTAAGATTCAAATTATGGGATCATGTGTAATTTTGGAAAATGTAACATAAATTTACATCCTTTTCTAGAATTGAATTTGGCTCATTTTGTTCAGTTATTGTGATTTTTTAATTCCCATAAATTTAGTATCACAGAAGCATCAGAGTTGGGAGGGACCTCAAGGGATCACTAAGTCCAACCTCTCCCCTCTGCCAAACCAGGATTGCCTAAAGCACATTGCACAGGGCTGCATCCAGGTGAGATTTGAATATCTCCAGAGGAGACTGCACAACCTCTGTGGACAGCCTGTTCCAGGGCTTTGTGACTCACACTGTAAATAAGCTTTTCCTTATTCCCAAACAAAACTTCTTGTGTTCCAGCGTGTGCCCATTTTCCTTGCCTTGGCGCTGGGCACAAGTGCAAACAGTCTGGCACCATCCTCCCTGCAGCCATCCTTCAGATATTTATAGGTGTGGAGCTAAACAGTCCCAGCTCTCTCAACCTTTCTCTGTAAGAGAGATGCTGCAGGCTCCAAATCACCTTTGTTGCCCTCCACTAGAGTCTCTCCAGTAGTTCCCTGTCCCTAGTAGACTCCTTGGAACTAATCCTTAAGTTTTCAAAAACACCGCATCGGAGAGCAGCAGATCAATAAACTACCTTGCAACGGTTTGTTCTCAGCTCCTGTCCCTATTTGTGAAAAAGGGTGTTTTAAGCACCGATGAGAAACTGAAAATGCTTCAGGCCCAACGGTTAGCTAGCTCAAAGACTGCTGGCAACTCTCAACCTTGCATAGCCTGACTAGCAAACATGAAGAGGTCACCAGTCTCAGCAGAAGCTGCAAGCTACTGCTAGCACACAGAGAACACAGATCCTGCCTGCACTCCCAGGCGCTGAAGTAGACACGTGCAACCAGAATTCTAGCTAAAACAGTTTGCTTGATCCTTAGCTCTTTTGTTCTAAAAAGGTAGTCATATGACACTATTTGTATGGAATTTCTAAAAGCTCCTTACACCATTTTCACGTGACAAGCCTCTGCTTAGGCTTGTAGCTACAAAGGTTCAGGAAAGAAGGGCTGGAATGGTTTCAGCAGTCTTTCAGTGCTGACAACAGAAGCGGGCATGTCAGGTGACACAACTGCTGCAGAAAGACTGAGACACAGGCTGTTAACTTCATTGTCTTTTACTTGTCAGACATCGTGGATGAGATAACCTATATTACTGGTCCCAGTCCTCTTCTGGTAAACTGCAGCTGTGCCTCAACTGTGCAGAGTATTAGCAGCAGTGCACTGGTGTGTCATGGAATTTGTGATCTGCACCTTCGTGTCCAGCTAGGTAGCCACAGTGCTGACCAAAAGACCAGCGGTCTCATCAGTTTTGAAGGAAATGAGCAGCTGTGCTGGGAGAACAAGGATGACAAGAAGTAAAGATTCTGCTGCCTGCTATGGCTGAAAGCAAAACCCGACAACCTGTGTGCTCAGTTAGCAAAGCAAGTGTGTGCAAGAGCAGGGCTCAGTGCTCTTAAGCAAACAAACAAACAAATGCACACAAATACAGAACAGATGTTTGATTCATAGGAGCTTTAAACCGGTGGGGTCACTTCTTGGAAGTCTGCCACTTCCATGTGGCAGTTTATAAATCACACGCAGAGTCTGTAATCCATATAAAAGTCTATATAGCCCAGGCAGAGGAATGGGCTACAAATTTGTAGCCCAGGGAAATTTGCTGATGGCACGGAGCATGGTAGCACACGGAAGAAAGAACTCATTTCAAGTTCAAACAAAAGTTTTTCATTTGCAATACAAGATGGTTGCCGTCTCCAGCACGTCTTTCAAAGTAATAAATAAACATAGTGTATACACAGGTGACTACAATGGAATTACAGTGGGATTATTGTGAGAGAAACTGTAAAATAAGGGGATTTTTTCATCAAATATCAGCTAAATGTGGAGAAGCAATTAAACAGAAGAAGAAAAACCACCCTGAGAATTTGCAATACAGGTGAGAGCTGAATGAGTGTTTTCCAGTGCTCTGAACTAAGGTAGAAATGTCTTTGCTTTTGCTTATGAAGTCTGTTCCCAACAACCTGTTTTAGCACTTGGGAAGAGGTACAAAGAAGGAACAGAAAGATAGAGAGGATGATGACAAGCAATAAATCTCAATGCCTAAATTAAGTGGTAGGGCTAGAAATACAGTACAGTGCGTCACTTGTTACCGCGTGACAAATGGCGCTCCATTTGCTAAAGTCATTTACAACTGGCCATTAATAAAGGGGCCGGGACAGGGAATGCCACTTGCTAAAGTTCTAAGAGGAAAATGATTAAAAGTAGCTGGAAGTCTGGGTATACACTTTAGAGTATTGGCCAAGAAGGGATTTAATTCCTGTTCTCAAACATAAACATTTCACTGATAATGTGCACTGCTCCTCCTAGCATTATAAAATCTAACCATAACAGACAATATTCCAGATCTGTCATAGGGAGAAATTACTGGGCAAGCCTTTACACAAGGTGGTTCCTAAGAAGCTTTATGTTGCATTATAGGCAGGTTTGATGAACATCCCCATAAAAATGTAAAGATGATTGTGGAAAGCCTATTAATAAAAAAATAAACAGCCCCAGGTAATATCTCAGTGGAAATCTAGCCTCTTTTCTCAGCACAAGAGCGTGGATGTGCATGCTGTTTACCTGACTTTTCTCTTGATGCTCTTTTCCATCATGAGGGGAAAAAGGAATTGGAGTAGACTTCTCATCCCGATGCTCAAGTAGGTCACCTGTTTATTTCCTCTTTTCCCTTCTCAGTTCCCTGCAATGCCATGCATCAAGGCTTTTCTTGGTTTACAATGGTAGTACCTGTTATTCCTAATTATTTTTGGTTTCCTTTAATAAAAATATTTGCAACTCTGTAGGTCTTCCAAGATGTGGTATCTAATTCCCATTGGACGTTGCACTACCCTCCGAAAAGCATATAGGCAGAGTAAAAAGCATGAGCCTGTTTCCTTACATATGCCACAGACTCACGGCATCATTTGGCTCACACTGGTGGAGACCTCGTGGTCTGGGGTCCCAGATAATTTCACCTGTGCTTCTTTGTACAACTAGTCCTAAACTTGTTTACTCCATAATTAAAACTCAGTAGTCTGATAATACTGGGTATTCTAGTGGCTGTGTTATGGGTGTCCCCCTCTACCCATCTTTTAAAGCTGGACTTGAGTGTAAACGCCAAATGTTTTGAGCCCATATAGTCATACAAGCTGCAGAATACAGGAAAACTTTTCAGTAGCTTCACAGGAAGTTTTTGCTCATGACACTTCCAGGGGTATCACTTTTATCTGAGCAAATACTTCTTGATATAGACAACACACACAAATGATCAACTGCATTACAAACAAATAGCCTAAAATTATAACTCCAGGGTGGTCAGTTAACTATTGGAAAGAAGACCTGCAGTTTGTACTGTAAAAGAGATCTAAAAATAAACTGCTGTGTTTAATTTATGTCTGTTCTTTTAAAGTCGTGTGAGCAGTTTGCAAGTCACTGTGCCTCACTTTGCCCTGCTCCAGGGAAACTGATCTTTCCTGATCACCTAGCTGGGACATGTGCCCCCCTATGTGCATTGCGCTGCCATGGATTACTTCTGCAGTTGCCACTGCCATACAATCACAGAATGGTAGGGGTTACAAGGGATGGCTGAAGATCATCCAGTGCAAGGCCCCTGCCAGAGCAGGTTCTGCTAGAGCAGATCACACAGGAAGTTGTCCAGGTGGGATCTGAATGTCTCCAGAGAAGATGACTCCACAAGCTCTCTGGGCAGCCTGTTCCAGTGTTCTGTTACCTTCACCATAACAACATCTTTCCTTATGCTCAACATGAATCTCCTGTGTTCTAGTTTAAACCCATTGCTTCGTGTCCTGTTGCTGGGGAACAATGACAAGAGCCTGGTCCCGTCATCCTGACACTGGCCCTCTATACACTTCTAAGCATTCATGGATCTCTCCTCAGTCTCCTTGTCTCCAGGGTAAACATCCTCCTCTCTGTCAGCCTCTCCTCATAAGGAAGATGCTCCAGCCTCCTGACCATCTTAGTGGCTCTGTGCTGGACTGTCTCCAGTAGTTCCTTGTCCCTGTTGAGCTGGGGAGCCCAAAACTGCATGCAATATTGCAGATGTAGCCTAACCAGGGTATAGTAGAGGAGAAGGAGAATGTCCCATGGCCTGCTGGCCACCCATCTGAAGAGACCATTGCCCTTTACTTTCATCAAGTAGTTTGACACTCCTACTTTTCTACAGCTGAGGTGTTGCACATTTAATAATCACATCTCTTCAAGTTTGCTTTTCAAAAAGTCTCGAAATTTTCCTTTGCTTTTTATACAGAACCCAAGTATGTATAAATTTACAAACCTGAACTTTAAAGATGGTACACAGGTAACTTCTGGAATGGAAACGGGTGAGAGAGCAGTTAAGTAAATGAATGTGAAGAGTAATATTTATCAAATTCTGTGTAAGTGGAAAGGAAAGGAACCTCTTTGCCCAATTTGTAATTTTTGGCCAAGTCCCAGATCACATCTCACCTGTGCAGTGGAGTTTGTTAGCCTGTGCAAGTTTTGATGTAGTGATGCCTCTAAATGCTTGGGGTGGCTTTGCCACTATTCTCACAACTCTAATTTGAGAACGGCGTACGCCACGGACAGATAACTGAAGGAGGTTGAAAGCATGTTATGGTCCCTACAGTCCTGATTTAGGATGAAATCACACAGAAGAGTGTAAAATGGAGCAAATAAAGGGATACCAGGAAAAGTTTGGTTCAGTTGATAAAAGCAGGAAAGGTAGACTCACCCTAAGCAGAAAAAGGAACTTGCAAATACCAGATTAAAAGGTGGCTCTTACTATAATCAAGAAAATTGTCCTGTTAAGGGGATAGTTTTTTAGTTTTGCTTGGAAATACTGTTGCTAGAATCTCTTCATTTAAACATCAAAAGTGACATGTAGACTGTCATTACTGTACAATACAAGCAGTTGTTATTAAGGCCATCAGAGCATTTGCAGAAGTTTAACTATAAGGAGCTGTACAGAATGGAAGGAGGAAGATTTGAAGGAATTTAAAAAACAGTTTCCCAGTTTGTTTTGTTTCTGAAATAAAGCAATTGCCTAAGAAATAATATTTTTAACAGTTCTGCTCTCAAAATGTCAACATTATTTGCCTAACAATGAGCTGCTGAGCTGATCTATCATTAAAAGATGGCAACAAAACTCAGTCTTACTTTTCTATCAATAAACAAGGAGAAATTGTAATAGTGTTTCACAGATGAGCAAACAGATACTGGTTCCATTAATACTTCAGCCGTGGGATGAAATAATACTGGTACACAGAAGAATAATGGTTTTATTGCAAACAGTACATCTGTAAGTTCTGACAAGCCCTGCTGATGCTGGGCTCAAGTGTGAATAAAGGCAAGGTAAATTGTACAAAGTCTCTCAGTTAGATCTGATCAGCTTAAGTTAACTGGAATTTGAAAGCCAAAAGACTTCGTTACTGAAATACCACCAGAATGCAATCCTATTTCAGACTCCTTCCCCAATGCATTCTTTGTCTAAGGGGGCCTGATGATTTACAATCCACCTTAATTTCAGGGACTATTGTTGATGAAGAGGATCACTATGTGGGCTGATAAAAGATCATGATGCTTTTGAAGCACAAAACTAAGACTCTACAAAGGCCACTGAATGAAAGAGCACGGGTCCATGCATTGCTCAAGCCACATAGCTAGAAAGGTGTTAGGGAACAGTACTGTCTTGGACCATTAGTATTTAGAATGCACTAATAAATACATAGCAAAGAAAAAAAGAGTACAAAGCTTTAAGTGGGTTAGCAATTACCTATTAGATAGTACAGGCAACTCAAAACGGATTGTTTCTTCAGTAAATATTTTTCCCTGGGAAAAAAGTAAGTACTGGTGGTGATTTTAGATATCATAGGTTAGGTATTTAGGGAAACTATGACAGTTTAGAAAGAAAGTAAAATAAATACGTTAAAGACTTAACAACACGTAAACTCCCTGAAAACTGACCAACTACTTTTATTTGCTCCTTTTCTGCTCTGTATTTGCAGATGCCTGACTTTGCCTGCTGCAGAACTTAGGTTATGACTTCAGACTGTAGCTATTACCATGTACTGATAAACCGAATGTCCTTCTAAAAAGGGGCTATAGGTTAGTGGTCTATATCCCTTCCTTTTGATTTCAAGTAGAATGAAATAGTTTTTAAAAGCAAGAAGAATCTGCTGGTATCTTCCTATGTGCTAATACCTGACTTTACCCAGCTTCCCTTTTTGAATCTTCCCAGATTAAGACAGTTTGTTGCATGCTCGTGTATGTGACATGGCTGTACTAAATTGCTTTGCAGAGAATAAAACAGCACTGTTCCTTAAAGCCTTAAGTCAGACTTAGAACAAATATAAATTCATACAGCTCCATTGGCTTTAGTGGTTTTATTTGATTTTTGGAAGCTAAGAAGCTGCCACAGTATTTCCTTTTTATTCTTGATATTTTACTTGTTTCTATTTATTGACTGTTGCAGCAGAAGATTGCTTTGCCTGTAAACACAGACAGCAGTGCCTGTGAAATAGCATTCGTATACCCTGGCAGTGTATAGATTAGATAGGCTTAGGAGATGCAAACCCACGTCTGTGTTTTTAAGGAGGAAAAGAAGAAAAAGAATACATGAAATACTGAACAGTGGGACTGCAGTGATTTGTAACTTGCTCTTTGCACTGCTGTGACTTGTCACTGGTTGTTCACAACTTCAGCGCAGTCTCTGGGGATTCACAAGAGCTTATGCATTAGCACCACATTATTTTAGGTTCCGCTGAAACGTGCAAAGAAAGGTACATTATTCAAGTTCTTTCTACACAGTAAAAAAATACGGGGTATCTGCAACCACTTGAACTGCATACAGACTCCTTCAATTAAAGGAGTGTAGGTATAATCTTTACTCTAGACTGAAATAGCCAGTCTGCGGGAGTGAGCGTGGAGTGCAGACCCACAGCAGAAAGTGTTAGCATCTGGATTACCAAAGAGAAAATTTGCCTTGCAAAATCACAGGCACCCTGCATGCTCAGACACGCTGTGGTAACAGCCATGGACAAAACCCAGTAAAACAGAAGGATGAGTTACAAGAATCCTTCTGGGAAGATGCCATGGTGCTTTTCATGCCTAAGCATTAAGGCTTTCTCTCTGCAACATTGCACAGAAGCTAAGGTGAAGGAGAAATGTTTGTGCACGGGCTGGGAGAGAAAAAGCAGGTCAAATATTGCGAGTGCTTGAAGAAAGAGCCAGTCCTACCAGTTCTGACAAGTAGTGACTAATGTCCTGAATTCCCTTGTTAGCTGGCAGGTTAGACTTAGACCTACTTTTGAGGTCCTGTTGATTAGGGGAAGTTTAAAGACTCTCCTTTACTGAGGAAGGGATGCATTATACAAGAAGGAAGGAAAGAAAGAGACTTTCCTCTTATCAACCTTCTGTCATCACCCATGGAAAGGAATTTGACCTTTTGATTGAGTTGTTTTCCTGCTTTGTTTAGTAGTGAATTGTCATTTGCAATGGGCCTCTGCCATCCATGAAGTTCTAAGCTCTCTCTTATAGAGATTTATGCTATGGAAGGAATGCACATCAGTTATAAAGATCAACAGGATTATAGTTACTTAATTGGACTCTGGATAATAAAATTAGCCAATAGATTTAACATCGTTGTTTTGTTTTCTTTTCTTTAGCATTATCAACAATATTTTCCCTCTGACTGATGCCACAAAAAATAATTCCTACTTTCCTAAGCTTTTAATTAAGTTTGCTTCTTTGTACATTGTGCCACTGAATTTAGGAATTGTAAACCCTTTATGGCTGCCCATATATAAATTAAGCAGACAAAGTGGTAGCTACATTTTACAATACAATGCAATTTAGGGCTGCCATATGCTATCACAGCTTGATTAGAGTAACAATAACAGAACTCACAGAATGCATCCTGTTTGTTTTTAAAGTTTTCCCCTTAAGGTTTAAGCACAGGCGTTCCATACAAGGCAGCAAGCCATAATTCCTTGCTTCCTGCAATGCTTATTTTGCCCCAGCCATTTCACATTTGTATATCACATTAATACACTTGCAGTTGCTTGAACACAACTCACACTATGTATTTTGACTTCTGAGCAATAACTGGAAGTAACAACAGAAACTTACGTAATAACACAGCTGCCTCCTAAGTATCATTAAGCCTAAAGAGTTATCAGGAATGCACAAAACTACATAGGAATTGTAAAGAAATTATTTCATCTGTATATGATTTTAATCAGGCTTGGCTTGCTCTTAAAAGGCTTGTTTAACGAAGACTGCATTTCCCTTATGAGAGCCCGGACCACGCAGCTCAGTATCAGCCAGCCAAGGCTTCTTGCCGTAACAATAGCTAGAGGGACTCCACAAAAAAAAAAAATTAATGCCAAGAAATGACTAAACCTCCCCCCCAATCCCCAACCTTTCATTTCACCGTGTTTCTAATCACTTATTTAGAAAATGACAGACGACCGATAAAAAAAAAAAAAATCAAACTGATAATTAGCTAAAAGCTGTCTTGACCAAATATAAATTTGCAGAAATGAAACAATATTTTATTCATATATTTTTCAATCCAGTCATTTAATTAAAAGAATCAGTTCATCTGGGATTTTCTTCTTCTCCTACATCATTACTTCTGCTACTGTAATGTTATTGACTTTAAAGAGAGAAGTCAAACTCTTAGCAGCTAAACTCTTACCAATGTAACATGTCGGTGCTGGATTTAATATTTCTGATGCAAATACAGAACTATGGTTTGCAGCAGCATGAGCACAGAAGAGGCTGATTTTTGTCTAACACTAACTCAAAACTGAACCAAACGTGTTTATTTTCTAATTTTAGAACACGCTTCTGCAAGTGTTAATATTATTTGTAGAAAAACACATAAAGGAATGCTAATGATTCCAAGTCCTGATTTTAATGGCATTAATAAAATGAAGTAAACTTCTCCATCTGTCTCAGTGTTTGCCGTCAGGATTGGTGCTTTAGTGCCAGACTTTGAAAACTGCAACTCACACAGACTATCCCTTTGAAGTTAATGAGATATTTCTATGAGTAGGGGCTACTCGCCTGAATCAGTGTTTTCTGGTTGGAGCCTTAGTCTTTTCTCTTGCCAAGTGTACTTAAGTTTATAAGACCATCCATTTCAACACATTTTGTTTAGTTAAACTGAAGTACTTCATTTTTAAGAAAAAAGTTATATTGCCAAAAAATATAAACAGGGCTAACTTTGGCTAATATAAATATTTGAAAACCAGAACTTTTTGTTACGTCTTAAAGAAACAATCCTAATGCAGATGACAGAGAGAAAAGTGCTTTTTATAGAATAGATGGTGCAACTGAAGAATATTAAAAAAGGAATTTTTTTTTTTTTAAAAAAAGGAAATTTGTCCTCTAACAACCAGCTTGTTTGGATCAGGTTCAGAATATTCTTGCCTAACAATTAAATGGAAGTTCTTTACATTTCCAGTTCGACAGCACATTATTTAAACCTTAAGCCTCTCTAATTAAGAGGAATCATTAAATTTATTCCTATTGCCTGCTTTAAAGTTTATTTGCTAATAAGCAACTGGACAAGGGATGTGTGAAAAGAATAGTTGAAGGAAAAGTCTGGCAGCAAAAGAGAGGTCTGGTGGGTGAAGTTGGTTTATTAGGCACTGTTTGTCATGAATGGGTCTCTTGCATGTACAAAAGCAAATCCCGCTACCTTAGAAGATTAATTCTGAAGGAGGCACTCGTGGGTCAAAGTATACATAAGCGTGTGCCTAATCTCAGAGAAATCAGGCTATTTTCTCACAGCAATTAAGCAGAGGTCTAGGGTTTCACCCACAGTGTATTTAAACACAGGATACAATTAAACCCCAAAGTATTAATATCTGTGCTGTGCAAAATTGCCCAGGAAATAGATTTTGCCCTCTTTCAAATGGAAAGCATGGCAAATTAAGGAGAATGGCTTTATTTGAGTAAAAATTATCCCAAAACTAATGTAAGTCATTCATTTTTAACTATTAATTCCTTAGGTACATTTTGGGGTAATTTTTCTCTTTTCCTGCTCAGATAATTTACCCTGGAATGTGCAATGTTCAGGGATATAAGTGATCAATACCAATTCATTAAAATAGTTTTGTCTTCATGATAATAGCATAATTTCTATAGGATAACAGTTCCACAAAAGCATTTCAAACAAATTATGAACAAAACAATGCTCTGTACTGACGATCTTTAAGATCAAGAGAAATCTTATTCAGGTTACAAAGGATCTCTTTACGTCCTGATGTCTACGGATTATTAAGGGCTATAAGTGGAAACACTGCGACTTAAAGAAAGGTAATGCCAGTTTGAAATGTTTCTAAAGAAAAGGGAAAAACTCCTCTAAACACACAACATGATTTTCATTAGTTATGAGCTGATCCTGCTCTGGCAGGGGAATTGGGCTAGATGATTTTTCAAGGTCCCTTCCAATCCCTGATGTTCTGTGATTCTATGATTCTTTGTACAAACACAGTAAGAATTAAATAAGGGTTTTAAACAAAGTCTTCCTTTTCAGTGTCCTAAGAATCCTCTCTGATTCTATGGTTTTCCACATTACCATTGAAAATAAAATAACACTTTTTTTTCTATCTATCTTATGTAGATAAGGTATTTCCAAATCACTTCATAAAAAGAAAAAGGAAGTACAAAACTTTCCCTCTGCACTTTAGATGATTGGCAGCTCCTATCAGAAGAATGGTTTATGCACCAACTGACACACTGCACTGTGATAAATCTTGTCGCCTGTATTTTTACACTTTGAGTTGTTAAAGCTTTAGTGGCATAGTAATGTACACAATAACATAAACAAATCCTGGTTCTCAAAGCTTCTTTGTGTCAAGTTTTAGTAATTCTGTGAATAATCTTAATATTCTGAGCTTTCAAATGTGCGTGTTGCACAGGATGGAACCACAGAATCATTAGGGATTGGAAAGGACCTCGAAAGATCATCTAGTCCAATCCCCCTGCAAGAGCAGGATCGCCTAGACCAAGTCGCACAGGAACACATCCAGGTGGGTCTTAAACATCTCCAGTGAAGGAGACTCCACAACCTCCTTCCATGGAGTTTTAAAGTAACATGCAGAGTATTTTGTAAAGAAAAAGAATAAATTACTTCTCAGTGATCACATTGGTCAGCAAGACACTATTTTAACCTTTAAAAATGCAGCATATCCCAAAACAAGTTACTTCTTAAATAAACGCTCTTCTTGAGTGCAAGTGACCTTTTAAATGATTATATCTCAGCACTTGCAAGAAAAAGAATTTCACCTATCACCTTTACACTGTTGATGTGCAGCACTGGGTGAATCCATAACCTTTTCACAATATATAAGATGCTGCGGAACACAAAATTACTAACTTTAATTAAACCCCTTCAGGAAAACGCTTCTAAAACCTCTTTGGAAAGAAATTTTACTAAGTGAAAAAATAAAACCAGATAAATGCCAAATCCCTCTACATTTGATAGCTCAGAGGGAATCTCCGATCATTTCAGAAAATTATCTTTTAGAGCTCTACAGAAGGTTGCTGCTCCAAAGTTTTTGTGAGGCGTTTGGATTAATTTCAGTAAACATTAAAAACCAAAAATTTGTTGAAAACACAAACTTTTGTTTTTCCAGGAGTCTCTAAGGGCCTGATGGAAACTCACTGAAGTCTTTGGAATAGACCTCAAGCACTCATAGAATCACTAGGGATTGGAAGGGACCTCAAAGATCATCTAGTCCAATCCCCTTGCCGGAGCAGGATCACCTAGACCAAGTCGCACAGGAACACATCCAAGCCAAGGTAAATCCTAAATACTATAAACTTCCTGGAAAAGATTTCAGACAAAACTTACAGACAAAATACTTTGTTCACATTACCTTCTAAAGCACCAGACCTTCTGAGAAAACACAATCTAGACCAAGCCAATAGGTATGAAAGGACTTTGAGCACTGAAACAAACATCAAAACTGCCCCTGAGCCAAATTCAGCATTGCTGTATAAATGATTTTAGCTGGCATAGAGCTGTGACCTCTTGGCTCAGTACAAAATGACAACAAAGAATTTGAACTTGAAATTACGTTGGGAACAAAATCAAACGTAATATATACTATCCTCAAAGCCCATGAGTAATTTAAAGGGACACAAGAGTTTGCAAATTCTATTTAACTCGCTTTGAGTTAAGGATGAGACGTCTGAAGGCAGCTAATGTTTCCTGATTATAAAAGAAAGTTTAGGAAGCCTCTGCCTACACGAATGTATGCAGTAAGCATGTGCATGTACACACGATGTGAGCGCACACTTCAGACCAGCAGGAGACTGCTTGTATAGGTAGGTCATTTCATGCACAGGGTGATCTATAAAGGCTACAAAACTTTGAAGTGATCTGCTGTAAGACACAGGTACTGCAGTTCACTTTTGATGCTGAGATGATCATCATTATTTACTGTGTTCTCTACAGCACAAAGTAAAGGGGATATGCAAATCTGGATGCGTTCTAACACTTAGGTAAAGGAAATCAAATCATTAAGGTGGTTTCTAAATGACTAGTGTGACAAACTTTAGATAACGTTTGTTGCCGTCTTTATCAGGCCAGAAAGCAGCTTATTTACTCGAAATGAAATCTACTGTTGCCAGGGCAGCATGCATTACAATAATAAAAAAGGAATCAATAAGAAAAATAAATCCACAAAGGTGGTTTTTTCTTTTAATGCTCTGAGTTAACAAGCCGGCGACCTCATGATAGGCACAATCAAACTTGTAAAATCAAAACGATCGTCCAACGATACGCTGGAGTGCTGGACCAGGCAAAGGAGTGGAGGCGCATGAGAAATATGGAACTTGCTGTGGCTTTCTGTAGACAAAGGAGATGAGTTATCTGATTGGTGTGTAATCACAAAGTTAAACAAACAGTAGTAAGGCTGAACTAATTCAATGTCAAGTCTACATGAAATCCTGGCCGGTTCATTATGTGCATTTGTGACAAACAACATGGAAGAGACAACTGCACTGAATCAAACAACCTGCAACAGTTTACACTCCTATAAAACTATTTACATTTTGTCAAATGAATATTTATAACAAGTGGCTTTCCCTTCACAAACACTGTAGCTCAAGCAGCTCCCATTCATTACTGTGTTTAGGAAGTACAAGCACTAATTCCGTGAGTCAGCGACACAGTCTGCTGTAACTTGCCAGAAAATGAATACAAAATCTAGGGGAAACGTGCTGCTGCCTCCAGTTTTTCAAATGTCCCAGAGTTTTTATGTCTCCAAGTCACAGGAATTCAGCTTCAATATTGTAGCTGTCCTTTGGCGTAGCACGCCCCAATGAAACAGCCGGTGAAGTTTATTTTGCACTTTATCAATACGGTGTAAAGCAGCGTGTGCTTACCTCCATGGGGTTGCTGAACCCAACTTGTCTGTGTGCACAGACAGCATTTTGGCCACAGATGTGATTGGTTAACTCTACAACCAAGGAGGATAAATCCACACAACAATACTTCATTCACCAAGGAAATCTGCTGTGGATTACAGCCTCTCTATGGTTACGTCTGTTCTTAATTTACTGCTTTTATTCAGTTTTCAACCATAAATGAGCCCCTTATGAGGCATTTACTATGCAGAATTGACAACTCTTTTTATCTACTCGAAAAATATTTTTGGATAATAATTTATGGTTACGAAATATTTTAAGCAGTTTGAATAGTTACATTATATTCTTTCAGTACTTAATGATGTAGTGTCCCCTGCTAAAACGGAGACCTGGGCAATCTATTGATTTCCCATATTTATAACAAAACACTACAGCCTTGGCCATACAGAAATAAAAGTGTTCAAACGGCATATATCATGGCAATGGCATCGTGGTTTTTGTAAAAGCCCTTAAACAGCATCTCACGAAGAAATCCTGAGCCAGAAATGTGACTAAGGGCCCTGTGGATGGGAACATAAAGAAAGTCTTTTGGCAGGCATGATATTTTGTTTATGGCCTTCCCTTAATTATTTTTTTTCCTTAAAGTTTGTGATAGATGTAGATTTTAAACACTATTCAACAGCGAAAATGTGAAGCTGTCTGTAATGCTGCGGAGGGTTACTGCATTATTTATGCTTTATGTATGAAAGTGAAATGTGAGCATGGGTATTTCCATCTCGTTTCACCATCAAATACAGTCCCAATTTGTACGCTGAATTAATGCACTGTCTGCCTCGTAAAAGCCATGCGAAGGGACTGATTAACAGTGGGCACTAAGAAATGCTCAGGTAAGAAGCAAGCAGAGCTGCCTAGGAAACTAGCAACCTGCTGTGAGGCTACTGGTGTCAAGGTGCGAAGACATTTTTCACATGCCCGTGTCATACTTCCTGTCAGTCCTGATACACATCCTCAGAGGACGTCATCTATCATAGCTATAGTTTGCCGTAGAAGGAAGGCAGCCACATAACTGATATCATAGAATCATAGAATCACTACGGACTGGAAGGGACCTCGAAAGATCATCTAGTCCAATCCCCCTGACACAGCATGATCACCTAGACCAAGTCACACAGGAACGCATCCAGGTGGGTCTTAAACATCTCCAGAGAAGGAGACTCCACAACCCCCTGGGCAGCCTGTTCCAGTGTTCTGTCACCCTCACTGTGAAGTTCCTTCTCAGGTTGATGCGGAACCTTCTATGTTCCAGCTTACAACCATTGCCCTTCGTCCTAGCACTAGATGATACCAAGTATAGCCCAGCTCCATCCTCCTGACACCCACCCTTCAAATATCTGTAGACATTAATGAGATCACCCCTCAGTCTTCTCTTCTCCAAGCTAAAGAGACCCAGCTCCCTCAGCCTCTCATTGTAAGGGAGGTGCTTGACCTCCTTCATCATCCTCATTTCTCTTCGCTGCAACCTCTCCAGCAGCTCCACATCCCTCTTGAACTGAGGAGCCCAGAACTGGACACAATACTCCAGGCGTGGTCTCACCCGGGCAGAGTAGAGGGGGAGAAGAACNAGGGCAGAGCAGAGGGAGAGAAGAACCTCTCCAGTTCTGCTAACCACCCCGCTTCTGATCCACCCCAGGAAGTTGTTGGCCCTCTTGGCCACAAGAGCACATTGCTGGCTCACAGTCATCCTGCTGTCCACCAGGACCTCCAGGTCTCTTTCTCCCAAACTACTCTCCAACAGGTCAGTTATAACCAGTACCAGTTATACTGGTACTTGGGGTTGTTCTTGCCCACGTGCAAGACTCTACACTTAGCCTTGTTATACCTCATTAGATTTTTCTCTGCCCAGCTCTCCAGCCTATCCAGGTCTTGCTGAATGACAGCACAGTCTGATATAACAGATATCTTATATTCTCATTAATTGAGAAACAGTGATGAGGCTTTAAAAAGCCTGAAAAGAAGATTAAGTCCCCTTTGCATTATTTTAGATTAATTTAACGTGTTGGCAAAGCTTTACAACTTTATTGTTGGTAGACTACTTTCAGACTCGTGGATACTCAGGGATTCTTCACTACCACAGGGTAAACTCCCTATAGATAAACAAAAGGAAACATTTGACTGAGGTACTTGCAGTGCTTTCCTCATTAGCATCTACAGTGTCTTGAGCTGGGAACGAGTGTTTTGGGAAAAGCATTCTTGGCTTTAACAAGAAAGGACATTGCTTTTACAGGCAAGAACACTTTATGGCTTTCTGAAACATCCTATCACAATACCATATGTAATCCAAATAAAAAAATACAACTGAAAGCAAAATTGAGTGTTAGGGTACTTTAAAAATAAGTGCACTTGTATATAAATACAGCAGGGAAATACGGAACTGATTTTAGTTTGGTTGCTTTAAATATTGCCCCTGATGTTTTATGGATTCCAGTTCTTCTTTTGTTTGCTATTTAATTGCAACTGGTTTTGATTTCCTTATAAAAATAAAAATGGCATTATTTAAGACTGAATATCCTCATTTTCATTTAGTGGATGCAGTCAGGATGCTAGGTGTAGGCAGACATTTTCCAAATGCGTTTAAGATTCCCCTGGAGTGTCTGGATAAAACACCATGGCAGATACTCAGCTCAACAATCACAGGGACTGTGCCAGGGAGCCTTTAAAGTCTTGTGAATACCAAACTTCCCCGAGTTAGAGGTTGCCTTTTAATTGTGTGCACACATTCATTTGTGTGCTGGGACTGTAGCTGTGCTAGAGCGCTCTGTGTGCTGTCTTAGTCTGTATTTATGAATGAAAGTTTTAAATTTAGCTAAAGTTAGTAGATAGCCGCAGGGCTACTATCAGTTATGTTTGGTAGCACGGTCCAAACTTAGCACTTACATCTCACTTATTATGTAGAGATTTAATGGATGGCAAAGTCTCTAAAAGTTTCATGAGTCCAAGATCTCAGCAACTTCTTTTGCAAGACAGATGCACGTGTCCAGAAAAAAAGCAAAATGCCAAGAGAGTAAAAGTCGCTGCGGCTCTGAAGTGCCGAGCTGGCTTGAGAGGAGCCACCTGGATTCGGGTTTCCGAACAACAGTTTTCCTTTGTGCTGCCCCTAGAGTCTGCATTACTTCTACTACATATGAAGTTAGGGTGGGATTTCCCCATAAAAATGAAATCCTTGGGTACTTGCACGTGTGAACCAACACTGTGAGTTGGCTAGCTTAGCCGTGACATCAAATTAGGAGCTGGATCTCCTGGTGGGACAGAAAATGGTTCTGTAGCATTTGGGTATTTTATGGATTTATGCCCACATAAATGAAATCACAGAGAGGAGCAACAGAGACACCCCGAAACAGCTGACAGCTCTTAACTGGCCAACTCATTCAAGAATTTGGATGAGGCAACAGCTTCATCAGTGTTAATCCCTCCTTTTTGCTCCCGAACAGAGTTGTCTCAACATCTGGGTAGCAAAGGGATACTGAACATCGCATTGCACCAAGCCATGTGGATGAGGTTGTTCCTAACAGCTGAGGTTTCACAACAGCAGGCTGAATCACCTCTCTGTGCTTTCCAGCATAAATACAATGAATCACAGTAACACAATGCTAGAAACCTGGGTTAAACTGACAATGACACTGCAACGTAAGACACTCGCTCCATTGTGAATTCAGCTTCTACTCCTGACCGTGATCCTGGTTATACAACACCCTTTTCATGCTGTTAGTGCTCGTTACTGCCAGGGCACACTGACGACACTGGTATAACCTACCTACTGTCCAACAAAATTCCTAGCTCCCTTCCAGAGCTGCTGTGTGCTAGGCCACAGCCTGTATTGATGCAGAATTGTAATTTCATCTCAGGTTCAGGGCTATACATTGGTTGCTGCAATTAAATAGGTCCCAGTATCCCAGTCTCCATATTCCCAGGTTTGCAAAGCTGATGAATATCATCTCCCCTAGGTCACTCAAAGATAAGAAGCAGCGCCATCATAAATCACAGAGGAACTATCCTCTCCAAGCAGAATAGGCAACATAGGCCATTAATTTTCAGGCTGGGTGATCTGACTAGCTCTTCACCCTGGTAGTACACACATGTAACTGTGATGTCCCAACGTGGTTACAAGGGAAGTTGTTTTGAAACTGTTGCTAAGATCACTGTAGATGACACTTAGTACATCCCCTACCACCTACAGAACTACTCATTTCATCACAGAGGGGTAATTAGGTTAGTAAACACAATACATTTCTAAATGCCTATTGGTTATTCCCAGTCACCTTCCTCTTCATGTGCTCCCAAATTGTCTCACTCACTCAGTTTCCCAGGGACTGAAGTGAGTGTTACCAGCCTGTAGTTCGTTGTGTTGCATTTCTTTACATGCTTGAAGATGGATAGGACTTCTGTCTCACACCAGTCATTGCTAACCTTCCTTGATCTCCATGACCTCTCAAAGATAATGAAGAAAGCCAGTTCAGCAGCAAGTTTTCTCAGCACCTGTGGATGCCTCCCATCTGGTTGTACTGACTGGTGTGGGTCAATGTTTCTGAAGAGAAATCTGACTTGATCCTTTCCAACTGCTGGCAGTTTGTATCCTCTTTCAACCTTGTGTGTCTAGTCAGAGACATGGGAGACACTGTCAGTACAGAGTGGGGCAATGAGCCTTGTCTGCATCTGCTGTTCTGTTTAGCAGGATTAATTTATTAGCAAGTCCACATTACTCCTGTTCAGTGCCAATGGAGCTGTAGAAATTATTCTTGTTGACTTTGATATTCCCTGCCAGGTCCAAGTCTAGCATCACTTGCAGTTCTTGCTGAGGTTTGTTTTACTAACACCTTCCCTGCTTGCCTAGGCAAAGCTTCTACATTCTGCCTTAGTATCACCTCCTTGCTATTGTACATGTGCACCTTCTGTATGCCCTTTTTGCACCCGAGTTAAGTCAGGAGTTCCAGTCATCCTGGTTTAATCAAGATGTTCTCCTGGTAGTTATAATTTTCCTGAGTATTGAGATCACAGAATCACAGAATATTAGAGGTTGGAAGGGACCTCAAAGGATCATCTAGTCCAACCCCCCCTGCCTGAGTAGGATGAGTCCTGTTGTGCTTCGAGGAGGCTGTTCTTAGATATCTGCCAGCTTTCCTTAGCTACTTTGTCTTTCGACATTGGCTCCCAGTTACCCCAAAAACCTTCAGCCTGCCACCTCTTTCTTAAAAATCTCCTAGAGGAGTGGCTGAAATGCTCCTTCATGTAAATGATACTCCCTCGATTGCTTTCTTCCGTGCCTGTCTTTCCTAAAAAGCCTGTAGTTTCCACCCTTGCCACACTCCTGTCCTACAAGCCGTTCCACTGCATCACTCATGCCAAAGACATTATGGTTCTGCAACCACATATCGAGATCTATCTCCTCCTGTTTTTTTCCCAGTCTGCATGCTTTTGTGCACAGGCAGTTGGATTTGGCCCTCAGGGTAGGACTTAGCCTTTCTGGTAATTCCCTTTCTTCTATCAACCTGCCGCATACACCAACCACCTCAAGCTCTGTTCCTTCTCTTAGCTACAAGGTTATTTCCACACATCCTAATCTACATAGTTTAAAGTTTTCCTCATCTCTCTGGCAAGTGTGTTGCAAGGAGGATGGAGTCAGGCTCTTCTCGGCGTCGTCTAATGATAGGACAAGAGGCAGTGGGTGTTAGCTGGAAAACAGGAGGTTCCCACACAAATATGAGAAGGAACTTCTTCATAGTGAGGTTGACAGAACACTGGAATCGGGTGCCCAGCGAGGTTGTGGAGTTTCCTTCTCCAGAAACATTTAAAACCCACCTGGATGTGTTCCTATGTGACTGGATCTAGGTGATTCTGCTGTGGTGGAGGGACTGGACTAGATGATCTTTCAAGGCCTGTTCCAATCCCCAGTGTTCTGTGATTCTGTGTAATTGCTTTTCCTTTAGATAACTATGTGCAAGAAGATGCAGTTGCCTTCTATGCCTTTTCTGAATTGTGTATATCATCAGAACAAAGACTAGTTATGAAAACTGGACATTCTGACAACAAAGGAAGCAGTCTTGTCTACACTGATGCAAACCATTTCTTTTCCACCTTCAAAAAAATCCAGACAAACTACCATTTACTTGGCTATGAAACCTTACAACCAGAAAAGATGACATGACTAGAGGGAAGGATGACTTTGCACCTATGCAGGCTTCAGGCTGATGCAATGACTCAGGTGCCACAGAGCAGCCTAAGAACAGGTCTGACATGCTTCATAATTAAAACACTTCAGGATCAAAAAGTATAATGGTGACTTAAATCCTCAAGCTGTGCCAACTCCTTCTCCTATTCAAGTCTAGTCCTATATGCTAAGTATTCAGATGGCAGTGCCACAAGTTCACGAATACAGACTTAAGGCCAAGCAGCTAAAACTTCACTGAGATGAATCACTCGCAAACTGACCTTGAGTATGTTCATTACCAACAAATTCAGCACAAGCAAGAAAGCAAAGGGGGCAAGTTAAGTGGATGCCAACTTGCCACGGTCACGCATCAGAAAAATGGACTGGTAGAGGCGTTGAGCAGCTGAAGCTTCAGTTGGCTCTGGTTATTGAGCAGAAGTCCTGCTGTTTTGGCTGGCTCCTTTATACTATAGAAACAACAGCTTCATCCTAAGTGGCACACATATCTTTCCTCCGCTGATATATAAAAGGAGCACTGGAGTGCTGCATGAAATTCATATTAGCTTGTGTCTGGGATATATTGCTGGCATGCAGTGTGTGGGGCTGTAGCAGATGGCAGGGCTGGCATCTGCAAAGCTGCTCAGTGGGCATCTCCCTACTACTTTTCAGGAAGCAATGCTCCATTTCTTTCTCATATTGAACATGAAGAGAGAAACGGCAGCTAAAGCCTATTCAGCTGTGTTTTTACTGGTGCGATCTGCAACATGCCACTACTTGGCAATGACCCGCTGCTATAATTTCAGCACCTAAATATATTAAGAGCCAATCCCTTAGGAATGCCTAGGACAGCTTTGAAAATAGGAATTCAGATGACTAAGGGTATTTACTAACAGGCTGCAGAAATTGCAGAGAATTGCCAGATATCTTCTCCTGCTATCTGCTTTGTCCCTCTGCTGAGTACAGGGCAATGGAATGCATTCGTGCTTATCAGCTGCAAATGCAAAGTCTCAGAGTTTAGTCTGAGGGTGTCTTGCTCAGCAGTTTAAAATGAAGCTCTTAGACTCCTTATGGACATGATTGAGGTGTGGGTGTGTCCCCAAAACTGCCTGCTCTCCAGTGGAAGCAGCAATCTCCAGCACTGGTGAAAAAGAGGAAGGTGATAGCATCTCACACAGCAGTTGCGTGGCAAAGTTGTGTGCCAGAGGCTTCAGTGCCAGAGATTTCTACTGCCAAGGGCTTAGGTGCTTAAAGATACATATAAAATGAAAATTTACAGAAGCATCCACTTGAATTAAGGCATTTGTCTTTCACTGAAATCAATGTATGCCATGAAAAATCTCAACAATCCCTTCTCTAAATCTCCCATTACTTCAACACCTTAAAAAAATGCCCAAAACATCAAGTATGAGAATTATTAAGGCTCAGATGAACTGACTTAGACGCTTTGAAAATGTTTTCCCCAATGGCAATGCAGTAAAATATTCTTAATGTATATTAATATATATTATATAAAGTGTATATACATATATATATATAAAAAGTATGAATGGAACCCTAGTAGAGAAGAAGAAAACACAGGAAAAAATACATTGAAAGGATTATTTTAGACCTTTCAAAGAGAAAGAAGTGTAAAGCTTGGGTCTTAGTCAAAACTGTGATTGATAGTATGGGTTAGGAACAAGAAACAGAATTTTGTGCAAATCTATTTCAAATTAAATTGCTGGTTGATTCTTTTGAAAGCCCCAAAGCACTATGAGGTGTAGTGACTATAATTAACGTAATTTGGAGATATCTATTCAAACTTATTTTAAAAAGGCATGCAAAACTAATCTCAAAGCTAAATGCAAAGTAACAACTGAAAACTGTGTCATTTAGCCTTTATAGGAATGTAAATACAAATGCGTGTTGCATCTGCACATTAATAAAACCTGTTAAGCTCAGTAGAATACTTTATATTCATCTGTGCTTCATCAAGCAGGTTCATGACCTCCACAGAACTGCAGCAGCTCCCTCTGTTCTGAAAACCACATGGGGGAAGATGGTAAATATTATTTTGTGATTAGAAAATGTTACTGGAATTGTCATAGAGAAATATTTAATGTGGAGAGTGTGGTTCAGGAATTAAAACATACGCAGCAGGAGAAAAAGCAGCATGGGGCAAATTTTACTTCTAGCGACAGGCAAATAAAATGTAAGGAACTTCTGTGACATTGGAAGTACTGTTCCATATTTACGCGTTTGTCTGCGTTCATGAAGATACTTAAGCACCTGCCTACTTCAGCCGTGTGAGGATTCTCATTGTTCTAGATGAGACAATGTGGGGTTTTTGTTTAAATTAAGTAAGTTATTAGATATCTTGCTGAATCTCTGTTGGAGAAGGACACGTTTGAGCGCTCTTTTATGCCGACGAATAAGCATACATCTAAATAACAAACCGTGCTAAATACGGGCACCAGTGGCATCTGCTGAAAAGCACAGCAGTGACAGTGCAGGATATTATTCCGAGATAATACATAAAATATGTGAAGCAATATCTATTAAAAGCTCAATTCATCAACTGTTTGCAGTTCCTTTTCCTGATTTCCCTGCAGTGTGCCTGAGTACGTGCACGTATCCATGGGCACTTCACTAGCAATCAAACTGCCTTGCTCCTCTCACAGATTACACATCAACCCATCTTTTTAGATGTAGAGGCTAAGTGGGTTGGTTAAAGTATAAGATCAGAAGCATGGTATTGTTCATCTCATTAAAAAAGCATGACAAAGAAGGATGAGAGTATTAAAACAGCTTCTTAACAAAATCAGAACTCTCTTCTCCCATTCAAATTACACTCACCTGAAAGACTCTGAAGAGTCTTCTAGCTCTACTGCAGACACTACGAGTGTTGCTTCTGACTTCCTTTTTCACTGATTTTGGCAAGGGCAAGCCTTAACCACTATTTTTCAGAGTCTGCAGTTTAAGCATTTCAGCCCAGATTGGTTACCTCAGTACCATTTCTCCTCCTGTTGGTGACATCCTCTTGATTAGCGTGTTGTTGCCATGTATTTGTATTGCATGTTCTGTCATTATCAAATGGAGACAAAGGTAGTAATGGTGCCTGTGTCAGCACACACCCACTACTGCTTATGCTCAAATCCTTCTCATCTAGAAAATTCCAATTACCATGAAGGTTCCCTGCAGCTAAATATTGCTTTCACATAATTGCCAGGAAAGGGCTTCCTAAATTATGGGACAGAATAAATTATAGGAGAATCATGTTCCCTACAGTCCAAGGGGAGAATTAACACAGTCTGTAAAGACTCTGAAAATTATGAATCTGAATTTAAATTTTACATTTAAATGGAGTTAAGCTAACTTCAGTGTTCTTTGCTCTTAAGGATGTCTGTTCTGCAGAGCACTAATATGGGCTTTACAGACTTTGAGTAGGTATTTAAAGCAAATATTCTATTGATTAATAACTGAAAAATGCGATGATCACTATAGTTTTCATCCAGAGCAAAACTTGAACAGGAAAACAATATAAACGTCAACAGACTGTTTGAGTTATCTGTCCTTTCTTTAATCTGAGAGATTACTCAACAAAACCAATGTTCATTCAACAACATTCATGAAATCTGTTGTGGATTACCAAGATCATCAGTTAAACCTGTTTCAAATTTATTGCTTTCATTCCTGTTAAATAATAAAAGAGTCCATTTGTAGCACCACATGTATATACATGAATTCAGCTTTCATCATTCCTTACAAGTTTAATCCAGTGATTTATGTTTTTAACACAGTTTTGGGCAAATCTGTTGAAGAAATTTAGCCAGACTGATAGAAGAGTTAGGCCGGATTACTGTGATGAGTGCCATGTTTAAAACCAGCCTGTTCTGTTTGGAGAAAGGGGAGAGTCAAGCATTTTAACACTGTAACCCCGCTTGAAGTTCTAATCATTTTAATGGCTCTAGCAAAAGAGAGCAGAGTGAGGTTGGGAGAGTTCAAAGACAATGATCTTTATTATTAGAAATACATTAGTGTAGCAAAGAAGAAAAGTTGCTTTTTTTCCTGCTTTTTATTTAGTCATAGCAGGAAATAACACTGCTTAGATTAGCTTAAGCAGTCATGGCAGTGGCTACATGTTAATTTTTAAAAATAATCTCCCTTTTGAAACTCTTCATGTTTAAAAAAAACACACACAGAAAATTAAACCTAAAATGCTTCCTTTATGTTGTGTGTTATAAATGATTTTCAAAATTTGAATGGAACTGAAGTGAATTGAACGGGTGCACAGCATAGCTAAGAGCTTGGCTAATGAGATACAAAGGCTTTTCCCTTTAGGTCACTGGTTCAAATCCAGGCAAGGCTAGAAACAGCTGAAAGCTTTTAACCACCTGATGGCTATGTGATATTTTAACATGAAATCGAGTTTGTCAATCAAAAATCTAACTTCAGGAAGTAAGTGTTCCCACCGTAAAAACAACCATCATACAATTAGAATTATTTTCAGTCTTCTAAAAGGTCAAAAATTTACTACTCTGCACCTTTAGCAGTGATTATTTTTAGATGAAATGATGGATGCTGAAGTACGTAAAGAGTGAAATATTGAGAGGCTGGTGATGCTGATACATTTGTTAACAGAGCTTTCATAGACAAAAGCAGCTTACATGATATTCCTTCCTTAATCCTCCTGCCCCATCTCTCACCAGCATCAGCTGGTGTGCATGTGCTCCTACCATAATTGACACAGATATGGGGGGACAACCCACCTCAGTCTTAGAACTAGGTGGGGAGGGAGAAATAAAAGTTTTACATCTGCCAGATGAAGACAGAAAAGATTTTAATTTTTTATTAAAAAAAAAGCTTCTGAAAGTTTTGAAGAAATGTCAGTAACCTGCAACAAGCCCCCTCCTTCAAATGATGTGCCAGTCTGCTTTGTGTGTAAACATTTCTTCACTTCACCTGATCCTGGCTGATCAAAAATGTTTTCATTGAGTGATATATGTGGATATCCAAACCCTCCTACAACCAAAAGACAGAAAAACATGCAAAAAAGATAATTTCAAAGTTTCACATAACTGGAAATTTTATTATCTAATCATCTACCTATATTTTAATATTATGAAGCTGCAAGAAGATGAAATGATAAAACAGTATGAGGATGCTGTAGAAGCCAATTTCAAATTAAAGAAACAAATTTAAATGTCCACATCCTAGCACAGAAATAAAACCAGACTACTTTTATTGTGCTGATTTTGAGATAAAGGAGACTGAAAAATTCAGCACTTCAGCAGTCAAATAACTTTTCTTTGGCTAAAGTTTAAAAACCTTGAATGAAAATGAAATAATATCACTGTCTGAAAAAGTGAATAGGACTTGGATTGATTTAGACATTGAAGGAAGATTTGAAAATTAATCATAATATATAATTTAAACTGGAAAAGACCTTTAAAATCACCATTACCCTAACTCTACCAAGGCCACCAATAACCTTGTCCTTAAGCTCCATATCTACACAACTTTTAAACACAGCCAGGGATGGTGATTCTACCACCTCCCTGGGCAGAATGTTCCAATGCCTGATGACTCTTTTGATTAAGAAGGTTTTCTTAAGTGTCTAACCTAAACGTCTCCTGGCACAACTTGAGACCTTTTCCTCTTGTCTTATCACTTGTTCCTTGTGAGGCCAACACTCGCTTTTCTAGAACCTCCTTTTAAGTGGCTGTAGGCAGCAATACGGTCTCCCCTCAGCCTCCTCTTCTTCAGACAGAACAGCTCCAGCTCCCTCTAAGGCTTGTTCTCCAGACCTCTTCATTTAACCTTTCTTTGTCTTCCCTTTTCTTACTCTATGTGAACTCAGATACATATTTGTCTTGTAAGAAGTGGTGCTTTCACAAACCTTAAAAATAAAGCCTTTATGTTCAGAAGTTCATCACTTAGTGATGCCACTTCTGTGAAAATACCTAACTTACGTTCTTATCAGACTGAAGCAATTTAGAATAATTAACATTTTGAATAAATATATTATCTTTAGAACTCTACTGGTACTCATTAAGAAATAAAAGATTATTTCTGCTTCAATATTGTCTACTCATAGACGAAATACATCTAATTTCAGAGGGACAGTGTCAGCTGACATTAACTCACATATAAGAAATGGTGTATCTGGCCCTTAAAGAGGTGCAGGAACCCCTTGCATATTTTAAAAACAATCCTGAGTTGTCTGATGTAGTGATTTATTCCTGAGGTATAAATCACTCAGTACTGCAAAAGTATGTGAGAAGACTCACAGTGAACTTCCAGGAGGTGCACGAATATGAAGCAAGTTCCTCCACAAAAGAGTGCAAGACTAGACCCTCAAACTTCAGAAATGTCTTTGCTTTAGTTTGCCAGGACATTCAAAGAGTCAGTGCTGACACTAACTTTCATTTTGAGTTTAGGCTTTAATTGCTTTCATGTCTTTTATTACACACGGGTATCGGACTGACTGTTTTTAATAAGACAGATGCGTTCATTTAGCTTTCAATAACCAGTTTGCCACAACAAAATCTTAAGTGTTACTGGATGCACACTGGAAATGGAAACCTGAAGAAAAAGACTGTGATGTGCCTGGGTGTTTGTACTTTCATTCCCAGGGTGTTTATGTTGCACAGCTAGCTCGAATGATTGGCATGTGCATCTGAACTCACAGGTTGGCTGAGCCTACGTTTAAGGGTTCCCACAGCAAAGCCTTTCTGTGTTACACGTCCTTGCTCCTTCTAGATGTCACAAGGGCATGCCAAACTGTTGTCTATCATGCAATGTTCTAAAATTGTTTCCCATTAAGAAAGTTGACTTCAACTGTGGATGTCTAGTCTGGAAGATTGGTTAACAGAGCCAGACTTAAAAGACTGTGACTTGTTAAGTACCATGCTCCATAAAAAAACAGCTTTCACTTAGACCCTCCAGTTTTACAATCAGTGATGCAAATTGCTAAGAACAGAGTCCTAACCACTTTGCACAACAGGAAAGGGGATGAGCACAGTCATGCTGGGACTAAAACTATAAAGATAAGTGTAGAGATGACGTGATTAGGGGGAAATTATGAAGAGTCTCAACAGCAATGATGGGTTCTGAAAATCACTCACTTGTGTGAATAAAGTGGCAGAACAAATCAGTTCAAATAAGCTGCAGAGGCAAAGCACAGCTGGAATGACCATTTGATTCATTGGGTCATGATGCACTCATTAGATCAACCTTGTCCCAGCTTTCCTCAGCTCTGCTTCCTGAAGCTTGGAGACCTCCCTAGAAATGTGCCCAAATTCTCTGAGGCCTTTTCCACTTGTTCCTTTCTTCCCTTCTGCTCGGTGAAGGAAAAGCATTTGCCTTATTAAAGGCTCTGTACCACTAAGGGAGTATAAATGTGTCTCCTAGACCCTAAACGGAAGATTGAACTTTTCAGTGTAGTCATGAATAAGGCATAGCATGTAATATTGGTGTATTTTCCAAGAAATGAACTTTAAAAATAAAAGATCACAGGCTTCCAAAAGATTTGTTGCAGTTAAGGAGGAATCTGCTCAGGGACAGTCTGTATTCTGTGTTAGACAGGCTATTACAGTCACCTCTTCTAGTTCTACCATTGACACAGCAACAAAACTTTTTCATTATGAAGAAAGAAGTCATTCTTATCTTATTCTCCCTCCCTTTGCTCCATAAAAAGTACATTCTTGTAGTTGCAAAAGTCATTTTTAACCCTCATCTGGCTTGCTGATAGCTGTCCTAATCAGCTGTGCAAGAATAAGGCCTTTCTGAGGGAGGGAGGAGAGAGCTGCTATAAAGGCTAGTCTCATCCTTTCTTCTTGTCCACCCAGTTACAAATGGGGAAGAAATGGATGTGATGAAATAGTCTGGCTCAATGTGCAGCCTTTGGTTTGGACAGCTGGAACAAGTGAGTGAGCAGTGTGAGCTTTTGTTCCCTTAGCTGGCTGACTGAGCGGGAGTACAAGACGTAGAGAATAGGTGTAAAGGGATGTGACAAGAAACGGACCATAATTTCAATTTTCCTAAGAACTGCAAGTATGGGAGTGAATGAAATTTGGAAACGTTGATGACTGCGCTCTCTTGCCTCCAACACTTTGGAAGCTTTACTGACAAGTTGCAAAGTTTTCACTGGAATCCAGAAAGCTGTGATGAGAACTTGCTTTCCAAATGTAAAGGCTGAAACTCCACGCCTGAAAGAAAGACTGACAACAGGCAGAAAAAAAATTAATAGACTGTTTCTTGTCAGTCCTCTGGGATTTTTGAATAGCAATTTGCTGTTCTTTGCCATTTTAGCAAACTGAGAAGAAATGTAGGCTTGAAAATTGAGAAAGGGCTTGAAGCAAACTTGTCTGCAAATCTTTGACAAATCTTTCATTATAGGAATTTGGACATGTGGCTACTAATGCCTGCTAAAGATGACTTACTGACAAGCAGAACCATTTATTATCCATGGTTTGCATGCAGCACTTACTGCAGAAGGTGTGTGCCAGTGGTGTGAGCGTTTGATAGCATTGAGAACAGCTGTGAACATCAATCTGCCTTGCTGCACTAGGAAGGACAGAGGAGTTTCTATTTCTAATAGCTGGCTCCACAATTAGCAGCACCTGTCCTGGACTTCTCATTTATGCTGACCCTTCAGTGGCCCACTTAATGAAAAGGGAAGGGATCCAACAGGGCTCTTTCAGAAACTAATGAAAGTGCCTACACTGGCGCGACCACAATTTGGGTGCCATGCAGTGGTACAAAGAGGATAATTATACACTATCTCCAGGCTGAACGACAGGGTGCTTACTGGACCTTCTGAACTTCAGTCAGTGAGTGTACATGCTTTAACACACAAGCGCTTGCTCACGCACGGTTGCTTGTTGTGGTGAGTGTATGGATTACAAAGCTGCTGGCTGATGCAGCTCTGCCTGAGCCACTGGGAATGCTGGGCCTTTGGGGAGGACCTTCGCCTTCATGGCGAGCAAAGGCTCTTTGTGTTGCAGCTCCCCAAGGCCCTCTAGTTCCACTGGAGGAGGGCAGTTAAGGTTATGTACCAATGTATAAGAGACACAACAGCTATGTAGGGAAGGAATTAGCACATGCACTTACTACACAGCACTGGTCAATTACTGGGCTTGGCTGGAGTTTGCCAGCAGATGTTAGGTTTTAAATATTTGACAGCACGGCCAGGGACACCTGTCTTTGACATCTCACCCTTCATTCACCCATTTAATGCAAAATTTGACCTTGTGTCCTGAAAATGCCAGGAGAGACGAGCATAACCCTCTGCTTAATACAGCCCCTGTCTGTAACCAGATGTTTTAATAGAACTAATGCTATTTAAAACAGCACAAACATATCTCATTATTGTCTGAGGAGAAAAATGGGCTTCTCTATAGTATACATTTATATTCTGCAATAAAATTGGCACCTGGTATAGCAAAGAGAATATCAATGTGCATGGTACATGGCTTTACAGATTTCATGTGTATTATGCAGAAAGTATCAAATGAAAGAAGCCCTGAAATTACCACCGCTGATAATTTTTCAAGAGTGCAGAATGATTTCTTGACGAAACAAGAGGCACTATTCATTACACTATCACATGAGCTCTGCTCTCGTTTTTTCCCCCTGGTATTAGTTTTGAAAAATTCAAGGATCCCAGCTGTTTAATAATGACATTGTTGTATTCATGCAAATCCCTCAGACCTTATGTCAACATTTAATTTTATAATAAATATAAAAATAAGACTAGATGCATCTGTAGTCCCCTGGGTTGTAACTAGCAAATCATCCGAAACATCCCTCTTTCCCTGTTCCTCACTGAACATCCTCACTGCTTTAGAGTTAATAATAGTCAAAAGGAAAATGTTAACATTTGTGTGGTGTATTGAGAGAAGTTTATATATATTGACAGTAGTGCTCATGAAATAGATTATTTCAAATACACCAAACATATTACTTTTACCCAAGCGATAACATTTTGTAAATGGAAGTAAAATATGTAATTGTTGAACTCTGTAAGGATTAGAAAGCCAGCACAGAAAGAATTTCAAACACTGTAGATTTCAAGAAGGAAATGTTCCTACTAACCATTTACTGTTAATAAATTTTAGAGAAAAAACTACTTACTGATCGACACTTCGAAAAGGATTTATAAATCCTGAGCTGTTTTGCATAAAGAACACCATAGCTATAACTCTCTCTACAAGTTTTTCAATGCATTAAGCACAAAATAAAAAACAAAGATAATTTGGTTTATCACAAAAACAGGTGCCTAAATCCCAAAAGACAAGCATCTTGCAGAAAAAAACAAGGCTGAAGGAAATGTGTGTATAATTGAGAAGAAATTATTTCAAAACCTTCTACAAGAAAATATAAAGTTATGTCAAGTATATGAAATTCAAAAAAAAACACAGTAGAGCATTTAACAGAGAAAAATCAGTAAAGGATAATTTCTTCAACAGGCTTATATTGGAGAATATATTTGCTCAAAATATGATAGATGTTCCTCAATCATCAACACAACAGATTGTTAGGCAGACAGTTAATCACTCCCAGTCCTCAACTTTGAAAGACTAAAACATTTGGTATCACTACCTACTTCAAAAGATACCGAAAGCTAAAAGTAGACATGCTGGAGTCAATGGTAAATATATTAGCATCCCTTATGTGGTAGCATTATAGAAACAACACTGTAAAACAACAGTGGTTGCTGGTAGCTACTGGCAGCCTAGATGAAACCCCTAGTTTCCCCTGTATCTATGGGTACCTTACTATTAATGTTCAAATGGGGCAGGACAGTACTTAGTGCATGAAAAGATGACCTTCACAGAAGGTTTGAAAGGTCTAATCTTTTAGGCATCTAAGAACCAAGAGGGTGAGTAGGCTATGGGAGGGACAGCAGGGATGTTTCCTTTGGCTTGGCTCAGTGTAGATTCAGCATGTGTCACAAAGCGTCTCAGACTCAAAAGGCTGATGCAAAAACATGTCTAAAGCCTGTAGCAGTAGTTGTGCACCATTTATACAGGTGCTGCAGAGGAAGAATCTGTCTCACAACCTTCCATCTATCTAAAGCTAGCACAGCCTATTCTTGCACTCTCAGCTGAAAGTATCAGCACTTACCTCACAAAACACCTTCATCTTTCTTTAAAACCACCAGTGATTTTTGCTCTTCACATTCAGGCATCCCTGTAATGGGTCTAATTGATGTAGATCTCCTTTCTGCCTTCCTATTGCTTCTCCAGCTTCTCTGCCCTGTGCTGTGATCCTTTTGTCTCTTTGAGACTTCATATTCTCTTCCAGACTGCTGCCTCTGCCTCAAGCAGTCAACCTCTTTCCACATTTCCCTAGTGCATTCAATGACCTCATTCCCCCTCCTTTAGCTCCTCATTTTCTTCCTTCAATTTTCTTTATCCTTTCTTTCCAGCTCTTATTGCTTAAGGACAGCCCACCACCGCTCTTGCTCTTTTCTCCTTAACAGCCCAGTTTCACTGAAGAAACTAGGATAACAAAAAACCTCAACAGCAATATTTCCTAGAGAACCTTGATTTTGTTTACACACTTCCCTCCCCCATGTTACATATGTTTATAGTGGCATTGCTTCAGATGTGATTTTTGTTAATTACACTAGATTGTAGGATGCTAAGGATAGAGGCCTTGGATTGCCTTTTATGTATGAAATCCCAGGCATGTGTCATAAACAAAATGATGCTAAGACAGAAATGTTGCATCTTTTTGTCATATACTCTGACTTGAAAACGCTGTGACAGGTTTTGAATGGGATTGTGTGTATGAAAGGGTAAGTTTATCTGCCAGTTCTGTGTAGCTGATGCCCCTGAGGAAGTGCTCAACACTAATGAAAAGCTGAATAGTTTCTCTAAAACCTTAGGGACCTTCTATCAGCCATACCATGTGCACCCTTGTTCTCCAAGTTATCTTCTTTTTATATCTTTCTCTACTCCATTTTACTTTCAACGTCCACTGCATTAATTACATTTAGTTCAAGTGTTCTCCTCCGTGATGAGAAACTATATAACAGGTATTTTGTGTGTATAGATATAAAGAGAGAGTATGCACTAGAGATCAGCAGTGGCTTTCAGGTGTAAGAACACACCCAAATAAAATGAAAACACTCTAGGTTTTGAAGGTGCCTTGTTGATTCCAAACAGCATCTTTAGCACTGCACTACTGGAACACAGTGCAGTGACTCAACCCTCATATAAACCTGGGCCTAGAATGGTTAACCAAGGTTTACCCTCAAGACGCTATCAAAACATGAGCAAGCAATTCAGTAACCTCATCTGCTTTGGAAAAGTATGTAAGAGGAGCCCAAAACTTATTAAAAAAACCACTGAAATGAACACATTTGAGGGCAGCCTGGTGAACTTGAGTGCAGTGTTCAAGCTTATTTTTGTTCTTTTCAGTATTTATGACTTATAAGAAGATAAATGGACAAGGTAATCAAAGCAGAAGCACAGTTTTTTCAGTGCAGGCTTTATAGCTGGTCTGAGACATGCAGAATATTTCTAGCTTTAAACGAGAGCTTATTGTGCAGTTCATTTACAGCTGTGCAAGGGATCACAGTACAATAATTTCCCCTGGACTGTGAAGTGCTGGATCACAGCACAAAGATGCAGTGGGACCAGCATTTTCTCTTGCATGCACACAACGTTCAGTGTCCATAGCCAGCAGTCCCCACAAGCCTGGCAGAGCTTGGAGGTTAGTAAACCTGTCCCAATTCCCAGCAATGCTCCCCAGAGCAGGTGCACAAAGTCTATGGTTTAGAGAGTCTCCTCACACCTGCGCCTCTTTGCTAATGACCCTTTCTGTTTTCTCCTTTTCTGATCTCCTGAGTGTGAGAGATGATGCTGAGACAGCAGACAGGCAGGTGTGGCAACCCCAAGGAGAGGTGCCTGTGTGTGTGTGCCTGCCAACTAACCGTTCATTTTGTCCTTTATCTTTTCTGCAGGTGACTTCTCATGGGACTGACAAAAATACTTGCGTTTTTAGAAGCTCATGATTTCGCTGGGGCCTTGTGTGCATCCATGTTTCTTCGAGGCAGGAAGAATCAAGAGCCCCTTGAACCAATTCAGTTAATCCTGATCTTTGTACCTGAGAAAATACTTAGTTAATCCTGTTTCTGAGTATTTTCTCAAGTACTTGCACGTGATGAGTACAGTCACGTTTGTCAGCACAAGTACTCTCAGCCAAGCAGACTGTTACTTGCCCCATGCTCAGGAGCACTGCAGAAGAGCAGAGGAAGGCTACCCAAAGTGTTCTGATAGTTCCCAAATCCAAGAACTGTGCAATCAAGCATCTGAGGCAGACAGCATAAACAGCCTGTTTCATTTACTGCGTAGAAATAATCTTTTAAGTTTAGCTTTTCTTCTGCTATAAGCTAAGTCTGATTTGTGGGCATGTTTTCAGGATTCAAGAATAATCTTGAAGGAGTAGTCATCTGAGTCATCCAGAGTGTCATCTATAAAACCCTGGATTTCACCATTCATTATTGTCTTTGGCAAGCATATAAAATCCCTTGGTCTTTGGTAAGGGAGCTAAAACACTTCACACAAAAAGCTGATGCATGCTACGTGATGAACAGTGTATCATAAATACTTCTGTTTGCACAAATACCTGTGTTTTCACTAAGAAAACCCATGTTACTGTGGCAAAAAACCTACAATAACAATAAAATACT
The DNA here is from genome assembly GCA_013400115.1 of Rhinopomastus cyanomelas. Classification (NCBI taxonomy): domain Eukaryota; kingdom Metazoa; phylum Chordata; class Aves; order Bucerotiformes; family Rhinopomastidae; genus Rhinopomastus; species Rhinopomastus cyanomelas. Next base: position 285,409 of record VXBP01001109.1, on the reverse strand, counting down.
TCTAATGTGGTTTGTCTGGACATGGCTGCTGATTTCAAATGCATGTTTGTGCTCAAAAACACATTGCTGTGTGATTAATGCATAAGATCCTGTGGGCTGAAGAACTCACATTTGAGCTAATCTGACTGGATTCAGTTTAAAGTCACTTGCCAATAGCTTGTAATCAGCATATAATCTTTAACAATGATATTGCTGAACTTAGCTCATAAACCAATAGGCAGTTTAAGAGCTACTTACCTTTCATAAATTAAACGTCAGGATAAATACATGTCAGTACAGACACATTTGTGCCTCATATCTTTCCCTGGGTTTAAATGGGTCCGTCCAATATCAGCTAGGTAGTGAGCTTTGAAGCACAGTCCACTATAATAATAGTAAAGTTTAATGACGCATAGCTTTGTGAGACTGACAAATTCCCAGCCAAAGTATTGATTCCTGGAGAATTTATGAAGCACGAGCTCTATTCTATGTTATTATGGTCCATTTTTGGCTGAAAGAATCATGTAAAATAGATTTTTAAATGAGTGGTAATAGCCAGACATAAAGAAGGTATTGATGTGCGTCATGGAGGGTGAAATAGCATGCCAGGTAAAAGCATATAACAAATTGCAAACAACAGTGTCGAAACTCCTACAAATGTAAATTTGTTTTCAGTTTTAATCAAACCTTTCTTTTGCTAAGCACAAATTTTGCAGTAGAACTGAAAAAACTCAACTTTTTTTCAAAATGAAGGAGTTATTTACACTTTGACTCCACGCGTCACTTTGGAATGCGCCTAGAAAATGCGTGTCTCGCTCGCGGACACGTTAATCAATATGAATTGTGTACTACATTACAACACAACTGCAGCTGAGATTATCAGGGAAAAAAATCAAATGCACATAGTTCTGCTTACTTGAGCAATATGTGGAAATTAATAGCTTGAACTTCTGCAGAACTGGCTGTGGTAAGACAGGACAACGGGGTTTGGGGGGTTTTTCCTTTTTTTTTAAAGTAGGGGTTTAATAACACTATATAGGGCATCTTCCCTATAAGGTAAAACCAAATTAAAGCACAGGAGATACCTGAAAGAGGGAAAAAATCTGAGAGTGCAGAGAACTGAAATAAGAGATAGGGAAAGGGAACAGTTGGTTGGGTTACTGGGGCTTTACAAGAAAGTCACACCACATTTTAATTGCATTGCAGCAACCTCTTTTTGGTATAGAAAGAGGTCACCTAGGTCTAGCAAAGCAAGGGACCTTCACAGTCCAGATGTAAACATGCCTTCTGCAGATCCGGAAGTGCGCTGAGAATTAGCTAAACCCTCCTCAGAGCGGCTTATTTTCAACAATTCAGGAGTTTATCAGCCTAATAAAAAAGTAGCTGACAGGAAAAAAGGCTGACAGTCTCAATAGGCTCTCCTGTGGCCTAGTGGGGCTGAAGAACTCTTCAAGGTCTTAGCCAACACTGAACAGAGGGCTCTGAACTGACACGCTCATCTACACCACAAACAAGCTGCAAAATGCAGAGAGGTCATTCCTCACATAAATGGTTTTTCCAGGCAGAATGCAAGTGCATTCAAAGAAAGTAGGCTGAATCCAGGCGCAAGGTTAGGACAAAAGTACTACCGGGCTCCAAGGAGGAGGGGAAAAATGTTCCCACCCGTACTACAATAGTAGTAGTGCTTGCTTCCCTTCCACTTCAAAACCTTTTCTATGTTTGCATTTCATATATTCGTTGTGATTAATAAAGCAGCTCTCACCTCTGAAACTCAGCATTTTTGTCTGAGGTCTAAATTTCCAGCTTATGTTTTCACAGTAATTTAAAGAATCAGTCTGGGCACAATGTAAACAGACGACAGTGATTTCACCGTCTTAATTTTTGAGAATATTTGCTATTAATTTTAGAATTAGGTTTCCACGAGCCATTTCAGCTCAATTCTATCTCCCTCTCTATTACCAGCGTAAGATAGACTTTTAAAGTTCCTAGCAAATAACTTTCATGTGTTAATGCACAAGCATATTAGTATATGTAGGGTACATAATTATTGTACCTGACTGCAACAAATCAGCTTTACTAAAGCAGAGCTGTCCTTTTATCAACACTAACTGCTGAAAAGAGGAAAATAAGTCTATTTAATGGCACATTAGATTCTGTAAATAAGCTATTCTACAATTACTAACTCACTCGATGACAGGTGTCCAAAGAACCACCTTTGATCACTGACAAGGCCCCACAAAATCATATGAACTATGATAAATACCTATAATTAACCACACAAAGTTATTTCTGACCTACAGCAAAGGGATGACATCACAGCCAGCAGAATTTTCAGACTGTTTTTTACTGATCCAAGTGGTTCATTTGTGCTTTATGTTTTTTTTCTGGACTGATTTTCTAAACTTCATGCATGCATCTACAAGTACATAAAGAAATTTGCAGCATTGGGTTAATTTTCTTGTATAATTACCACAATCTTCACATGCGATTCAGCTGCCTTTGTGATGTTAGTACAGCGTCTAACTGGTCTGTTAGAGACTGACACCTATAATGCCCCAACATCACAGATATCTTTTCTCTCCTCTCCATCTTCTTTCTCACTCTTTCCCCTCCCTCCTCACCCTTCTGAGTGTGATCTGTGTGAGTGTAATAAGAGCCTACCCTATGCGCGTGATGCTGTTGGTGTCTTAATTCTGGGACCAAGAATATCATACCTCTCATGACGAACTTCTCTGGATTGTGACACTGGTCCCACAAAAAAACTATTGGACATACAAACTAAATCATAGAATCATTAGAGATTGGAAGGGACCTTGAAAGATCATCTAGTCCAATCCCCCTGCAACGGCAGGATCACCTGGACCAAGTCACACAGGAACACATCCATTAAATGTCTCCAGTGAAGGAGACTCCACAACCCCCCTGGACAGCCTGTTCCAGTGCCCCATCACCCTCACTGTGAAGAAGGTTCTCCTCATATTGATGTGGAACCTCCTATGTTCCAGCTTACAACCATTGCCCCCTCATCCTATCACTAGATGAGAAGAGCCTGGCTCCATCTTCCTGACACCCGCCTTCCAAATATTTATAGACATTAGTGAGGTCACCCCTCAGTCTCCTCCAAGCTCAAGAGACCCAGCTCCCTCAGCCTCTCCTCATAAAGGAGGTGCTCCACTTCCTTCATCATCCTCATTGCTCTATGTTGGACTCCTCCAGCAGCTCCACATCCCTGTTGAACTGAGGGGCCCACAACTGGACACAATATTCCAGATGTGGTCTCACCAGGGCAGAGTAGATGCCTAAATGCTTAGGACTGAACCATTTTTATATTCCCAGATCTTTGTTGTCTGGATGAATCTACAACATATTTTGTGTTATAACTGAGAAAAACTCCAGCTAGCAAAACAGCAGCCTAGCCAATGCACCTCACATGGCCCAAAGTTCACTAACAAAGTCCTCTGGGACATTACCCTTCCCAGGCAATGCCACCTTGCATTTAAGAATGAAGGTGCACACAAGTAGACAGTTAACACATGTCAACAATCTGTGGATGTAAAACACCACATGTCACTTATTTGTGTGTGTACACTCTCAGTTACTTTCATGCAAACATGAAGACTTCACTGAAGTTATCATATATTTATATTTCTTTAAATAATTGTAAATCACATTATCATGCATCAAACTTTGCTTTCCTGAATAGGAAGGAATCATTAATGACAGACTGAAATTAGTTGTGTTTAGAGTGACTAAAGAGTGACTAGATTTGAAGAAGAAATACAACCTCTCTGAAAATCAGCTCAAGGCTGCGTGTGTAGGAAGTAGGGCTGTAACTTCAACAACAGTCAGAAAAAGTGTTTGGGTTTCAGGATTTTGGTCAAAAGAAGTGACTATTTAAAGATGCCAGTGTTGAAGAGAACAATATTTAAATATTCTTTGTAAAACTGTTGCTTTAAACACGGACTTCACGTGAACGTAATAAACATTATTCTTTCCCTGCGCTCCCAATCTTCCATTGCTCTGTACTTTATGTATGGATCTAACCAAACAGAGCAGAGCACTTGCACCAAAATGACAGTCTTTCACTTTGTGCTTAGCAAGACTTTTTCAGCTGCACTGATGTAATGCAGCTTCAAAACCCTCTGTTGCTCACCATGGTCTTGTCACTCAGGAGCACGAGGCGAGCAGAATGGTGTCTGAATACACTTGCTCGTTGTTGTTACAGCTGGCATTGCGAATGCAAAGCCTGAATAAAGGTTGCTTGGCTGAGAACTTCTTACTATAAAACAAATTTTGTCAAGTGTGTTGGGTTGCTGATTTCATACATGTTGTATTAGGTTTAGGAGAGAACAAAATGACCTTCACTGAACAGAGCTGTTTTTAGCCACAGCTACAAATCAAGGCCGCAGAGCAAAGGTATAACTCCTATAAGTGCTGAACAGAGGAACACTGTATTGCACAGCAAATGCAGCCTTTTGAAAGGTTTCTTCCATCCTCGTTCAGAATTGCGCAGTGTGAGTTTCAGTGGAACAACACCGTGTAGTGCTCTTTTTGATGTACGTTTGTTTCACATTACTTGAACCTACTTTTGTGGAAATAATGTGAAATAATGTTTCCCGCAGGATGCACTGTTACTGTCATGAAGGGATATGAACTACTTTCCAAGGGACGAGCAGGTCACAGCTTACCTAACACGATTCATCGCAGAGGTTAAAGGGAATGATTGCTTTCTGCATGACCAGCTTTGCCCTGTTATTTGTCGCGTATACTGCTCTCACCAAACTGGAATGTGAGATCTAGATGCTGCTATAATGGGATCTTATCTGATTATGTCACTCGTAAAAATGGTAGCTTAGGAAATGGACAGGAAGTACACACAGCACAGCTGATCTCCTGTCACATTTTAATGATGTTCAAGTTATGCACAGCCCTACCAAAGAACCAGGAACCTCTGTTAGGTGCTTGGAAAGTCAACACCTGTTCTGACTTCTCAGAGTAAAGGATGGAGAAGCCCAATAAGAGACAGTTAGTTCATTTTTTTCCTGCGAGTGAGTTATAAACACACAGACTGTCACCTCAGCCAAAAAAAAAAAGTAAATATAACAAAGATATCTTAATAACATAATCCTGGTGCAAACTTACCGATTTATGTAAAAAAAATTAACAAAATTAATTTAAAATAAGTGCTTGCAGATCTTCTAAAATATATTGAACTGACGCTCAGTAATGAAGCTCAGTGGATCATAATATCATTTATGGTTTACAAATACTAAAAGACAGATTACTTTATATCTTTTGCTGTAAATTCTTTATATATCTAAGGGACATAATTGTAATAATAAACAACGATAAACTACCTGGGTAAGATATCCCTGTACGTATGTATTATGTTCCAGAAAGGAAAACACTCAAAGGACGTGTCTCTGTGCATTGGTAGTATAGTTGCAAAATGATATGAAATCTAGACTACTCACAAACTCCTAAGAAACTTCATAATAACAAATAAACTCTGATCTCCACCACCTTTTTGAAGTTAGTTCTATGAAATGGAGCATGGTCTTTTCTTTCCTGAGTAGTGGAATACTTACACATAGAAGGTTCTCAGCTGTGTTTCTTCATCTTCAGTTTATTGCAATCACTGACTTCTATTTTACTTAAGAAGATATATTCCACATGTACTGTATAAAGAATATCAGCTACATTCCTTCACCAATATCTGTATCTATATGTCAATACAATGGCTTTGTAATGAATGTGTTCTAGGATGCGTGTGTGTTATGGGGAGTAATTATCTTGTCAGGCATAAGATATACTGAATAGAAAAAAGTGCAAATTGCATTCGATAGCCTTAAAAGCAGTACTCTGCTCATAATGCGTTACACATACCTCTGGAAGTGGTCCAAAATGAACCCTTCCCTGGGGTCTGCGTTTTGTGCATGATAAGGAATAATCAGTCTCATGTAATATAAATGCAGGTGACAGCCTATGTGCTACAACAATGCAGATGTAAACCAAAGTGATGATACAAACCCATCTATTATATGTAGATTAACGTAACTAAGCATTATTTTGCAAAGGTCACGTTCTCCAGAAGGCTTCTGTGTTTGGCAAAGCTACACTAGTGATAAAAAAGCTCCCACTCAAGTATTATAGAAAACATGCTACACTGCTCGACTTGTAAATTGCTTCCTCAAAGATAGCATGATGTCAGTCTGTCTGCAAATCTAAAGCATTTGTTTCTGTTAAAAACTACTCAAATATCTTTAGAGCTTCATTAAAATGTAAATAAATCTTGACAGTGCACACACAGATAAAGTTTATTAACGACTAGAACTAGGTTTTTCAAATATATAGCTAAGTGTATCCACTCTTTGGAAAGGATGAGTTAGATAAATCACCCATCTCTGCAAATACAAGAATTTTTGTATAGGGGTCCACCCACCATTCTCCTCTGCCATCAGATCCTCTGGCCTTGGACGACACTGTGACCATCCTTCCCCATAAAAGTGCTCTTCTGGACAAAAGATGACACATACAGGTGTGCAATCACACTGGTTAGCACAATGGGCATGAAAACCCTAGTGACCTCAGCACTGTCATATGTTTTTGTAATATCATAGCAAAAGATGTTAAAGGGAGGCTAGTGAAATACATTTGTGAGTGTTCATCAGGTATCCTCTGAAGCATGAGCAGGAGTGTGGTGAAGGGCATGGAATATTCTCATTTGCAGAAGTAAACAGCAGGAAATAAAGCAGCTGCAAGGCAGCTTCAAGGCAGGAGTCTGTATCTTTACGCAGCAGTAACAAATCCCTGCAGCACACGATTTAGTCCGCTAGGACTATGTCCTGCCGCTGTGCAAAGACTAGAACAGTTGAAAGTTGAGGGAATATTTTATGACCCATCTAAGTGTCAGAACGCTTCTTCACCGAGGTTTTCATTAGCGAAAGTGTTTAACAGACTAATTAGAAAGCTACTGAATGTTTCTTACTCAATATCTCCTTTGTACAAATTCCCACTCCCTTTACATACAGTAATAATAATAGGTGAACTGCATAACTCCAGTTAGTAATTAATAGTTCTGCTCACCATCACTATACTACCTCTTGGACTTGCTCTGATCTTGGCCGTTTCAGATGGCAGGATGTTGACAACTGGTTTTCTACAGAAAAATACAGCAAAAGCAAGTGTCTTCTAAATGGAAATCTTTCCTTCAGTCTTGTCAGATGCCACAACACCTCACAGAGCAAGATAGACTCAACTCATGTCAATCAGTTATTCACTTCTAATCAAGCAGCTGTATCTCAGTTCCCACACTGTAGCTGCCTGAGAAGACAGCACAATACTCCTGCTGTTCCTGTTCTGTCATGAGCAAAGCAAAACTGGTCCCTTATCTGCACTCAGGACATGGACTGTAACTAGGATTGGCATGTGTCAGACAGTAGGGCTTTAATTCCTCCCTGCTTGCATTAATTACAGCAGTAATTTACTGGTTTCAGTATCATATTTTTGATACCTTCTTTTTCCTCATTCCTTAGAATTCTAAACTTTTCTGAGGGGGGATCTTCTCAATTCTATGCTTTGAACAGGATTAGAGTTGAGAATGGCTGCCTTACATTGAGTAGGTCGGAGTGACGCTTTCTCAGTTCAGCGTAAGTAGTCTGATAATCCACAAACTGCAAGTACCAAGGAACTCTCAGAATTTAGTTCCAGAGGCCAGTGCATCCAAACCAAATCTCCTCAAGAAAATATTCGGTTACTCCTAGCTGTCAGCACTACCACCAGTGTAATTGTCATGGCATTCAGAGTTTCTACGTGGGTGACTTCTAATTGCTGTTGCATCAGAACGAATAAACAGTTCTTAGGCAAAAGACTATCATCCCATACAGACAGATATTGCTGAATACTGCTGAACATTCTGCACCCTGCACCAGTACCTGTGTAAGAATTCTAACTGTTTTATATTGAACACTACCAATAACCACTTCTTTCAAATTCACAGGCAACTCAGCGTTTGAAATTACTTAAGTTTCATTACTTGTTCCACCAATCTGCTGTAAGTCTGATGTACTGCTGTCATGAAATAAACCTGATGGGAGTGGCTGATCAAATTCATCATTAATTTGAGCTTCTCCAATTTGATGTTTTGCATGTGTGACCACTTCTTACATTGACACTACAGGGGGGAAAAAAGAGGCTGTGGGAGCTTGGCCAGTCTGCTGACTCTGTTTTACTTTTTAATATTCATTTTAAAATTGTTTAAAGTTGTATCTTAGCCATGTGAACTAGATTAACATGAAGTAGAAGTCAGAAGAACATCAAAGACATTATACTTATAGTTTAAAATTTCTGTCAGTATTGTGGTATAATGTGAAAGACAGACTTAGCAACGTCTTGTAACGTTCCAAAGTGAAAGCAGGGGTTAGGAAATGTTGCTGTGAAACACCAAAATTAATGTCTAAGAAGTTGTCTTTTCCCCCCTCCCTCTCTAGTTGCACTAGCCAGCTTCCTGATGAGAAAAGCCACTTTGAAGGAAACATGAAATCCACACTTTAAAAGCAGTATTTTCACAACAAACTCTCTCTCCCCAATTGTGATACAGATACGAAGCTGAGGAAGGCCATGTCTAATCTCAAATCTAAATGAATATTAAAATAATTTAAAAACTAAAAGCTTAACTTGAAAATTTAGAATATTAGAACCTGATTTTAGCTTTCTTGTGTAAAGGTTTTAATTCAAAAATGAATGCAAAGAGCCCTAAAAAAGCTTCAAATAATTGAAGGGTGTGGGATAGGGTGATATTATCCAAGAGGAAGACTTCACAGTCTAGTTTTGAAATGAGTCAGTCCAACCAAAGCCAAACAGACTACACAAACTCCACCTTAGTGACTAAGACTTCTTTGTGAATTCTGCTAGTGCTAAGTTTTCCATTGTAATTACATCTCCTCTTCAAATAAACAATATGATGCTCATCTGAAATGAATTAATCTGTTGGTTCATCAACTGCATTTGAAACTGGAGTCCTCACTTACATGAGGAAAAAGATGGTTGCCTTACTTGAACAAAGGAAAAATTCTCCCTGCAGAATTTACTCACTAAATTAAAAGAAATGCAAACCCAGAGGACAGCTTCCCTCATTTTTTTACCTGTAAACAATAAAATGTACTGCTGGCTATTACTCCATTCCTGACAGAGTGCAGCACTGCTTAGTACCTCCTTAACAATTACAAAAACAAGTAAGTCAGGACCATCCTGAACTGGATTGCACTAACATAGAGGTGAGGATAAATTTGGCCTTGGTGAATCTTTCCTTACTCAACAGCCCATACTGTTTTTATTCAGCTTGTCACATTTCTTGCTTAATCTCACCTGGGATTATTCTGATTCCTGTAGGCTGAGGTCAAGAGGACCTCCAAAGTGCAAATTCTTTTCTCATGTACTGAATGCTCTTTATATGTGCTATTCATTCACACACCCTCTTTAACTAAGAGTCTTCCAAGGTTTTCTGTATTTCCAGCACCCCTACTATCAACTCTGATTTCGTGAGCCACTAAATCAGTCATTAAATTTTGCTTTTAGCTACATCTCACTGGCCAAACACACATACAAACCAGTAAAGGACCTTTGCTTACGAGGCCATGTGAAAAAAGAGGACTACAATTCTGCATGTGATTTCTTTAATATTGTACTATTGGCCAGGTATTGAAAGCCACAGAATCACAGAACATTAGGGATTGGAAGAGACCTCGAAAGATCATCTAGTCCAATCCTCTGCCAGAGCAGGACCACCTAGACCAAGTTGCACAGGAGATAAGGCTCATCTTTGCAGTACTAACCTGGACATGCGACGGTCTCGTAGGAAGTGAAAGGTAAACAGGAACCATTGAAACAATCAAAGTAATTGCTATTTCTATGTAATATAATTTGGAAAATATCAGAAGCAATTAAAAAATCCTAACCCTACGAAATGAAACAGGCAGGAAGCTTTCCTCTTCTCACAAGCCCAGAACAGCAAGAGCACATTTGAAAGTCCTCTTCAGCAGCCTCTAATGGTTACCAGAAATTATAAATCACGGACTGCCTAGCAAACATCCATGCACTTGTTTTCATAATGTCTGATTCAACATACTCACATCTGGCAAATCTCCCATGGCCTTTTACCTAACCAAGGACTGAGTAAAGACTGCAGAATACAGTTCATAGGCTTTAAAAATACATTATGCACATTTGAGGGGGCTAATAGTTCTCTCTTTCTACAGCCCATGCCAGCTTTGACCTGGCACTGACAGGGGTTTTACTATTAGTGGACAATAGAGACTAGGTTAAAAAACAGGGTAGACACAAGAAAGCTGTGATTCTGACTAAGTAAATTCCATTAAACTCTTTCTAGAAAGCATTATTCAGGTCATGAATGCTAATTTGTCCTGCAGGGGGGCTGTGGCTAATTACCCAGAAAAACTATCAGCTTTATTGAGTTGCTACAAAATAGTATTATTGAATGGATCGTGCTGTAAAGGGAGACAACCTTGATATGTGTCCACACAACAGAACAGTTGTTTTCTGAAGATACCATAAGCTGGAACAAAAACATAGTAACTTGACTTGGGATTAGGACATAGTCTAGGCTACTTTTATGTGTTTATTAAATAAAATTAACATGCCAAATTACGGAGCACAGAAGTGCCACCGTGACACCTACAGCAAATGTAGTGCTCTGCATATTTAATCTTGTGTAGAATCAGAACCATTTCAAAAGATGAAGCTAATGTGACACTTTGGCTGCATTCCAACAGTCACACAGAAGTGCTGACATTACTAAAATCTAGATAATTTAGTCCCGTATGGGAATCCATACCACAATTATATTGTCCCTGTTCTGACGCAGTCCTGATTTTGCACTTCTTTAAGCGTAGATCTTTATAATTTCAATTCCCTCTACCAATAAAGCAATTTGCATTCCCATAGCCGCCTTTGCTCGGTGAGAATGAAGAAGAAATCTGTTACGTGACCTTGGTCTTTTTTGCAGTTGATTACAAGGAAACAAACTCTTCAGTTAAACCGTTCTCTCATCTGCTGTTAATTGATGTAGAACATGGTGCTACAAACCATAGGAGAGAACTAAACAAGAAGCAGTGTGGCAGGTGACAATTCACTTGCATTTAAAGAATGTATGCACGAGACAAATCCTCTGGCACGGATGGAGATACAACACACCCACTGGAAGTTTTCTGAGGTTGCTGCTTACCATACTTATTAAAGCTCAAGGAACCACAAAGTGCCTCCACTGAATCTTGCAGCTCTGAAAGCATTAGCCTGAATTATGCTCAGTTTACACACAGTGTAGAATCAAACTGTTTATGTTCTCTGGCTACTTGTCTGGGATCTTGGGCATCTTGGAGCAGAAATAACACCATGATCCTTCCTCTAGATGTCCAAAGTTAAAGTGACAGGGTGCTACCAGGAATCTTAGAATGAATGTGTATATCTAAAAGATTGGCAAGAATCAAGGAGAAGGAGTATAAAAGAATCACAGAACATCAAAAGATGATCTAGTCCAATCCTCCTTCCAGAGCAGGACCACCTAGACCAATCCACAGAGCCAGCTATAGATGCTGTCTCCATACTGGAGTAAATTAAGACAATCATTCTTTTGGATTAAACTCCTAAAAAAGTCATCAGTCAGCAAGGACTACACATGGGTGCTGCCACACAGCTGCCGGAGTCCGCAGCAAAAGGACATTCAGAGAAGGGCTGGTATTTCCACACAGGCTCTCTTCTACAAGAACAGATATCAAGTTCACTATCATTTGCAAACCTATGGTAATTAGTACTCACTGATGATATGGCCTTTGTCCTAGACATTAACCAGCAAAAATTAAGCCCAGCTTCTTTAAAAACACTCCAGAGAGCGCTACTATGAATCAGGTTTTTTGTGTCTGTCATTTTGACATTCTTAGGTAGTATGACAGAACCAAAACAGCAGTGAAGAATATCTAGAAATTAGAAGTTAATTTATTTTTAAATAGCAGATTTTGTCTTCATTTGTGGCAGTGCTGGATGAGGAACATCTTAATGTAAGACGGTGATGGATGTAAAGAATATTTTAAAAAATTCAATTAAATGAATAAACAAGAAGCAAAGATTGTTTAGTATTTTAATAAATGAACTGACTCTCCATTCCTTGTATTTCACTTTGTCTTATGCTCATTCACTTTTTACTCTTCAACTATTATTTTTATTCTCTCTCACAGGCTCCAAATAAATACATTTTTCCTTTACTGAAGAGATTAGCATTCCTACAGAACAGCACTGTCGAGATTGACTACTGCAGTTTGTTTGGAGGATTGCTCTAGTGTTCAAAACATGAGAACAATAATGTGTGTCAAGGCAATAAAATATTGAGCATAACTTTGAATTGGGCATGATATTAATTAATGATGTTTTTCAGTGCCTCACCCTACATAAAAGGTATGGGGTTTGGATCACAGATCAAAATCACAGAATCATAGAACAGTAGGGATTGGAAGGAACCTCGGAAGATCATCCAGTCCTATCCCCCTGCCACAGCAGGACCACCTAGACCAAGTCTCACAGGAACATATACAGGTGGGTTTTAAACATCTCCAGAGAATGAGACTCCATAAACTGTAACACTTATAGATTTTACTGGAAAAGGCTCAATTTCTTGTGTTAACTACTTGAATGCAGCTGGTTAAGTTCACCATTCCATATTTTTACATTGGAATTAGAAACAACCTTCACAATTACTTGTTTTGAAAACAGCTTATTTTCCTACTTTATATTAGGCAAAGATAAACAAATAGTTTTATTTTCACAATGAATTGGTTTAAAAGTGTCCTGAATAAATGAATCAGCTTTGAACAATTTGTGAAGCTAAAGAGGATGCTAAAGTATTAAAGTAAAAACATATTAAGGTATATCTTCATTCTTTGTTTTTTCACCTTGACAATAACGGAACTGGGCAACAAAACTGCACCCAGAGCAGTTTATGCTTACTTGTAATCCTCAGTTTGCAGTGTCACTAAAACACATAAGCGATTTTGATGTTTCAGCTGGACAGTTTTTCTGCTGTCATTGTATTTTGCTTTAAGTCACTAAGACCAAAAATGCACTTCCACTTGAGATTTAGATTTGTCAAATCATTATATTTTCTGTTCTTGTATAAGAGAAAAAGAATACTATATGTATTATGAAAATCCCAGCTATGAAGAGAGTGAACAACTGTGTTTTTAACATTAGCTAGCCCCTCTGTTTGCAAGATTTCCAATAGTCTCTTTGCTTGCCTGAAGTACATATGAAGTGTACTTTCCTCTGTTTTCAGCTGACACATAGGTGCTCCCAAGTACAAGTATCATCGTGTATTTCACCTTCTCATTAGTGTTAATTTCCCAAACCAAGATAATACTGCATAAAATTAATGTTACTGTTAGGTCATTTGTCACTACCTCGTACTAAGTCTAAAGAAGGCAGAATGCTGCAGTGTATTACATGGGACTGTTGTTCATCTCAAGGAAAAGGTTAAAAGAAACCTTTTATTTCAATAGGGGATTAACATAGAGAAAATACAAACACACTTACAGCAACCCCAACAAACTCTAAAATTCTGTTTCTTTCTTCGGGCTATGAAAGACTGGGAGCCATTTCTCATCATTCCTGAATGTGCTCTGCTGTAGAAAGAGCCTAACAAGGATTAAAAAGGCTGTCCTTTGCATGCACTTTGCTAAATCCCTGCATGCCATTCTAGGGTGACTGTACTGTCTGAACAAGTTCTCCCTGTTTGTGTTTAAGAACTAGCCGGCTCAAACAATTCATCTGATCAGTGAGGCTCAGCCAGAGAGTGTTCCAGTCCAACTATATGCAGCTTAATGCTCTTTGAATGAGTGATGGTTAAAAAGGGCTTTATTTCTCGAATAAAGAAATCTTCATAGGATGTGGAAACAGGCTCAGATGGGGAGGGCGGCAGGGAAGGAGGGAAAGCAGCACCAAAGGTTACTGGTCAGATCCTGCTGACTACCTGGCTTTTACTACAGTGCAAGCTGGGAGCAGATTTACAGTAAATTCATTTGAACATGTCTGTCAAAAAGCTATTCATTCTCTATCTGTTACAGAGCAGTTATCGGAATGGGGCAGAAGGACAATGTGACTGCACGATGGCAATGCTGGGGGGGGGACCCGTCTGCTTCTTACAAATTCTTCTCTCTCCCACCACAGTTATGTGCATTTTTCATTTCAGCAATTTTCTACAAAACGAAGAAAACATACACAAAGCAGAGCAATGGGCTGCACGATGCTTGAGGATGAAGCAATAGCAACAGGAAGAAGAAAAGGTGCCATTCTGATGCGCGTTAAGATTATTCAGTGCAGTGTGTTCACCTGTCCTTGTTTTGACAATTCATGTACAGTCATCTACTTCTCACACGCTTAATCAGTTTTAAAGACTAAGATGGAGAACCATTAGAACTGGTCTGCTAAGTATCATGACCAAAATACAGCTTGGATAATAACTATTGCACTAAGGGAACGGGGAGGCATTTAGCATTGCTATTGCATAAACTGTAGATGGATAAGAGCTTCACATCACAACACAAGCAGCACACTGTATGTACATACTGGTCCAACTAGACTGAATATTATAACAAAACCAGACTAATTCTGCTGAGCTCAATCATTGTGTATTAGTATATTCAAGAGACTCTAGTTATTCACATCAAGATATGAAACTAATTGCAAAGCAATTTGTTTTTATATTTCACATGAATATTTCACCCTCTAAAGGTCATTTCAGTAACTCACATAGTAGTAGGAAATAAACGAGGCAACCCTGTGTACTGTGTGCCAGGTGAAATGAAGACAATCTCAGTAAGAGTTTCCCTGTGCTGCTTTGCCAGTGAACTAATTGCTTAGCTGGAGAGAGACTCGTCTGTGAAAGTGTAACAAGTCTTCCAACCAACTGGTCTCCATTTTCCTTTGAAAAGACAGAGTAAGCCCGAGGACTGTGAAGCTCACACACAGAAAGCAGCTTTCAAATTATTTGCAGGCCAGGTACAAAGCATGTGGCTGGAATGTGATTTCCCCATTACTGTCCCACTGAATTAATTTCTACTTTCCCACTGGAACCTCTTCTCAGTGACAAATGACTCACTCTTCAGGCTTACTCAGTTCTGACCTCATCTGAGAACATCAATTGCACCGAACACCACAAAGCTTTCCTAGTTCTGTGATGTGGTCACATTTCAGACTGCTCAACTGTCTTCCCTTAAAGACAAGGTGATGATGTTCCAGAGACCTGAAAAGCAAGTGACAGATGCTTTATCCAGCAATACATTCTGACCCTGGAGTAAGTGGATTGTGATTTGCCCGTTCCATGAATTATGCTACATCCTCCTCTGTGCCTGTTTTTATAATTTGACAATTGTACGAGGTCATCTGGATATTATTTAATGACATTATTGTGAGGGGGGTTTTCTTCAGCCTTTATAAAAGTTCTGGGGGTTTTTTTCAGTCTGTCTAGTGCTGAAATTTCTATTCCAGGTTTCATGCAGATGTAAAAGATACACATGTGAATAATATTACTTATTCTTAGCCTGTCAGCATCAGTGAGGCACAGTGGTTCCAACCTCTCCACAAATGCAGAGCAGTAATTCACTACAAAAAGTTTGCTAAAGAAATTGCCATCATTTTTTATTTTTCTTTCTTTTTATAACCAGGCTCCCATCTCTGGACATGCATGAGGCTTATGTTTAGGAAAGAACACATGGCAGCTGAGGTCTTGAAAGAGACATGGAGAAATTCAAAGCAACCTCTGGATGTGTTAGCTGCCAAGTTGGTGCATGTTGTCATGAGATTATATCTTAGGACTCCCACAGTCATCAGGCTGTGGGAGACAGGCTTCCTTTGGGTTATGTATTGGAAGATCCTATTACCACTGGCATTAGATACCTCATTAAAATGAAGACATCCCCGATTTTTTAGTGATTGAAGAGTAGAAATCTTGATTTCTTTAATCATTTGATCAATTGCACAGGCCCACAATATCTTCTCTGGCCGCTGTCAGAACCTCAGGAGGTGGCCAATTCCAGACAGCTCAGTACACTACTGCATCTCTTAAAGGAGCCATATGGGCAAATTTATAGCCAAAAGGAAACACTCTGGAACCTATAGAAACAGGTCTCTTGCATGGTGCCCTGGTAGTTTTTGTTAATAATCAACCTATGCTCCTGACTGAGGTTCAAGTAAGGTGCAATTACCAGATGTGAGTAAAATAAAGATACTAAGAATACATGACAGCTTGATATTATTCTTCTTCTGATTTCACCGATTCCCTTTTATTAATCACATTTATAAATAATTAAGGGGTAAACACAGCAAAAGAACAGATGTGAGAGTGGTCTCTTTCCCTGCCAGGGAGGTCCAGAACATTTGCAACTTTGCCCAAGTGTTGAGTAGTTGATAGGGTTTTATGTGTACCTATACATATACATCTATTTGCATAATAAGATGACACTGAAAATGCTGAGTTAACACGATCACTTCATATTTCACCTTTGCAACGCTTTTGCTACCACCTCAAAAATGTTATAGCTTGGGCAGCTGCATATTTCTCCAGCACAGCCACAAAACCCATTGAGTCAATCTCATCTGTACAGGATTCACAAGTGGCTGAGTTTAAATACCTGTACAAGTGGCTTCAAAAGCTTGTGAATAATTTTACTTGTCTTTAAACTCTGCTTTTTCATAATGTAAGTAGCTAAGAAGGACACGATCAATTATTCTAACAATTCTATTCAAAAATGCACAGCACATGCTCATGTGGTCATACATGTGAATCACAGAACATTGGGGATTGGAAGGGACCTCGAAAAATCATCTAGTCCAATGCCCCCACCACAGCAAGATCAAATCACAGCATTTATACAGCCTAAGGCACCTGAACACCAAGGAGCAGCCTAGACCGGGCTGATTAAGCTGTAGTGTAAAACACCACCTCAGTAGTCAGAGGGTATGACAGCCAGCAACAGCAGTTTATAGGACCAAGGAGTATAACTTTGTAATTTACCTCTCCAACACATGGCATGTTCTCTTCTTTCCCCTTCTAGGTAAGAGATTGCTGCACGGTTTCATGTGCTATGTCCACTCTAAAATTAGAGAGTAACAAACTGTCTTTATTAGCCAGTACATTTGGTAGAGTGCCATAAATCACTGAAGGTGAAGGCGAGCATCTAGTGGTTTAAAAGTCTAAAAAACTTGATATATCTGCCTAAAGCAATTTCAGAGCTAGAGTACAGACAAAATACTGTACTTCCTAACCTTACCTATTTGATTTTATTGTGTTTCTAGCCCTTTTTTTTTTTTGCTCATTGACAGGAAACCCACGATTTATAGAGTCTGGCTCAGGGTAGATATTTAAAAGTTCGCATTATTTTATTCTTCCCAAAACATAGCAATATGGCACAAAGCTGTTGGGTTTTTATTTTCCTTCTTTTCTTTCAAAACTGGACTTTGTAGCCTTATTCCAAAAAAACAAAGCATTGGTCACAGACAATTTATAAAAAATAGTTTGCTTGTTTATGAAGCAAACACATGTAAGACTGATGAAATTATTAATGTCACAGTGTTAACTTTCTTCTCATAAATACAGTTTAATAATGCTGACACTGCAATTATAGTCAAATGTTCTGGCTCTTTGCTTATTTTCTCAATCTGTCAGTCCACTATGGGGGGAGACAAATTGTGGTGAGCATTTGACAATGCACAAAAGGGACATAAGACTATTCTGATTAAATCTTGGTGAAAGATTAAATGACTCTGAATACTCGCCAGATTTTTCAGACATTACATTTTTAACCAATGCTACTAAAATACTCTGCACAGCACAGGTTTGAAAACATACAGGGTAAAATTAGCGTATGCAGCTCCCAGACCGGCGGTTATGTTTCAGAACCAGTAGATTACTGGCTGCATTCACACTATATGTCTAAGTGAAGAGAATATATGCCACATAGAATAGACGTACGTACTTTACTAGATCAAATCCTATAGTATAGCTCATCAATACTTGGATGGCAAACCCCAAGTGAATGAATTCTCTGGTGACACTTTCTCACTGGCCTCAGAGTGAGAACATCACAGGAAGCTACACAACCAAGGAAATAACCATTAAACTGCTTTCAAATTCTGTCACCCATGAAAGCCCAGACAAATTCCAAATGGAATGCTTCCATACCTTTCAGAGTCACACAATTATTAAAAAAAACATAGAGCTGTGATGTCCATGGCTTTAAAATGCATGATTTCTGCTGACTACAGCTGTGTAAGACTGGGTCCTTGCTACAGATTTCAGCACATAATCATCAAAACAGGTAACGTGGGACGCGTGAGCTAAGAATACTTGTTTGTAGTCCTATGGGTGATTCAAGGTCTTGAATGTAAGACTACTGAGGATGTAGTCTTAAATTTCTATTATAATAGAATTTTTTTGATTTCCAAACTGATATAATTTGTGAAAGAATAAGACCTACACAGAGAGAGAGCTTGGTCCTTTCATTTAGTATTGGTGAGACACATATTGAAATACAAAAAGCACTTTCAGAACTGTGCAATAGACACATGTTTACCTTCCGAGGAAACAAGATGATTATATTTATTTTGTTTCATTAGATCTGAAGGTTGAAAAAAATAAATCTCACATATTCGACAATTAAAACATTTTGATTTATGATTTGCCAGATTTCTGTCATTACTTCTTTCAAAAGAAAGAGAAATCCTGTGTATAGAAGTTCGAACTAAAAAAGTAGCAATTTTCACATTTTATAGAAATAAAATGAAATAAATTACTCAAAAGATACTACTTTATTACTCTGCCTTTACATGAACCATAGATATGCATTAAAACTGATAGGGGATGGTGACCTGGGAAAACCTAGTCAACAAAAAGGCCTTGGTTTCATTATTCTGGTTGGATAAATTGAAATGACAACAATGGTCTGCCCCAACCAACTGTTTACTTCCATCTCCCTGTGCACACTTGGCAAACTTGGAATTATTTTTGTTGAATTTCTGTATAGAAATCTACATTATTGTGTACTTCTCAGAAATGATAAATGAATAATTAGTAGTAATTTTTAAGCTCATCTTCTAGTGACTACTTACAATACGTCTAGGTTCAGTAAGAGTGAGCAATCTCGATCCACGCCAATGTGTCCGGCAGAGCGGTGTGTAAAATGCTGACTTCACAAAAGATACTGCAAATGTACTGCTCAGTTATGAACTTCAGTGGTAAAACTCCACCTGATAGCAGTAAGAGCACAATCAGGCCTCTACAACTTGGGTTTCTCAGGTTCTCCTCTGCAGTTCTTACTCCTCCTTCTACAACAGCTTGAGTTCCTGTATTCTGATTAAGATGGATGGAGTATTTGCATCCAATCCATATTCATAATCTTCCTTTTCACCATCAACTCAAAATACCAGTTTGTTGCCCAGGCAGACACAGGCAATGTCTTCAGAAGGTTTTGCCTAGATGGATAAGGACACATCCCTTTTCACATTTTGCAGAATAGGTGGCCACTAGGTGAATTCTTGCTGTTAAAAGTGCTAAGAGACCAGAACAAAACCCATGTATTCTGTGTGTGACAGAAACTGTAATTAATGATTTCTCCCCTTTTTGCTGAAGAGAAAAGGGAGATGTGCTGTTGACAGCCATTTTATTAATGGTTTCTACCATCTTAGTACACATAAAAGGCATTATTGGCTGCAGTGCTAGCGTAAAGGATTATTTATTTAATTGTTTTTAGGAAACGTTTAAGATGTTTCATGGATGAAAAAAGAAGGCTATCTGTCCACTGACACTTAAAGTTTGGGTTTCAATAATAAAATTGAAACTATTGTGACAGTTCCTATTGTATCCTTTAACCATCTGCCTCCTGCTGGCACAATCAATGATGGCATCTGCAGGGACATGGTCACCATCACCTAGTTTCTCTCTTATTTCAGCAACAAAACCTGTCAATACCGTGTCTCATGGTTGCTTTTCTAAGGAGATTTATCAACCGTCTAGGTGATGTTACTCATTTGAGAGACCGTTGGTCTGCTGTTGTTTTGGGAAACAACGGGCGATAAATATTCAGGCTGGCACACAAAAAATTAGACATGCATTTTCCAGTTGCAACAATGGCAGCTGACTGCCTAATCCAGAGGCGAGAGCAGTGATGATTTACTCTTAGACCTCGCCTAAACTATGGAAATCAAGTGTGGGAATAACACAGCATCACGCTACTTTGTGAACTCTATTAAGCAGGAGAATGTGACAATGCTGCGTGCAATTCTTGAGATGGTGCTCATTTTCCTTTTTTTGGGGGGGGGGGATAAAAAAGTAAATTCTGAAATATCCCAAGTGAAAAGCTGAAAGTAAGAGGCCAAATCCTAAGTCTGTCTAAATGAAAGGTGGCAGCTTGGCTGTTCAGATAGCGCTATGCTCATTCACACTGGCTAATGGGCTTTCCATTGCTTATGGACAGACAAGAAAACAGCCATTTGTCTAGGTTAGTAACTCCTTCCACAACACTTGGAGAAAGCATTTTGCCTTGCCACTGATTTGTGAGCAACCTAATATCTTCTGTGAACCAACGAGGAAGCAGACATTCACCACATGCTTTCACAATAATTTAGTCAGAAAACATGTTGGGGAAGGGATTTACAGCAGCTGGTGCACTCCTCTTCAGACAGAAACAATCCAGCCAAGGAGCAAAAAGTTCTCCCTATATTTGATTGAAGGTTTCCAATAATTTAAGGCACAGAACCTTTTTGTGACCACTCAGCCCAGCAGTGCAACAGACAAGAATGTTCCATATAGCTGTAATAGTTAATAAAGTATCTGGCCCTTCTCTAATAATTCAGTTTTTCAAACTCCACTTCTAAAAGTTCTGGAAATCTGTGTTTTGGAAGGCAGCTGAAAATGCACTGTGTTTGCACTCCGATATGTACCAGCAGCCACTCATTTTCTCCTAGAATTTTTATGTAAGCTCCCTTATTGGGAATATGCTAATGACATCCACCATGATTACTGATTTTCTTTGAATCGTTATTCCTCTGTGGGCAAAGCAATCAGAAAGGGAGAACAGGAGATTTACTTCTTGCTTGTGTGCCTTCTTCAACCATCTGCTCTATCCTGATTCATTTGAATAAGGTCTGCAGTTTTAGATTCTTTACTCTGGCATTCTGAAGCATTTCAAAGCTTAAAAAGGAGTTAATAGTTATCTATCAGTGTCACAAGCGTGGTACGGCGATGCATTCTAAGAGCAAGTTTGCCTTCCAATGGTTTACAGGGCCAGATTAATTTTATTAAAGAAAAAAATTACAATGTTCTTTAACAGCTTCATTATTTCAGACAAGTCTTTTGTGAGCACATTTATTATCTGAAGTATGGAGTACAAAAGCTGAAAGAAAAGGAACTAATTTATAAAGCAAGAACATTTTAAAAATGAAAACTGTTAATCTATTCCACTCACACATGGAAAAAAGAGGAAAATAGTGATCAATTCAAAGAAAACACAGCCTTATAAGATGCAAGTGCAGTTACTGACTTCTTGCACCTCTTTTACCTGGGTGAATTTCTGAAGTGCATTTACACAAGGTAATTTTGGCTTTAACAAAGGTTCTATTAAGTGGTATCAAAATACAATTACACTGTTCTCGCAAACGAAGTACTGCCTTTGTAGAACGAGTTTCCCATGCACAGTGATAATGATGTGCATGCTTTATTTTTTATTTTTTTTTAAGAGGATGCCAGTTTTCCGCTGCTTTGTAAGTACTTGCTAAGTTTAAAACGGCGGTTCTAATTGCCAAAAGACCATTTTGCACAACAGTAATGGGAAGCGAGCAAGATGACAACACCATAACAAGGCAGAACTGAGCACAGACGAACGCAGAGACTGCATTCAGAGAGCTACACTGAACACTTAAGGGTAGGCTTTTCACAAGGCAATAACCTCTGAAATGTTATGGAAAATTACTGTCTGGAAAAATAAGAGACTTCTTTACTACACTTACTTCAGATATACTGTTAACGAACACAAAAATAGGGCCTCTCTAATCAGCTCTCTAAATTAGTTCATAATGCTTATGAAAACTGAACCCCTTCTAAAAACAGAGACAATCTTTATATCAGCAACCAGTATATAATGATCCCCAAAGGACAAGGTGACCTATTTTGTTACCTCTGAAGCCAGAAACTTAAACTAATGCAAAATTAATATTGAAAACACAGTAGTTTGTCAGTTGCTGTGGCATAGCCACAGATGTCAAAACCTCTGCCCACCGTTTCTGTTATTTGGTTTTTAAATAGTCTTTTCTGGCAGCGTCTGTTGATCACAGGTGTGATTTCTCTCTGGCTTTTTAAAAGTAGAATGACAATGGAAAGGATCAAAATGGCAGTGGACTGCCCACTAGAATTAGTTATTGGCAGCTTCTTCCTATAAACTAGTTTCAGCTCCTTTCAGAGTTCTTGGAAAGAGACCTGCAACTTGAGTGAAGAAAGAGGTTATTTGAGAAAGGACTTGCCTGTTCTCATTCAAGCAAAGGAAACTTGGAAACAAACTTTGTGTTTGTTTTTAATTAGAGGTGCAAATAAACCAAACCATAAATTACAGGGCTCACTGCATTTGTGACTTGGTTATCCTGGAGATTAGAAACAGCAACTACAGTTTCTTTTGGTTGAATATCAATCTTTGAAATTCCCTACTCCTTACCTCACTAGAGGGCTAGAAACACAGAATTAATTTTTGAGGTGGATTTGATAATCCATCTCAGTGTTCTTCCATGAATTCAAGGATTTGTCTCAACTTTAGTTTTACTTTGATGCATTGTCCAAAGCAAGCAGTTCTGAGAAACACTAGTAAAATAGAAAAACAGAATTCTATCTTAAAAATTAATAGGACAAAATTCTTTACAGAAAGTTAAAGGCAGCCAGGTAACCAGTGTAAGAGAGAAGAAATCATAGGAACAGCAATGCTGTTTTTCATCACAACATACAGACCTCACTATTTTGCAGCTCAAGTGTATCACATATAAAACAGAGTGCAATATTAAGTCCTTATAATTGAGAAACATTTTCTCTTGCCTTGGATTTGATTGTATTTCCTAATGAAAGCTTGCCTTATTGCTAAAACTTAGTGCAATACAGCTTGCTTCTTTCACATTTAAAGCCACTTACATGAAGCTCTAACTCAAAGCACACAGCCTCCCTGTGCAGCAGGAATATTTTAATCTCCTCTTCAATGTGTGTCTGTAGTCTTAACAAGGGTTAGGTTCTTTATTTCTACTAAAAAAAACCCAGCAACAACCTGAAAAATAGAGTGCCAAGTTTTAGCCACTCTTGAAAAGCTGAAGTGAAAGAAGGAGAGGTAGTATGTTTATTCCTGACAGATGATTGCAGAATAGCTCCAGCTGAAAGGCACAGTAATAACACCAGTTAATGGGTCCAACCTGCTCCCATATTAACAGCTGGCAAATCCAGCCAGGTCTACCAATTACATTTAACCCTGTTAAAATACCACATCTTCACTTCTGCAGGGACAACAGTACAGAGTTCAGCTTTGGAGTACCTGGGGAGAAATGCAAAATGCCCCTGTGTTAGGTCTCCATAGGCTGCCTTACAAAAGAGCCAGTGCATGGCAAACTTCTGTCCCTTGTTAAAACACCCAGCTCACCATTTGTTGGAGCCACTTCGATAGTCTTGGGTCCATTAATGTTTGAGAGCATCAAGATTTTTACATTTATTAACTCAAATATATTAAAAGCCAGTGATAATCATAGATGATGAAACTTCAATTTTTAAAATCCCATTTTACTATTTACTGTATAATTTATCTAAATAAAAATGTGTGTGTGCGCGCAAGAGAAACCGTGAACCTAAACTGCTAGTGAACCTTGCTGAACCCAAGCATTCCATTTAAGCAATGCACAAGTCCTAGCAAATTCTTTTAACTACAATGGTTTTGTCTTGAGTTTGAAGTATATACATGGAGAGGATTTTCCATAAATGAAGGATGCAAAATTAACAGGAAAAAGATAATTAATAGTGATTTTGTGAAATCCCCAAAGTGGTATCTGGATGCAGTCACTTTGAGCATCTCCATAAATACAGTTGGAGAATGTAGAACAATGTCTCTAAGACCAGTTTTAAACAGTCTGTACTAGCTTATGTTTTCCTGTGCATTCTTTAACATTAGAACTTAGACTGGGAACAGTTCCTTGAAGTGTTCAAAAATGATACCACCAGCATGCACAAATATTGTAATAATTAGATTCCGTGTAACTTCTCTTGTATTTGTGAGGGTGGGTATACACTGGCTAGCAAGGCACAGGCACAGCTGCATTTATAATTTGCTTCAGAATACCCTGCATTTCTCATCTGTGCTACAAAACAGAAAAAGGATTTCTTTTCATTTGCATATGGTGTTATTTGGAACTGTTAATCTATCACGTAGACACAGTCAAATGCACCTTGTAATTAACACAAACCAAATTCATTGCACTTAGGTGGGATGCGAGTTGATGTACACACAATTGTTCACACCGCCTGCTTTGGAAGTTGAAAGCCTTTCATTTAGTGCATACAAGAAACCTAATGTGATTTGTAAAGAGGCAGGTTTTTTTTAAATAACCTG